>CM038681.1:292870071-293297571 GCA_021605205.1 Aegilops longissima
GATCGATGCCCATCTTGGCGACTTTGTGTCCTGGTAAAGCAGGTTTAGATCGCTGCCTCCGGCCCATAAGGACTCGTGAGGTGGAACCCGTTAACTATTGGGTCAAGGACTAGTGCGGCTGGATTGCCTTGATTGGCATTGACCGGACGATCTGTGTGGTTGAAGTTGATCGGCCCTAGTTTATATTGTGAGACGGCTGGTTCCGTTAATTCGGCATTCCTAGGGGTGCGTATCAGGTCCGGTTTGGAAATTTGGGTGGTGTTTACCACGTTCACCATTTGGGTTTGCGGTGGAAATTTCTTTTGCCCTCCTGTGTTCGGTGATCAGGGCTCTTCGCCGCCGTCATCGCTTTGAGACCCCCCTTTATTGTCTTTGGTGCCCGCCCTGCCTGCTTGTTTGAATACCCAGCATTCTTTGTTGGTATGGGTGGCTGGCATCCCTGGGGTGCCATGAATTTGTCATTGACGATCGAGTATGCGGTCCAGACTGGACGGATCCGAATTTTTATTTTTGAGGGGCCCTTTCCACTGACCAGACTTTGAGCCACTAAACCTGGCTTTAACTGTCGTATCTTCGGCATTTTCACCATTTTTGCATTGCTTGTGTTTGTTGCGTCATGGTTTGTCGTTTCTATCCCTGGCCTCTACTGAGCCCGGTTTGCTTGCTGTGTTGTTACTACAAGCCACCAGCTATCTTCGCCCGCATAAAAGCGGGTCATAAGTGTTGTGAGGGCTGCCATGGATTTTGGCTTCTCTTGAACGTGGTGCCGGGCGAGCCACTCGTCACGGATGTTATGCTTAAATGCCACTAAGGCCTCTGCATCCGGACAGTCAACAATTTTGTTTTTCTTAGTTAGGAACCGGGTCCAGAATTTCCTAGCCGATTCCCCTGGCTGCAAGTTATATGACTTAAATCGTCGGCATCCGGTGGTCGCACATAAGTGCCCTGGAAATTGTCCAGGAAAGCATCTGCCAGGCTCTCCCAACTTCCGATGCAGTTTGCCAGCAAGCTATTCAGCCAATGCCGAGCCGGCCCTTTGAGTTTTTGCGGGAGGTACTTGATGGCGTGTAGATCGTCCCCGCAGGCCATGTGAATGTGGAGGAAGAAAACTTCTATCCATACCGCGGGGTCTGTAGTACCATCATATGATTCAATGTTCACGGGTTTAAACCCTTCTGGGAATTCATGATCCATTACTTCATCGGTGAAGCATAGGGGGTGTGCGGCGCCTCCGTGCCGGGCTATGTCATGACGCAGTTCGTACGAGTCTTGTCTGCTGTTTTCAGCCCGGCCGGACTTGCTTTTAGTGTATCCGCGTGACAATCATCGTCACGCATTGGGGCACGTCCCCGTGATCCGTATATCGATCTTGTATGTCCTGCTTTGTTTTCTAATACGTTTCGCAGGTCTCGCGTGTTGCCCCGGGCCTTAGTGTTTTTTTTTGTCTAGCGATGGGGTGCGGGCTGGACTTCGGGCTGATATGTCCCTCTGTCTCAGCCACGATGTGGCCGATCATCCGCATCATACGCTAGTGATGTAGGTTTTAATGCTTCCTCCTCGAGTTGGGGTAGCAACCTTCGCTTTGGGTAACTCTTGGTTGGGCGTTCGAGTTCGTATTCCTAGGCCGCTAGGACTTCAGTCCATCTGTCCGCTAGCAAATCTTGATCAGCTTGAAGCTGTTGCTGCTTTTTCTTCAGGCTGTTTGCTGTGGCTATAAGCCACGCTTGAAGCACTCCTGTTCAACGGGATCCTCAAGCATGATAAATTCTTCGTTGCCGAGGCTCATCTCGTCTTTGGAGAGAGGCATCTAATTGTCATCCTATGATCCTCCTTCGCTGCCTGTTCTGGAGGGCTAGCTTGTTCATCCTCCCGCTCTAGGTCTGGCTGGAGGGGATTGTCGTCATCCTCGGTACTATCAGGAGCGTTATTGTCTCTTGTGCCGGTATCGCTGCTTTTGCTATGGCGGGACTTAGAGCGGCGCTGCTGACACCGGCGCTTGGATTGCTTCTTGGAGGGATTATCCTCCGCTGTCTTATCGCCATTGCCTTCTTTAGGGGTGTCTACCATGTATATGTCATATGATGAGGTGGCAGCCCAGCGCCCTATGGGCGGCGGTTCTTGTTCGTCTGCAGCATCGTCGTCCATACCGTCGATGTCTTCGGAGCCGAAGTCGAGCATGTCGGTTAAATCATCGACAGTGGCTACTAAGTGGGTGGTGGGTGGGGAGCAAATTTCTTCGTCATCCGTGTCCCATTCTAGCCGGACATAGTTCTGCCAAGGATCTCCTGACAGGGAGAGAGACCTCAAAGACTTTAGCACGTCTCCAAAGGGCGAGGTGCCCAATCGGATTCAATCGGCACGGATGCAGGTGGCTCGGAGCCCATGGCCGGGGACGAATCCAATGGTTCGGCAAAACGGGTCCCGTAGGAGGTGAAGTCAGTATTCGGCTCTATCGCCACTAAGTGTGCGGCCTCCGTGGCGGGGTCCATCCACCCGCCCTCAGATGGAGCAATTTGTTCCGGCTTGAGGGCTGGAGTAGTTGTAGGTGTGATCTCCCGAACACTGTCCCACGGCAGAGAAAAGTCATGCTCGTCATGATTATGCGGCGCACCTCACATGGGCTCGAGTCCGTCGAAGATCAAGTCTCCGCGGATGTCGGCAGTATAGTTCAAGTTTCCAAACTTGACCTGATGGCCAGGGGCGTAGCTCTCGATCTGCTCCAGACGACCAAGCAAGTTGGCCCGCAGTACGAAGCCGCAGAATACGAAGATCTGTCCGGGGAGAAAAACTTCACCCTGGATCGCATCGTTGCCGACGATCGAAGGAGCCATCAAGCATTACGGTGATGGCACAGTGCAACTCTCAATGAAAGCACCAATGTCGGTGTCAAAACCGGAGGATCTCGGGTAGGGGGTCCGAACTGTGCGTCTAAGGCGGATGGTAACATGAGGCGGGGGACATGATGTTTACCCAGGTTCGGGCCCTGTCGATGGTGGTAATACCCTAATTCCTGCTTGATTGATCTTGATGATATGAGTATTACAAGAGTTGACCTACCACGAGATCATAGAGGCTAAACCCTAGAAGCTAGCCTATGGTATGATTGTTGTTGTCCTACGGACTAAACCCTGCGGTTTATATAGACACCGGATGGGGCTAGGGTTACCCAGAGTCGGTTACAAGGGAGGAGATCTACATATCCGTATTGCCAAGCTTGCCTTCCACGCCAAGGAGAGTCCCATCCGGACAAGGGACAGAGTCTTCAATCTTGTATCTTCATAGTCCAACAGTCCGGCTGTCCGAGGACCCCCTAATCCAGGACTCCCTCAGTCATCCCCGGCAAGGGCCTTGCTGGGGGTCTGGTGGCCTTTCCTCGGCAAGTATCTTGCCGAGGATCGTCGTCTTGTAATCCTCAACTGATCTTGAATATATCTTCACAAAGATCTGCATGCCACCACGGAGGTGCCTCCCGAACCCTGGCCCAACATGATGTTGGAGACCATGGGCTCAAGGGTGGCCCACTCTGTTGGTGCATGGTGAGCTGTCCCGGCAAGGATCTTGCCAGGGCTCCTGAGGCTGCCCCGGCAAGGTTCTTGCCGGGGGAACCTGCTTTATCCCTCTGCTCTTTGTGGTCTTGGCCTTGGCGTTGCTCTGATTATCTTGGGCCTCGCTCTTACCTCGGCTCACCTCCCCTAATCTGCTTGGTGTGACCGTAGGCGCGGCTCCGACTGCCCGTGCACAGGTATAGGGGTACAAAAATGCACCCCTCTTTTTGTACACCGATAGGAGCACCCGGGCCTGGGCTACACATAAGCGCGACACGTTGTTGGGCCAGGCCCAAAATGGTGCGCAGGCAGGCGGGGAGGTTTTTACCGTGGTAAGACTTTTCGCGCGCTGCGCTCCCCATGACCCGCGCGCGCGGCATGGCGTGGAGGGGTGCGCATGACGTGGGCGGCATGCGTGGGGCGGTTTCCACACGCATGCGTCACATCGCAGTAAATGGGCAGTGTGCCCCGCGGCTTCCCTTTAAAAAGGGATAACCGCGGGCGCACTGTTCCTTTTACCCTTCGCGCAACCCCAATCTCGGAAACATACGCTTGCCTTCCTCTTCTTCTCCAAGCTTCGTTCCTGCTCGCCGCCGTTGCGCTTTCGCCGCCCTTTGTCCTGCCCTCCTCCCCCGGCCGCCATGGCGCCAAAATCCACCAAGGGCAAGGGAGTGGCCAAGGACGCTGGAGCCGCCGGAGAGTGCGCGGGCGGTGCAGCAGACGCAGTCCGCCTTCTTCCCTCGACACATTACGCTGAGCCGGACTCCTTGAGGCCCCGTGGGGAGTGAAGACGGGGAATTGGGCATCCAGCCACGCGTGTCATCCTCACGATCTGGCCGAGGCTGCCCCAAATCGGTACACCTTCTTTGTCGATTATTATTCCTGCGGGCTCTATCCTCCCTTCTCTGATTTCTTCAGCGACGTCATGCATACCTTTGGCTTCCGCCTCCTGGATTTTACTCCCAATGCGGTGGCATGCATGGCCCTTTTCGCGCATCTCTGCGAGGGCTTCGCAGGGGTACACCCCAACACGGCGCTCTTCCGCCATTACTTCTCCCCTCGGATCCAACCAGTGGGCGCCATCTCCGGTTGGATTTCTTGGGTCTCAAGATCCAGGGGGGCGTACCCGGAGGGTGCCACGAAGGAGAATTGGGAACAATGGCGGGGCCGGTGGTGCTGGATCAAGGAGAAGGACCCGCCGGTGTTCTGCGAAGTTCGCCGGGCGCCGCCGGTCCGCAGAAGCGATTGGAGTGACGTCGATGCTGACCACGAGAAGCTCATGGTTGCCACCACCAGGATCCTCCGGCTCACCGAGGCCGGCCTAACCCTTGAGATGATCGGGGCGGACTTTATCCGCCGCCGGATCGCTCCACTGCATAAGAAGGGGAGGCCAGCCTGGCTCTTCACGAACCCCGCTGACATCATGCGGCTTTGTCCCGGCCTCGGCCACAATTTCATAGTGATGGGGCACTCCCATTTCTGCCAGCGGCTCTTCGAGCTTGATGTGGGCCGTGACGGCGAGGTCGAGCGGACCGTCAAGGTCGCGAGGGTCGCCGCGAATGCCGGCAAGGTCCTCAAGGGGCCTCTGTTCAAGCTGCCGACGGGGGTGGTCCCGTTGTGCAATAACTCACGCCGGTCCGATATCATTGCCATGATGTCGGACTGCAACGCGCATGGCCCTGGCCCGAGTTGGAAGGAGCCGGAGGATGCCGAGGTGCAGCAGTTCTTTGACACTCTGGATGAGGGGTACGTCAACACCGACGCCAAGCGGCTGCTTGTCCAGGACACCACCCAGGCGGAGCTGGACTACATCGCCACCAGGGCGAGGGAGGCATAGCTTGCCAAGGAGGCCGGCAGCACCGGCGGTGTGGAGGACAAGGCCGCGACGGCCACGGAGGAGGAGGAGCTCGCCCGGTGGGCGGCGGCCATCGGGGGAGCCAGCAGCGCCGGCACCGAGGCTTCTCTGGTTGAAGACGTAACCGGCGAGTCATCGAAGGAGGAGGCCGAGACCGCAGGCCCGACGCCGGCTATGGGGAGAGGGCGCAGGCCAGTTCCAGTGAGCCGGTCCGGCCCGGCAGGGCTGCGTTGCCACAGCTGACCTTGGAGGGGTCCGGGCGCCATATGAGGGCCGCGGTGGCAAACAAAGCCGGCGAAGGCTGCGGTGAAGAAG
Source organism: Aegilops longissima (assembly GCA_021605205.1). NCBI lineage: Eukaryota > Viridiplantae > Streptophyta > Magnoliopsida > Poales > Poaceae > Aegilops > Aegilops longissima. Next base: position 292,875,787 of record CM038681.1, read on the forward strand.
AAGACAGTCGCCCCTTCTTCGTCCACACGTGTCCAGACACCACCTCCTTCTCCTCCTCCAGCGGATGTCGATGCGGAGGTTACTTTTGATTATGGATCCCTCGGCCCGAGGAGGAAGAGGAAAACAACATAGGAGGAGGCGGACGACGAGTAAGTATCTGTTCCTTTTCGTTATCTCTGCCTCCTCAATCTGTGTCGCTCGTCTTCACTTGTATTCATCTTTGCAGGGACGTGGAGATGCTTGCCCAGAGAGTGAAGAGGGCCAAGGTCTCGGCGGGTGGCCAGCCTCTAGTTGGTACTTCGGGGGCGCCACTGGTGGTGCTGAGCAGCCTGGACAGCAGCCCCCGGCATAGCCCCCAGCGTAAGTTCAACACTCTTTCCCCGTCGACATGTGTCAGGGGCACGACACTTTGGTGCTGACCTTGCCAGGTATGCAGGAGGAGAGCAGCAGCAGGAGGAGCCACAGAGGGCTACTCCCAACACGCCGCCCCCATCGACCACGCCGCCCCGAGGGGCATCCCCGAAAAGGGCGCCAGGCACCGAGCCCACACACATGGAGGAGGAGTAGGAGAACTTGGGCTCCGGTGGCTTTGCCTCGATGCCAAATGTTGGCGGGGAGGGGACTTCCGTTTCCCAGCTGGGTACTGGCACAGGTAAATCGTTCACCGTTCGTCCTTGCTTATTTTTCTTTCCGGCTCTTGGTCCTGGCCTTGCCTCACCCCCTTCTTCGGAGTCCATATTCCTCCTCGATGAACCCAGAGGACGTGGACGCCGTCATCGAGGACGTTGCCAAGGTCGTCGAGGCGAACGCCGAGAAGATCGCCGCCGAGGAGGCCGCCAAGGGTGCTGCCGAGGACGCCGCCGAGGGGCCTACCGGGGAGGCCGGCAAGGCTGCGCTGAGGAGACCGGAAAGGGGCCTGTCGGAGAGGCCGGCGGGGCCATTGCCGTGGAGGAGGAGGGGGTGGCAGATGACCAGCCTTCCACTTCTGCTGCTTCTGGCTTCGGCAAGTACCCGAGGGTGAGCGACGACTTGTTCATCCACCTTATAGGCGCGTCGAGCACCAGGACACCCATTGAGGGAGAGGTGTTCGACGATGATGTGCTTGCCACTGCCAGGCTTGAAGTCGTCGACGAGCTAATCGTTGGCGGCGACGGTTCGCAGGAGGAGCGGCTCATGCACTTCATGGGCGCCAGCCTGTGGTTTCCAGTGCGCCTATCACGCCTACCGGACAAGGCTAAGTCCAGGACGGTGGTGGTGGAGAAGGCGTAGTCGGACCTCCAGAAGCGCATTGCCGAGATGCAGGACTGGTTCCGCGAGGCCCAAAAGGAGCTCAAGGCTGCCCAGGGCGAGCTGGCCAAGCGCGACGTGGAGCTCACCTTGAAGATCGCCGACGTTGAGAAGGCTCAAGAGATGGCGAGGAACTTGGCCGCGGCCGCCAAAGCCTCCCGGACCCAGCACGAGGCCGCGCTGAACTCCCAGGAGGAGGACCTCGCTGCACGCGAGGAGAAGCTTGCCGCCATGCTTCGTGACAAGGATGCAGTGGTGGAGAAGCTTGTCTTGCAGCGGACCAGTGAGCTAGAGCAGAGGCACAAAGAGGCACTCAATGCCAAGGCCCAGGTTCACGCCGGCAAGGTGGAGGAGTTGGAGGCGGAGAGCGACGGGCTGAAGGAGCAGGCCCTGAAGCTGCCACAGGAGAAGGACACGCTTAGCAGTGCCCTGACAGAGGCGCAGGGCGCGGTCATCAGCAATGCTGGGGAGCTTTCCAAGGCCAACAACTCCATCAAAGACCTCAAGCTGAAGCTGGAGGGTCTCGAGAAGGTGCTGTCGGAGGCCAAAGCCCGAGAGGAGACCTTGGCCAAGGAGCTGGAGGCCGAGAAGCAGTTGCGGAAGAATGAGGGCCTCAACTTCGCGGATCACGTGGAGGGCGAGAATCGTTGGCTCGATCGCCTCGCCACCGTCGCCAACCAGGCCGCCGCACAACTGGCCATCATGGGGATGCCGGACGTGAGGTATGTCCCGGAGCGGAGCGTGAGCGCCAATTGCATCCTGACCATGTTCTTTGAGATGGTCGTCGGCGCTCTGGAGCGGCTCCACGCCAACCGGGCGGCCTCACTGGCCGACGAGTCCCGGAGGCTTTGCCTTGGTTCCATGACCAAGGTTCTCACCAAGGTGGCGCACTGGTACCCCGACCTCGACTTCGACGCCGCGCTGGAGAGCTTGCCGGAGGGTACTGACCTCGGGCCGCTCAGGGAGCGCATCAAGCCCATCATCACCCGAGTCGGCGAAATTCAGAGGGTGGAGGGCCAGCACCGGGATTAGGCATCCAGATAGAACCGCAGCAACAATTCGATGTAATATAACTCTACAACACTTTCTGTATTATGCATGGTATTTTCCTGTTCGATTTTCCTTTGTATGTCCTCCCCACGCATCGGGTAGGCTCGCGGCCGCCAGAAACCCAAGGCGGCGTCTTGGGGACAGATCCCCATTGGCCTGCCAGGTGTGCTTGCTACCGGGCGAATCACCTTGTCGCTCTTAGCGCGGCCGCCCGAACTGTCGAGCTTGACTCGAGTCGAGTCGGGGCGCTGCAAGTATGGTAGGCTACCCCGCCACTCGACGCCCCTTTGTTGTTGAGCGGACTCGAATGTAACAAGGCGCTGCCAATTGCGGAGGGCCCCTTTATGCAGTGTGTTTCTCATACATAGGCGAGATCTCCGAGGGTGATAACCTTATGTATAGGTGGTAATAACTCAAAGCTCTGAATGACTTAGCTTTTCTATTGCCGAGCCAGCGTCGTTCCTCCGGCCGCCTTCTTCTCAGGAGCCAAGAGCGATGAAGAACTGCTAGGCTAACTACTAGACCAGATTCTCACAATTGCGCCCCCTACCTAGTGCGCCAAAGATGTCGGTGTGGAACGACACCTATGGGATCACAAGAATCCCTACTACGGTTGCCGGGGCACAGGGTTGCGAGAAGAGCAGGGCTAGTAAACAGCACAAGGATCGTTTACCCAGGTTCGGGCCGCGAGGATGCCTAAAACCCTAGTCCTGTTTTGGTGGTATTTCAGAGAGTTCTTGAGCTCTAACTAGCTGTGTCGGTCGCTCGGATCGAAGAGTTGAATCCTTCTCCAAGATGCCATGGGCCTCCTTTTATAGTCGAAAGGGGCTGCCACAAAGGGCACACAGAGGTGGAAAGGCATACAATGCCCTGAGCTTATCGCTCAGACATAGACAAGACGCATTTCATGCGTAGATTAGGTGTCCCCTTGATTTATTGGGGACGGGGGCAAGGCCCGTCCCATCCGTCGCTGCTCCTCCTCGCTTTGACACGCACCCGGGCCAGTGAGGCGCGTGGTGCCATGTAGGCAGGCAAGCAGCTAAGGTGGCGCAGTGGCGGAGCCTTCACGAAGATCTGCATGCCGCCACGCAGGCGCTCGATGAGTTGGCCTGGGAGTAGCATGTTGCCACGCAGGTGCCCGCCTAGCTTGTTGGGCTGGTAGATGCATGTGAACGGAGGTGGAAGCTTGGTTGGCATGGGCCTGGCGGTGGCCCTGCCGGCGTCCTTGGTGAGGGCCTTGCCGGGTGGCCCGACAAGGGTCTTGCCGTGTGGCTCGGCAAGGGTCTTGCCGTGGCGCGCTATCATCCCAGGGAAGGGCCTTGCCGGGGGTCTGGTGGCCTTTCCTGGGCATGGATCTTGCCGAGGATCGTCGTCTTCTAATACTCATCTGATCTTGAATATATCTTCACAAAGATCTGCATGCCACCACGGAGGTGCCTCCCGAACCCTGGCCCAACATGATGTTGGAGACCGTGGGCTCAAGGGTGGCCCGCTCTATTGGTGCGGGGCGAGCTATCCCGGCAAGGATCTTGCCGGGGGAACCTGCTTCGTCCCTCTGCTCTTTGTGGTCTTGGCCTTGGCGTTGCTCTGATTATCTTGGGCTTCGGTCTTACCTCGGCTCACCTCCCCTGTTCTGCTTGGCGTGACCGTAGGCGCGGCTCGGACTGCCCGTGCACAAGTATAGGGGTACAAAAACGCACCCCTCTTTTTGTACACCGACAACTTTTCATGTCGTCTTATGGGATACACTGAAGCCCCTAGCGCACTAAACGTATCATAATGTAAGGGTGCAATTTGTCGTAAATAAGCAGACAAGGAAAAAAAGATAAAGGAATGCAATAATAGGCTAACGCTATACATTGTTAAAATAATACGTCAAAGCGTACATATACAATTAGTGCAATAAGCAAAAAATAGGACTATTTGACATGTCCTATCCAAGGGCAAGCTGCGTATGGGTATGTAAAAACAGGTACATCGATTGTTATCAGAGACCACCTGGGGATTCCCTTGTACGTCAGAGCTTCTTGCTTCCTTGGTATTTCCTTCCCGTAATGGGTCCAACAATCAGACTGCCGGAAAGGGCTTCCAGAGAGTAAGGTCCTGAAAGAGAGAAAATGATAAAGGTATATGGCCCCTGGGGCGGTGAGCCGCATTGTGGGACGTGCCATAGCCTTGCCTCCGCCTATGCCCATGGTATCTTGAGTGCGTAGTTATGGTGCAGCACAAATTTCGCCGCTTTACTGGGACTAGGACGGAGGCCGAATGTCTAGGCGAGCTCTAAACGTGCCTGGTGATGCTCCTGCAGGGTACTCCGGACTCGCTTGAAGGTATCCGGGGTCTTTTTCGCTGAATTGGCGGTTTGCCTCATAAGGCTGCTTTGCACTTCTGCTGCGAGGGCTGCAGTGTGCTCCTCCGTGCGGAGCGAGCGTTCTGTGTTTCCATTGACTGTTATAACCCCACGAGGTCCTGGCATTTTGAGCTTGACGTATGCATAATGTGGTACCGCATTCAATTTGGCAAATGCGGTTCGTCCGAGCAATGCGTGATAGCCACTGCGGAACGGGACAATATCGAAGATTAACTCCTCGCTTCGGAAGTTGTCTGGAGATCCAAAGACCACTTCCAGTGTGATTGAGCCCGTGCAACAGGCCTCTACACCTGGGTGACACCTTTAAAGGTGGTTTTAGTGGGTTTGATCATCGAGGGGTCTATACCCATTTTGCGCACTGTATCCTGATAAAGCAAGTTCAGGCTGCTGCCATCGTCCATAAGGACTCGGGTGAGGTGAAATCCGTCAATGATGGGGTCAAGGACCAATGCGGCAAAACCGCCATGACGGATACTAGTGGGGTGGTCCCTGCGATCGAAAGTGATCGGACAGGAAGACCATGGGTTGAACTTTGGGGCGATTGGCTCCATCGCATAGACGTCCCTCAGTGCACGCTTCCGCTCCCGCATGGGAATATGGGTTGCGTATATCATGTTTACCATTTTCGCTTGGGGAGGAAATTTCTTTTGTCCTCCTGTGTTCGGTGGCCGGGGCTCCTCCTCGTTGTCGCTATGCAGCCCCTTTTTGATGTTTTCGTTGCGATGTAGCTTGCCGTTGCTGTCTTTGGCATCTGAATTGCCAGGGTTTCTTGACGTATTGTTGCTGCGAGCCAGCCAGCTGTCCTCGCCCGCGCAAAAGCGGGTCATGAGCTTCGTGAGGGCTGCCATGGACTTCGGCTTCTCTTGGCCGAGATGTCGGGCGAGCCACTCGTCATGGATGTTATGCTTGAATGCCGCTAAGGCCTCGGCATCTGGACATTCGACAATTTGGTTATTTTTAGTTAGGAACCGAGTCCAGAATTTCCTGGCTGATTCCCCTGGCTGTTTTATTATGTGAGTCAAGTCATAAGCATCCGGAGGTCGCACATAAGTGCCTTGGTAGTTGTGAAGGAATGCGTCTTCCAAATTCTCTCAACTGCCAATGGAGTTTGCCGGCAGGCTGTTGAGCCAATGCCGAGCAGGTCCTTTTGAGTTTTAATGGGAGGTACTTGATGGCATGTAGATCGTCACTGCAGGCCATGTGGATGTGGAGGAGGAAATCTTCAATCCATACCGCGGGGTCTGTTGTACCATCATATGATTCTATTTTGACGGTTTTAAAACCATCTGGGAATTCGTGATCCATTACTTCATCAGTGAAGCATAAAGGGTGTGCGGCGCCTCTGTGCCGGGCTATATCATGACGTAGTTCATATGAGTTGCTTTATTCGGCCCGGCCAGATTTTCTCTTAGTATATCCGGCGTGACAGTCATCGTCACATGTGGGGGCACGCCCCCGTGATCTGTAGATCGATCTTGCATATCTTGCTTTGTTTTTCAATACGTCTCGCAGGTCCTGCGTGTTACCCCGGGCCTTGATATTTTTGTTTGACTGGCGACGGGGTGCGGGCTGGACTTTGGCCTAATATGCCGCTTTGTCTTGGCCACGAGGTGGCCGGTCAGCCGCATCATATGCTGGAGGCACAGGCTTTAATGCTTCCTCCTCTAGTTGGGGTAGCAACCTGCGCTTTGGGTAACTTTTGGTTGGGCGCTCGAGTTCGTATTCCTCGGCCGCTAGGACCTCAGTCCATCTATCCGCTAGCAGATCTTGGTCAGCTTTGAGCTACTGTTGCTTTTTCTTTAGGCTTTTTGCTGTGGCTATAAGCCGGCGCTGGAAGCACTCCTGTTCTTCGGGATCCTCAGGCACGATAAATTCTTCGGGATCCTCTGATTCTTCGTCTGCTGCCTGTTCCTTAGGGCTAGCTTGCCCATCCTCCTGCTCGGGGCCTGGTTGGAGGGGATTGTCTTCGTCTTTGGCACTCTCCACAACGTTATTATCTCTTGTGCCGGTATCGCTGCTTTTGCTAGGGCAGGGCTTAGAGCGGCACCGCTGACGCCGGTGCCTGGGTTGCTTCTCGGAGGGATTATCCTCCGTTGCCTTATCGCCATCGCCTTCTTTGGGGGTGTCCACCATGTATATATCATATGATCAGGTGGCAGTCCAGTGCCCTATGGGCGGTGGTTCCTGTTCATCTCCTGCATCGTCTTCCATACCGTCGATGTCTTCGGAGCCGAAATCGAGCATGTCGGTTAAGTCATCAACAGTGGCTATTAAGTGGGTGGTGGGTGGGGAACGAATTTCTTCATCGTCCGCTTCCCACTCAAGTCGGACACAGTTCGGCCAAGGGCCTCCCGACAAGGAGAGAGACCTTAATGAATTTAGCACATCGCCCAGGGGCGAGTGCTGAAAGATATCCGCGGAGGAAAACTCCCTGATCGGTGCCCTATCAGATTCAATAGGCACTGACACGGGCGGTTCGCAGCCCGTGGCCGGGGACAAATCCAAGAGTCCGGCAACATAGGTCTCGTAGGAGGTGATGTCAGTATTTGGCTCTATCGCCACTGAGTGTGCGGCCTCCGTGGCAAGGTCCATCCTCCCGTCCTCGGACGGCGCAATCTACTCTGGATTGAGGGCCGGAGTAGCCACAGGTGTGATCTCCCAAACAACGTCTGGCGGCAGAGCTAAGTCATGCTCGTCGTGACTGTGCGGCGCACCTGACATGGGCTCGAATCCGTCAAAGATCAAGTCTCCACGGATGTCGGCGGTATAGTTGAAGTTTCCAAACCTGACCTGACGGCCAGGGGTGTAGCTCTCGATCTGCTCCAGATGGCCAAGCGTGTTGGCCCGCAGCGCGAAGCCACCGAATACAAAGATCTGTCCGGGGAGAAAACCTCATCCTGGATCGCATTGTTGCCGATGATCAAAGGAGCCATCAAGCCTTATGGTGACTGCACAGTGGAACTCTCAATGAAAGCAGCAATGTCGGTGTCAAAACCGGCGGATCTCAGGTAGGGGGTCCCGAACTGTGCGTCTAAGGCGGATGGTAACAGGAGGCGGGGGACACAATGTTTACCCAGGTTCGGGCCCTCTCGTTGGATGTAATACCCTACTTCCTGCTTGTTTGATCTTGTTGATATGAGTATTACTAGAGTTGATCTAGCACGACATCGTAGAGGCTAAACCCTAGAAGCTAGCCTATGATTATGATTGTTGTTGTCCTACGGACTAAACCCTCCGGTTTATATAGACATCGAAGGGGGCTAGGGTTACACAGACTCGGTTACATGGGAGGAGATCTACAGATCCGAATTGCCAAGCTTGCCTTCCACGCCAAGGAGAGTCCCACCCGGACACGGGATGAAGTCTTCAATATTGTATCTTCATAGTCCAACAGTCCGGCCCAAGGATATAGTCTGGCTGTCCGAGGACCCCCTATTCCAGGAATCCCTCAAACTCCTCGACAGTTGGCGCCCACCGTGGGGCCTGCGCACAGTGGTGTTGTGTTCATGGAGGGATCTCTCCTAGGGATTGAGAAGTTTGCAATTTTCCAGAGGAAGAAAGACTCAGCTTAGATCTGAAAGGAATGCGTCGGATCAAACCGATATCTCATGAGTGCCTGCTCATTCGAAAAGGACTCGAAGATGGATTATTCAGGTCAGCTACAATCTGAAGAAGGGTGAGATGACCCGCCTTGATGACTCGCCACCTTGATGATACCAGAAAAGTCCGAGGCTGCTACCTTTCTGTTGTTTCTATGCACTAGGTCCAAACATCGAATCAGGATTGGTACTAAGTACAACTGGCCGGTTTAGTACTTACGTGAAGGCACTAGAAAAAATTTGACACACCAGCCAATTGGAAACAAATCTCCATGACTTGGAGAAGGACTCGTGCATAGCACACGAATGCTTTCGAGCTGCCCTCGGATTGTCCTGCCGCCACAGTGACTCGCCAGGTCGCTGTGTGCAGATAACCTAGCACGACACGCACTCCAACATTGACCCGTCTGGTGGTTCGCATGTCTTCGGCCCTGTCTCTAAACCGCCGTCCACCCCCGACGGCTATGCCGCGCAGCGTGGCCTCGCTCGCCTAAACCACCACTGCCATGGTATATTTCGTCTCAGTATTAAGCCGTTCCGGACACGACTCCGGGTCACCGTCGCCTGAGCCGCCCTGCTGCTGCCTTTTCTACAGCTGTGAGTCGCCGGTCTGGCCGGTTCTGGCGCGCCACGTCAGTCGCCGTCCCCATAGAACAGACCGGGCTGCCTTCGCTGGCTTGCTGCTCCCGACGCTCGCCGTCGCCTTCAAGCTGCTGAGATCGTTTGCTATCTTGCCTCATTGCAAGACCGGCTTTGCTTACCTCCATGGCTATGCATCAACCCGGCCGGTGGCCGCTGCCTACCTCCATTGTAGTTCTACGACCCGTCGCCTCCATGGAGCCACCAAGTCCTCCCTTCGCCTGCGAGCTTCTACGGCTCTGTATCAGTCACCGTTGCAGCCTGCCGAGTCGCCGGTGCACCTCTCACAAACTGCAGTTGTTTCCGAGCTGTTTTGAGCTGCCTCCACTGCGGACAGACCGCCAACTTGTCCCGCTTCATATTTGTGCGCGCACTTAGAATCGCCTCACCGCACCCAAGTCACCATTGCCTGCCTTAGCCACGGCCTCACCTCTGTCGACCATTTTTCAAGTCGCTGCCGCGTAAAATGATTCACCGGGCCGTAGCCTCTGAGGCCTTGTCGGGCCATCGACGCCTCTACATAATTCGGTCGTGCCCTGCTACGGCCTCTGGTGCGCCAGGTCAGCCGCTGGCCGGCTCATCCCTCGCCGGCCTCTCGCGTCAGCCACCATGTGGTGCTCATGTGCGTGTAATGTCCAACACATCATTTAACCATGTGACGCTCTCCACCCGTCGTTGGCTCGCAGTGCTTCTCAGCCCTCAGCTAGCTCGCTGGTCCGCCTCGCCAAATCGCCGTTGCAGCCGAATCAAACCGCCGCCTCATAGTTGTTGAACCGCCGCCGGGTCAAGCCCCTGTTACAAGTCGTTTTCTTCCTTGCCGGGTTGTGCTCCAACTTGGCTGTACTTTTCGTAAATCTCGACCACCTCGCGCTCAAGCATCCGCTGCTGGAGCAGCTTGAGTCGCCGCCATGCTTGGCATTAATCCGGCGTCATTGAGCCGCCTCATCTCTGAAGATCTGCCACTACCTGTCAGTCGTCCCGTTTCAAGGCCGCCGTTGATTCAATTTCAACCTGCCTCCGCCGCCCGCAGGCTTCGCCTCTGCCAGAGCTTCAAGTCGCTGACGCCGGGATTTTGCTGTATGTCTAATCGCCCCGGAGCATTCCGCTGCCTCCATCATGGGCGTGACCCGGTCTCGAGCTACCATCAACATGCCCCGGCTCTGAGTCGCCGTCGCCCTCAATTTATAGCCAAACCGCCACCGTTTAAGTGCACGTCCGCGGACAAATCGTCACTATGGTTACGGTTGCCAGCCTCTCGAGCCACCGCAATGGTTTATTTCTGCCTGATTTGCCCCGTTTCGTTAGTGAGTGGCCCCGTGGCATTCAAGTTGCCGTGGGGGCCTCTAAGTCGCCGTGTGGCCTCGCCATCACCGTGACCTGCCATGGGAGAGTCTCCAGCTTGCCTCTACACTCAAGATGCACGCCATCCTCAAGCCATCCGTCTCTCCGCCGCTACCGTGGCCTCGACCCGCCGCGAGCCACTTCCTAAATCGCCACATCCACGACAATAGGTCACTTCGCTGGGTTGACACCATGCGGCTAGAGCGTGTTTTGAGCTGCCGTCCGCCTCGTCCTCAACCCACATCCTTGTTTCAAACCGCCCTAGCGTGAGCGGAGCCGCCCCGGCTGTAACTCTGCTCCAAGTTACTGACTTGTCCCACAGCAGTCCCATCCGGTTGACGGAATCTGCCTGACCAAAAGTTCTTCGACTACTAATCGGATCATGTCATGGAAAGAGATCGAGGACTGTGGATGCGAGCACCTGCAGGCAAAAGTCTACATTTTGGCATGCCTTATTTATCCATCGGATCAAGTCTCCAACCACCATTGAACAACCAGCTCACCTCTGCTCGAGCCGCTGCCGGGTCACCACGGACTCGCCCCGCTGCCTGCTGGTCGGTTCGCCACCTCCAAATCACCTCAAGCTTCCACTTTACTTCGCCTCCTCGCCGCCAAGCGGTTTCACTGAACCGCCCCCGTCGAGCTGCCGTCCTGGTGTTAAACCGCCGCCGGGTCAAGTTGACCCGGCCTCACTGCCGCCACTACAGCCGCCAAGTGACCCGCCGCTGGGTCAAGTTGTTTTTCAGAAAAGGAAAGGCAGAAGCAGATCAGTCAAAGAAACGACCGACTTGGGAGTTTTTCTGGTCCACTTGATAAAGTGTCATATCAATTGGAGTGTGTGGATATCACTCTTGCGTAAGGACCTAGACCGTGGACCATGTCCCGAGAGCATACAAGGATCAATTGTATTGAAAATGTTATCTACGGATGGCACTTGTGGATCATTGATTATCCAAACAAATCAGGTGATGTCCATCAAAATTTATTTTATTGGCAGATATTGTTTTTATCAAAGAACAATTACTCTGGTCTATAATATTTTCCGCAGCACCATTATTTATTATAAAAAAGGTGTCGCGTAAGGGGTGCGCGCCAACATCACGTTTACACTAGTGCTTATTCATGTCATGATGTTCGATGGATACATACCTTCAACATGGTGATGATCAACTCCGCAGTGGATAATTTCTGGCCTAATATATCAGGTGAAATCCATCCAGTATATTTTTATATTATAATTGCTTTCTTTAAAAGAGCAATTACTCCGGCTTGCAAAGTTATTTAATGCGGGACCCTAAACCGCCATATTGGTGCAAATTTAAAGGCCGTCAGAAAATTTACGGCTTAAAAGAAGGATTTCAGTTTAAAATCCGGCTCAAGGGAAAGCTGTCTCCCACAAAGCTTTGAAGCTGTCAATATCCGGTTTAAGAATTTCTGGTTCAAAAGAATATTCTCTCGCAAGTTCGAGTTCTCAGGAATAATTGATGGGACCAAAGAGAGTTTGTTGCACAGCACAACTCAAACATAGGCACCCGGCGAGCACAGCTCAGAAATATATCACATGGGGGTTTCTGTTTATAAAGCGGAGTTCTGATTACCCATTGATCCGGCTTATAGGCCACATAAAAAAACTTGGGGGCTTGCTACCCAAAGTTAATAGGGGCCAAAGAGAGTGTTGCAAAAGCACAACTCAAACATAGGCACCCACTGACCACATCTCAAAATATTACTTGGGGGCTCTTTTTGCACAACAATGAAGAGTTTTAATGACCCTTGTAATAGGCTATCAAGCTAGGCTTGGAAGCCAGGTGTATTCACCTAAAACCCCGGGTTATCCTGCCTTTTTTAGGTAAGTTGCTCCGCCCAGGTAATCTGTGGCACCCCGGCTCAGAGCGACCGGTTTACCATGCATTGCCAGCCCGGAGACCATGTCTTCTAACAACACACAACATCTTGGTACAGAAAAAAACCAATTTGTTGATGCTAGCGGATCAGAGTTTATATTACAACAGATGTCGAGGCCAAGTGGCACGCACGATGCGGCTGAACAATATGTACATTATTTAGTGAACATAAAGGGGCCTCGATCATAACAACTACACGATAGTGGAACGACGTCGTAGCGGAAACTCCATATCACAGGGATACCGATGTGGACACGATCTAGACTCGAGCAGCACTCCTCTCCAATGAGACTTTCCTGAAATCTGGCATGACACGCCAGGTCAGTACATTGAATGTACTTGCAAGCTCACAACAGGCACAATCATAATGGCAAACAATATCATGATAATTAACCAATTAATAATAATGCAACACTATATGTCCAACATGCTGTGATCATGCTCGAACGTCCCTCGGGACGGACTTACCAACCGTGATCATTCTCGGATCACAAACAAACCACCATCATGGTCTTGACAAGAGTAACTCGTGATCCTTACGGTGATCACAACCACGACCAATATTTGGTCCCGAACATCTCGATGGCCTTTAAGCCATCATCAACAGTGCAAAGTTCATAGCTTAGTGTGCAAATTTAATTAGACGTTGACTCATGGTGGGACCTACTACGAGGCGTCCGTGACCGTGGACTCGGCTATCGATAGATTATACACTCTGCAGAGGTAGCACACTGTACCCACACCACGAAACCCATGGCCTCGCACTCCCATTCGGGTGGACCAACGGCATTCCGACAAAACCCTTCCATTGCCATGACACTCTCCCGGCCACTCCGACCCAATCCCCAAAGGGCTAGTCCTTGGTGGCCCCGTGTCTACCAAAGACACAACGACCACCGTCGTGGCCAAAACGATCCCACTCGGGGACCCGGTACCATAATCTCAACAATGGTCACACAAGGTTATGCCTGCTTACTGGGCCAGGGTAAGCATGTCATAACCTTCCCTAGTTGGAGGCACCGACCAGAGGCAATGTTAATGGACCGAATCAAGGCCTTCCCACAAAGGCAATTGTGGTTGCACTGGGAAAAACTCGATTCAGCGGCACCATGACCCAGTCAATGATATATTCAAGTTGAGTTATATTCAGCTTCAAGTTAAAATGAAAATGACCGGTGTCATAGCATGCCATGAACTGCAAAACTACACATGCATCACATATTAACGAAAATGACTGATGTCAACCATATTCACACTAAGCATAAACATCAACCACTTATATTACTTTCTTGGTCAGGGTAACTCACACTTTAACCAAAATATTTTGCAACAAGTTTTATTATTTTGTTATGCAAGAAAGTAACTTCGATTAATTTCTTACATGCATTGCAAAGATCATACCACAAACAATTCCTAATTTCTTTACCAACCAAGTTAGGTTCAACCATTCTGTAAGTCAAGTAAAATGGCTAAATAAGTACTTAACAGAATATTTTCTAGCAAATTTTACTATTTTATTTAATGCAAAAAATAACTTTAAGTAATTACTAACATGCATAACAAAATTATTTTTATCATCACCACAAATAGATCTTAGCTTTGCTTTACCAACTAAGCTAGTTTCAACATTCTCTAAATCAAGCATAATAACTAACAAACACTTAACAGAATATAAATAACATAATAGTTATTTAAATGCATGGATTAATGATTTCATTCAAGTAAGAAAATCATAAATATTGAAATGACACCATGAAAATGTTGATGTGGCTTGCCTTAGTGCAGATGAGGTTCACAAGCCTTCTGGTGATCCTCAAGACAAGCCTCACCCTCTAAAAATAATTTTAAGCACAAAACGAAAATATCAAGAAAACTTCTGAAAATCACCAGAAATTCAAAAAAGCTCAGAGAAATCTCATCTTTGGTGAGCTGCTAGATTTCTTTGCAAAGAACAAAATGCAAAAAGAATCGATTCATTTGGACTTATGGTTGAAGAGTTATGGCTGTTTGAAGTGTTCTGTAAATTCAAATGAATTTGAATAAAACTAAACAAACTGGGGGGGTGACGTTGAAGGCGTAAAGCCGAGGGGCGCCACCACTCGTACCGCTTCACGCGCGTACAGACTGGCTGACTAGCGGGCCCCGCTAGTCAGATGAGGAGGAGGGGGAGAAGGAAACATAGGGAGTCGCTGCTTCACCGGAGCTCTCGCCGGCGACGAGGGCTCCTTGGCCAAAACGAGAGGGAGGGATGGAGAGAGGGGACGGAGGCGCACCTGCCCGTACCCGTAGCGTAGCTAGGGGTGGTCGGACGGCGTCAGAATCGACCTCGCAAGCGGAGGCAGAACGCGGTGGTCGCCGGAGATGAGGAAGACGGCGAGCAGAGGAAACTTCAGGGGCTCCAGGGGGACGGGATGGCTTCACGGGAGAGAGACGGAGGCCCTGGAAGGGTCGCCCTAGTATGGGAGGGGCTGGAGCTACCGCGGCGACTAGAGGGGATCGCCGGTGAACTCGAGCTCCAGGACGGCGGCCCGCGGCCTGCCTGGCCGGGTTACGGTTTCCTACGCGCTTATGGGGTGTGTGGGAGTGGTGGATGGTGCTCGAGGAGGGTGGGGGCGGCTCCATTTATAGGCGAGCAGAGAGGGGGGTTCGGGCTCCGCCGGTGGACACCTGTCCACGGCACCCGGCGACGAGCAGCATCAGTGAGAGGGGAAGAAGGCAACACAGCTCACGCGACGACTGTTGGCGAACGGGGACGAGCACAGGAACAAGGAGAAGGCGACGAGCACAAAGTCGCACCGCGACTGTTCGGTTAACGGACCGTGCACGTGCTTCGCTGCGGCGAAGCTCGGCGTCGGCGCCTGAAGTTAATGGCGTTGAGACGAGGATGGTGGCGAAGTTTGGCACGCTCGGGCAGACGGGGGAAGCGAGCACGCGCGAACAGAGCGCTCGGCAGCACTCAGAGCGCTCGGCAGCACTCAGAGCGCGTCGACACGCTGGCATGGCATGGTGGACACACGTGGTCACCACGCAAACTCTTCCCTCAGGCCAGCCTACGTCCAAAAATCATGTCTGGCATGTTGTTCGTGGTGGTATTGATGTTTACCACGCTTTGGTTTGGATCCAAAGCGATGAGGAGTTTTACATGCCAAGTAAGTTTCTGGTCAGTAACTTTGAGAGGTTACTGAGGTCAAACGGCTGGGAGTTGGGGGCTGTGCTTTGGAGGTTAGCCATGATCTACTAGGGTGAAAATGCACAAGAAAACCGAGGCACAATGGAGCAAGTAAATGGTAGTTGCTGTAGAAACCACCATTTCTGTCCAGAACAGGAAATATTTTCTGTAACGAAAATATTCCAAAAAGTGATGAAATATTTTTGCTCAGGAAGGTGCCCTAGGTTTCAAAGAATATTTGTGAATTATCTCAGATTTTTCTAGGCCAAAAAAATTGGGGTTGCTTTGGAGCATATTGAACTAGCTAGGGTTTTTGAAAGAAAATTGAATATTTTTCATTTAAGAAAATATTCCAAAGATTATTTTGGGGTGGATCAGAAGAGGAATGATGATAAGGGAGGGAAATGAAGCACTTGGGTGAAAGCCAAGGGTACCCAAGTGTTTAAGTCCATATGAAAAGATTGAAAAACTCCAAATTTCAAATTGACTCCAAAAGAAAATCAAGCAAATGAGAGAGGGCAAAAACCAGGCTGTCACATAATCCTGGTACGACCCGCCGAACATTTGACAAGCCAATCTTATACACACCCTAAACTTGTCAATGTTAAAACTACGATTGGTTAATGTGAGGTCCATCTTAAAAGGCTTTGTAAAATGGTTTAACTCAGTGGCCTGGCAGCCCATGAAATGCCTCGATTTTGGGCCTGGCATCCCATAAAAAGCCTCGCGTCTTCCCATGCTTTTATTCGAAATTTTTTCTCTTTTTGAGGTTTACAACACTTTATGATAAACCGGTGTTTATTGACCCGGCCTGGCTTGGGACTATAAGTCGCCAGTATATATTTAGATTGCACCATTGGAATCATGCGCTCATAAATCATTGGATTATATTATTCAGATCTTCAAATAGCCAACATGGACGGATTTTATTATGGTTATCAATAACCAGTATTATTATCAAGGTTTTCAAAGTCGCTTTAGCGCAATGGCTATCATATTATCAATGGATATGATTTATTCTACAATGGAAGGAATAGTCCCAAGTCACTGCAGGCTTATGACCCGGCACTTGGGGCCTACATTATTCAACTTGAGATTACATCAAATATGCAAGTCCCATGTCACTGCCAGCATGCACCGTGGCACTTGGGGCTAATGAAAAGTCATTTTTTCATCACCTTATTGAAGACCCGACTCATCACATTGTAATGAGCCGGCCCTTGGGGGCTACCAATTGCTCCTGTCAACAATTCAAGGTACACAAGTCTTAATCCATTATATTGAAGGGTCCACTCCTCAGTTGGTAAAGCACAAAGCTCTTAACCTTGTGGACGTGGGTTCAAGCCCCATGATGGGAGTTACATCATATGATGTTATTTTCAATGAAGTATATATAAAGTCCCAGCTCATTATTATCTTACTGAGCCGGCCCTTGGAGGCTACACATTGCTGTTAAAGTTTACATGATCATATTTTCAAAGTCCATGCTCATTATTTTCATAATGACCCGGCCCTTGGGGGCTACACTGGTTGAAGTTTTTATGAGAATCAGGCAATTCCAAGTCCGAGGTTGCTGCAAGCATGACAACCCGACACTTGGGGGCTACATATGTGGAATACTCAGTTCCGACTAGTGATTGAGATGAACAACCTGGATTTCTTCAAGCGTGACATTCATATTGAAGAAAATCTTAAGTTGTTACTACATTACCTTCTTAAGACTTGGGGGCTACAAGTGATAGGCATATACGAGGTATATTTTCAAAGATGATGTTAACAAACAGTTATGGCCTGGTGCCATCAATATTTATAAACCGGCAATTTTGGAAATGATAAACCGACAAGTTCTACATCCTTAAACCGGCTGAAGATCATATGAGTATTTCAAGGACCAATATTTCTGATAAGCATTGGGAGATGAGTCAAATGAATTATTCTTCATAATATTTTTCTGTGACAAACCAATGTCGGCAAATTGATTATGAAGCTGGCCTATTGACCCAGATTTTCTAGAAGGAAATGACAAGGATATAAGGATGCTCAGGATCAGTTTAACATGGATAAATCCAAATTAAACTGGGGGAAAATGTCGGGGATTTACCCCGCGGTATGACCTGGCAAGAGTTATAACCCGGCTGGGACTTGCTAAACCAGTGGGTGTTAAGTCAGATGATAACCCGGCAGGTGTTAAGCTAGATGATAACCCGACAGGTGTTAAGTCAGATCATAACCCGGCAGAAAATCATAAACCGGCAGGAAGTCATAACCCGGCAGACCATCATAAACCGGCAGACCATCATAAACCGGCTGACAGTCATAACCCGGCAGACAATGATAACTCGGTTGACAGTCATAACCCGGCAGATAGAGTCGCCTGGGGTTATGAAGCCCGAGACGTTATATAGCCCAAGATGTTATGAAGCCCAAGACGTTAAGAAGCCCGTGAAGAGAAGTCAGAATAGTTTAAGTCTTAATCCGAGTTGGACTCTACATGTAACCCGTCCCTTCAACATATATAAGGGGGGCAGGGCACCACAAGAGGAAAAAGAATGATAGGGATAGACATAACTAGGAGAGCCGGTTTACGGCGACTCCCTCGTGATGATAATGAGACCTAGCCACAAACCGCATGTAGGTTATTACCGAATGATGTTTCCCGGGGCCTGAAGCTGTCTAAACCCTTGTCTTGTGTTGCATTTCCTCGATTCCACTCAACCCCTCTCAAGCTACTACATAGATGCGTTGGCCTCACGACTAAATCCTCACACTAGGACATCTGCCGTGACAACTCCACGACAGTAGATGTATTAGATGTTTAATGATAAGTGAAACTTGATCTTCTGTTGGTGATTTTCGAAATAGCTAGCAGAATTTCCTTATCTTAATATTTGAACTTCATTGTTTGGATAAGTGAACTTCTTATTTTTATTATAGATGACGAACTTCCTGTTGTGACATCGTCGAGCATTGATCCAGCTCTTCTGAAAAGATACAATGACTTGTACATTGCTATTACGAGGGCTCGGAAGGACAAGAAGAAGAAGTATGGCTTTTTAGTAATTGTTTTGTTCATATGTATTTTCTAATTTCAGTTTTTTTACCCTTTTTCATTGTTTTTATTTTTCTTAGTAACTTATGTTTCAGTTTTTCCTAAAAAATCCAGGGACATGATTGCTTTTAAAACTAAGGTGGATAATATTACCATTGGCGAAGTTGGTCAATCTTTTTGGGATAAAGGGATGTTCACTATAGGCCTTGTAGATCTTGGGGTTTCTTTGCTGGTAGTTTAGTTTAAAGGATCTCCGACGATGGTTGTCCCGTACCATATTTGTGTAAGAATGCAGACATTTTTTTTATTTTTTTTATTTTCTTTTCTGATTTCGTGTGACGAGCTGTTTGCTTGGGCACTATTTCTTTTTTGGTTTTGTTTTGGCAGACAAGTATTTGGCATGGTGGAACTGTAGGCAGGAGTGTTAAAATGATGTTCTCTTCAAAAGCCGAGGAGCGTGTTGATAAAAAAGATATGATGAGTAACGTTTTTATGTGTCGAAAACCATATTTTGTGTGTTGATTTTTATAGTGTTCTGTTTCTTCTTCTTATAATTATTATATTTATTTTTCGTACTTCCAACAGGTCATGTTTGCAACATTTGATCCGCTAGAGACGAGGGATGGTGTTGGTCATTATTGTGTAGTTGCCTTAAATTTGAAAGAAAGGCGGTTTGAATTTCTTGACTCACTCAATAAACCTGGTAGCCCTGATGCTATCAAGATTTTTAGGAGGATGGTTAAAAATATCAAGCGTGCATCGAAATAAGGTAGCTCAAGTTCTAATGAGCCGCTAAATCCTCCTACACTTGAATGCTTTGTGTTGAAACATGTCATTGTCCCAATGCAACCAAATGGGTGTGTTCCGTACAGCCCCTCTCCACCATACTGCTCAATTTTTTTTCATTTTGTGAAACTGATGTTTTTTATTCTTTTATTGAAGGCATGATTTTGGATTCTATATGTTTCAATTCTTGCAGACTTGGGATGGTACTCGAGTTGCTCAGTTTGGGGTGGAGCACATTGGCTACATCAGTAAGGCGATGCTCTATAGTTGGCTCACATCGAGAAAGTGTTGCATTGATTTAACATAACTTTTAATTTTTGCAGAAAAAGGTTGTTTTAGTGAACTTCTTTATCTCCCTTATTTATTTTTTGTCTACTGCTTGCTTCCGCTTCTTAAGGGCTTTTTATACTAGTGTGTTTAGTTAAATGCGTAATTTAGAATGGATGTCTATATTTTTGCTGTGTTATTGAGCTGCATGTGTTGTAGACAAGTTAGTTGCATTTATTATGGGGCAAGTTAGCTGCATTGTTCTTTATAAGTGGGATGCATTGTTATAGAGAAGTGGGCTGCATTGTTGTAGAGAAGTGGGTTGCATTGTTGTAGAGAAGTGGTCTGCATTGTTGTAGAGAAGTTGGCTGCATTCTCTTCTTTCGTGAACTGCATTTTTTATATTGTTGAGATGTATTGCATGTTTTTTGGTTTTGCATTTTGTGCTGAGTGTTTCCATGTTTTTTCTACCTTTTTTTAGGTTTTGATGGGGGGCTTCATGAAGGCTGTACGTCACTGTTTGAGTCCCAGGGTTCTGAGGTGGTTATGGAGGATTGTGCCATTGAAATCTCTCCAGATAATTCTGGTTCTTTGGCTGGAGATGGTTTGAACACAGACGTGGCGTCTGGACCTGATGGTGGAATTGTTTCTCGACCTAGCTCTCCATATGATGTATTTGATGTTGATGATGACGATTTTGTTACGCTGTGCCCAAGCATCACTAGGACTAGGAGTGCAGCAATTAATCGTCCTCCTGTGGATGAGGCTGGAGTATTTTCGAACAAGAGGGCAGGTGAAAGGGCTTTTAAGTTGAGATGCTCTATAGAGAAATTGAAGCCTCCGATGTTCAAATATATTGATGAGGCGAGGAAAAAAAAGGATCTCGTTCTCAGCAAAGATTTTTTAACCAAATACCAAGAGTAAGTTTTATGTGTGTACCCTTCATCCTTTTTCTGTTTTTTGTTTTAAATTTTAATTTTATTTGATCCCATCTATGTATGTTTACTGCAGGAACGTGTTCTTTATGGTGAATAGTCCTTTTGGTGATGTCGAAAATTACAATGTTGACTATATCTATAATACATTTGGCAAAGGAGCTTCAATGGACTCATATCTCATTGATTTTTTCATCAAGTACTGGAAGCAAGACCCTGAATTGAGTTTACTTTATCGTTTTGGTGAACGTATGTTACTTTCACCTTTATTTATCATGCTAAACTTTTGCTGTCATTTTTTATCTTGTACTGATTTTTCATGTCCATGCGTGCATGCATGTTTTATTCTTTTTTTCATGTCCTATTTTTGTTCTTTTTCTATGCAGTATGTTCTTCAAATGGAAACCTTTGTGAAGAGAGATGATGAAGGACACCCTGTGTTGCCAGTTGTGCATACACCGTTTGTTTTAGAAGAAGCAGTTAAGCAGTTCAAGGTTTTTGTGAGCGGCGACGAAAACCTGTTGGACACAAAACTAGTAAGGCCATTGTTTTCTGTCATTCATTTTCTAGTTTGTTGCATTTCTTTTTATAGTTATTTTTGTAACAATGGTCCTAGTGCTACGTGTCGACCAAACTTTTCATTGTAAATTGCGTTTTTTGATGTGACAGATTATGATGCGCGCTCTAAGGATGGTCATTATTCCTTATACACGATGAACCAGCATTGCGAGACGATTGATATCCATGACACTAGGAAGTACAGTGGCCATCCTGATGTCACGACAAAGTGGTACAGGACTGACTACCACTCAGATTGCACTGAAGTTGTATGTCAGTTTTTCTAGCCAAGTGCAAAGCTTTTTTGTGTTTCTCCTACTGCATTTTTTATAAACTGCACATGCAATGTTAGCACACATAGCACCACACTTGTTTATATAGTGCACTGCAACATATGCGTGACAGAACTGCATTTTCTCACACACCCCCAATCTGTGTAAAAAAATCTGTGTAAAAAAGGTGAAAAAAGGAAATGACCTCACGTGCATTTAAAAGAGGGACTGTCTAGACGTTGAGAAGAACTTTGTATTTTTCGGCTCGTCTGAATAGTTATTGATCTGTGATGTGTGTTATTTTACTTTGTGCTGCCTTTTTTGCCAGATGAGGAGGATGACTCAGTTGCTGAAGGCGATTTATGGTGAAAAGTTGTATAAATCTAAGAACCACCCTGACTGGGTTAAATTGGCAGAGAAGCCCTCTTACCCGGTCATGCCAGCACAGGGAACAAACGAGTGCGGAATCTATGCTCCAAGGTTGACGCAGTTGTATGACGGCCAATGTCTAGTCGAGAAAATTGTCAAATCTCTGTACTGTGTGTTGTCTAAGGTAGATAATGTATGAAAAGACTTTTTTTTTCTGTTGTTGTGTTTCGTCTGCTGTTTGCAGCAGCGTATATGGACGAATTTGTGCGTATTTTATTGTATATATTTTTTATTTGTTGACCACAAATTTGTCACGCTTCTATGTATCATACGTGTCCCAGAAACTACATTCCATGTGATATAGGACTTCTTTGTCTAACAAAAAGCACTGCATTTGTCTACAGGTTTGTACTGGACCTGTATTTTTTGTTGTACTTGTTGCAGCCCATGTATTCATGTGTGTATTCCGAAACTGCATTGCTTATGATACTGCACTAATTTTTGTCTAACCAAGTGCACTTCATTGTATAGAGTTGCGTCCTGCAGTTGTTTTCTTTTTGCTTGTACGGTAGAGGGGGTCCCCCCCCCCAGTTTTTTATTTGTCTATAGGTTTGTACTCCACCTGTATTCCCTGTACTAGCTGCAGCCCATATAATTGTGTATGTATTCCGAAACTGTGTTGTTTATGATACTGCACTGCTTTTGTCTAAAAAATGCACTTTATTGTATAGAGTTACGTCATGCATCTGTTTTTTTGCTTGTACGTGATGCAGCCCCTGTCACGCCGCCTTCCAGTCTATCTTAGAATTGTGGCTCTGAGGTTGTGTGCGTCCTAGGATTGGAAAAATAGAATATACTTTCTTTGTCAACCAAGCGCACTATGTGTTTTAGCACGAGGCCGAGCGGGGGTGGGAGGGGGGGGGGTCGTGACCCCATCGCCACCTGCGAGGCCGAGTCTGAACGAGCCGGGAGGCGGCGGCGCGGCATGCCAGCGGCGCCGCATCTTGTCAGAAATCTGTCACACCCCGTCGCCTCCCTGTCTATCTTAGGGGTGTGGCTCTGGGGTTGCGTGCGTCCTATGGGTTGGAAAAACAGAAAGTCTGCATTGCGCCTGTCAACCAAGTGCACTGCGTGTGTTAGCGCGAGGCCGAGCAGGGGGGCGGGACGGGGGTCGTGAACACCCTCCCCACCCTCCTGCGAGGCCGAGCCTGGAACAAGCCGGAGCGGCGTGGCGCCGCATGTGTAGGCGAGTCCGTCACACCCTGTCACCTTCCTGTCTATCTTAGGGGTGTGGATCTGGGGTTGTGTGCGTCCTATGGGTTGCGAAAACGGAATGTCCGCACTACTCCTGTCAACCAAGCGCATTGCGTGCGTTAGCACGAGGCCGAGCAGGGGTGGGGGTGGGACCCCCTCCCCACCCCCGTGAGCCGAGCACATAACGAGCTGAGCAGGGCGGCGGCGGCATGCCGCGGCGCCGCATGCGTAGGCGAGTCCGTCACATCCCGTCGCCTCCCTGTCTATCTTAGGGGTGTGGCTCTGGGTTGCGTGCGTCCTATGGGTTGGAAAAACAAAATGTCTGTATTGCGCCTGGCAACCAAGCGTTCTGCGTGCTTTAGCGCGAGGCCGATCAGGGGGATGGGAGGGGGGTTCATGACCCTCCCTCCCCACCATCCTGCGAGGCCGAGCCTAGAACGAGCCGGAGCAGGCGGCGACTCGGCGTTCCGTGGCGCCGCATGCGTAGGCGAGTCCATCACACCCCTTCGCCTCCCTGTCTATCTTGGGGGTGTGGCTCTGGGGTTGCGTGCGTCCTATGGGTTGGAAAAACAGAATGTCCGCACTGCGTCTATCAACCAAGCGCACCGCGTGCGCTAGCGCGAGGCCGAGCAAGGGGATGGGAGGGGGGTCGTGACCCCCTCCCCACCCCCCTGCGAGGCCGAGCCTGGAACGGGCCGGAGTAGGCGGCGACGTGGCGTGCCGCGGTTCCGCATGCGTAGGCGAGTCCGTCAGACCCCGTTGCCTCCCTGTCTATCTTAGGGGTGTGGCTCTGGGGTTGCGTGCGTCCTATGGGTTGGAAAAACATAATGTCCGCACTGCGCCTGTCAACCAAGTGCACTGTGTGCGTTAACGCGAGGCCGAGTAGGGGGTGGGAGGGGGGGTCGTGACCCCCCTCCCCACCCCCCTGCAGGGCCGAGCCTGGAACAAGCCGGAGCAGGCGGTGACGTGGCGTGCCGCGGCGCTGCATGCGTAGGCAAGTCCTTCACACCCCGTTGCCTCCCTGTCACACCCCGTGTGCCTGTCAACCAAGCCATGATGTGACGGGGGATTGTGCCGTTGTAGCCAAGAGAAAATATTTGCCAAGTGGAGGAGGCGGTTTGACGCGGGCTAGCCGTGGTAGTGTTCTTGATTGGATGGAAAAGACAATCGTCTAAGCGAACTGCAATGCTTTATTGATAGCACATCTTCCATCCCATACCGAACCGCACAATAGACTACATTTTTTAGGTGGGAGAGTACTGGAGTTGCGTGCTAGTTTTGCGTCGTTGGGCTTGTTTGTTTTTGGCTGTGAGAATTTGTTGGGTCCGTTGGGGTGTAAGACGCATTCGGCCCAAGTTGTCCTGTCAGCACGGATGGTTCCCGATGCGCTATGTGTGCGCCCTAATGTTTAGTCCCACCTTGCCCGCGGGGAGCGTGCTTGACCTGTTAATAAGCGCTGGCAAGGCAGCTCTATCGAACTCCTCTGCTTACTTGTTTGGGCCCTTATACACGGCGTTCGCTGCACTTATCTCTCTGACCTGTGGCCCATGTGTGCCCGGCGCCATGCATCGTCGCTCAGAACGGCTCGCCTACTGTGGGCGCAGACCTATTACGAGACTGGCTCGGGCCTGGTTTCAATTGGTTGGTCAATTTTTTCCGTATCTGAGAATTTTTTTCTTTTGCAGTACATATATTTCGTGGTAGTACAAATGATGTCATTTGTACAGCTTGCACCAATGTTGCGGACTGCACTACATGTACCAAGTCTTTGTGTTGTGCACTGCATGAAAGTGGTTGCAGCCCCTCTCATTCTTCATTTAAGCTTGTACTTTACTTCTTGTATACACTTTCTGAACTGCTTTATATTTCTTCGATGAACTGCATTCACCTTTGTTTAGAATGGTCTGTGGATTATATTTTTTTAGAAATATTAATATTAATGGTCTTTTCCTATAATTACTCTTGTGGACTGCATGTGGGCACATGTGTACTGCTTATGTTTACCATTGTGAACTGCATTCATCTTTCTTTATTAGGTATGATTTGTAGTCAAAGTACTTAATTTTTTTGCTTAACGTTGCTTTTGAATATGTTCTGTATCTGTGTAGTATGTTTTGGTATCACACATTAAATTTTTCAAAGTTGTCTGGATACTTGTTCTAATACAAACTCAGCAATCAATACCTAGTGCAAACTAAGTTACAAGCGATTCTACATGACAAGCAAACTAAGTTCAGCAAAAGCAAATGACCACAAGCAAACTAACGATACATAATCAAACAACAGAAAGAAAATTTGATGATAATTCTAAAAAAACATTGTTTTTACAAAAGAAACGTATGATATGAAGCAACGGACATAATCAAAACCTTGCAGACATGAAACAAGGAACAACACAACCACTAAAGTAAAATGAAACTAAACATAGCCCTGATTATTTCTAGTTGCTGTATTGGATTAAATCATTATTATTATTTTTCTTTGCTTCTTTTTCTATTTTTGCCCTGTCCAGTCCCATTGTGACATCTTAGATGATTCTCCATGACTCATATGTTGCGAATGCATCTATTGCTGCATACTTGATAATCTTGTCTGGCAGCGGGCAAAATCCCCACAGAGTATGGTCCTCCTTGCGGTTAATTTTCTTCTTCACGTCATGGTAGTGAATGTCTATCATCCTGACGACAACATCAGCCAAAGAGTCAAACTCCTTTTTTTATATGGGTCTCTCCATTCCACCTGAATATCAATGTAGTTGTCGGAGTTGATCTCCAAGCCAGATAGCTTCAGCTTGCTTTTGTCTCCTTCAATGGCGAATCCGACAAAGGTTTATTCACCATTCATGAAGAATTTCTCTAGTTCCATTGGCCTGCAAGATGTTTGTATAGACTGAATACTGTTTATTTTTAAGAACCACCAATGTTTTTTTGTTTTTTCTGAAACTGAAGTGCAATATGAATACTTGAATCTGTTGCAGTGAGTAGCTGCTAATACTTTGTATAGCATAACTAGTAAATCGGATAATAGATTGCATAAAGAATGCATGTTTGTGCATGGTTGTATTCTTGAATTGAATTTCATACATGTTTAATATAGTAATGGTGCATTTTTTATTGTTCAGGCAAATAATTTGTATTTGGTAACACAAATAAAACTGCGTGTATCGCTAGATCATATAATTCAAGAATTGAACACATGAGTTACATGGAGCCAGATGAAAACTGTCAACGAATTCCTATGCCATGCTTTTTAAAAATGAGAACCAAAGTCTAAATAATGGCAATTGCGATGAAGAAAATTTAAAATCGATATTGAAAAGCAATAGTACAGATTGATAATTATTCTGACCTGTCTTTAGCTCCAGAGATGTGGTAGACAAAGCATTCTTTTTCTACGCATAGCTGGAGCACTGCTGCCCGCTGTGGCTTCACATAGTGCGTGTACTCGACATCAACACCGACTAGTTTGACGGGCATTCCGCTGAGCTTCCTCCTGAGTATGGACATCATCTTGTCCACATCTTGACCCTTGCTTGTGCAAGCGACGTGGAGCTTGTGGTTGCCGTGGAGGTCGACGTCGTGGAGCTCCCTGGTGTACCTGCGGTGTTGCTTGTATAGAGGTGCATCCTTCATGACTCTCCTCTGCTCTCTCACGTTTGTTCTGGAGAGAGAGGTTAGTAAAAGGAAGTGTGGAGAAGAAGATGCAATGGTGTTTTTGGGGGGACGGAGCAGTTGTGTTTTCTCCTCTACTCTCCTCTGCTCTCCGTGACAGGACATGGGAGTGGTGGAGCGGGGTGGTAGCATGGTGGGGCTATGTTTTTAGTTATGTGGCAACTACAGAGAGGTTCGGCTATGACGAGGCTATCTTAGTGCGTTGGAAATCCGGAACGTTGTCGCCTCTTTTTTCGTGACAAGTTCAGATATGCACGTAACTATCAGAAAATGTGATGATTGTGTTTTCGGTGAAATTTCCTAGTAAGTGCACTTCTTCGCTGTAACGACAGAACTGCATATGTCAACATAGTGTACGGCATGCAAGTGAAATTTATTCTTCGTATTCTGTATTATATCGGATCAGGATTCATACAGATGTACGCACATTTAGTTTTTTGATGGAGTTCTTTCTTTTTTTCCTCTTTTTTATATGTGATGGTGATGCAGCTTTTGTGTGGATGGAGGGTAGTGTGGGTAGGGGTATCAGACTACTTTCCTTAACTAATAGGGCTGCATTCTACATTTTAGCCATACTGCAATGCAGTAGAAAGAGAACTACATTTCAGAAATAAGAATACTATGTGCTTCCACATGACAAACTGCATTGTTATACGTTGCGGACTGCATTTGTACGTTTACTTCAGACTTCCCGCGTTTTATTTATTAGAGCGGACTGTAGTTTCTGGCAATGCCCACACACATTTTTTGTTGTTGTTGTTATTCATTTAAAAAATGTTCTCATTTTTCAAAGATGTTTTATTTATGTACTTATTGTTTTTTAGTGGGCCGTGTAATTTTAACTACTCTAGCGTGTTGGGCCTGTGTTTGGGGAGTGAAGTCGTATTCGGCCCAAGTCATCCTGTCAGCACAGCCGATTCCTGGTGCGCTGTGTGTGCACCCTAATGTTTAGTCCCACCTCGCCCGCTGTCGTGGTTTTGTCACGGCAGATGTCCTAGAGAAAGGACTTAGTCGTGGAGCCATCACAACGTTTTAGCTCAAATGGGTTAAAGCAGACAAGGGACGCAGAGAGTTTATACTGGTTCGGCCCCTTGCGGTGAAGGTAAAAGCCAATGATCCAGTTGTTGTGGGATTACTAGGGTTTCGATGACCAGGGAACGAATTCGCTTTGCCTGGGTCTCGAGTTGCTGTCTGTTGATATTAAACCGCCGCCGGTTCGTCCCCTTATATACATGGGTTGACGCCCGTCGGTTTACAGGGTCCTGAGGCCGGCACATAAACGTGCTCGGCTCGGTCTGTACTCTTTCTATCTTATAACACAAGTTTACATATGAATGTCGGTTTATCACTACAGGCCTTAATCGGCCTTTGGGCCCTGGTCTTACTTAAAGCGCCATCATCTTCGTCTTCATGGGCTTCAAGTATAATAATTCATTATGGGGATAACCCGGCCTCTGCGGGCTGGTTTACACCCAGTAGTAATATCCCCAACATTAGGCCCCAGATTGATTTGAACTGCTTCATGTCAATCCTCAATACTTAAGAAAATTTCTTCTTCAGCACCTTCGCATAATCTTGTAAACCGCCGTGACGTCACCTTCGAGGACCATGATAAATAGCCATGACGTCATCTGTTATTAAAAACTATACATAACCCACCTTCATTAATGAGCCTCCGACAATCGAGGCAACAGAGCTGTCACATATCCCATTTTTCGGGCTCCTCGATTCTCGCGCCTGTCACTTATCCATTAACCTTATAAATAAGGCCGAGGGGTCCTTTTCACTTTCCCCCTCGTGCCTCTTTGCATCATCTTCTTCCTCTTGCTGACCAACCTTCGAGTTTTGCCGCCGCCTTAGATCTTCGCATCTGCCTCAACAACGGCCGCTGCATCAACCTGACCGCACCAGAGAAATGCGGCGCTCCTCCGCTGCTTCCTCAGCATCGGTAAGTTCTTCTTCTCCTCACTCTAGGTCCACCATTAGCGTTCAATGTTAGTTTACTGAAGCTCCGGCGCCGTTCTTCCCTGTTCTTAATAACATAAACGGCTGGTTTGAATCTGATTCGTCTTGTGCGGCCGTAGCCATAATTCCCTTTTTCCTTATTGGAGCATCTCCCTTATATACAAACTCATCTAAACTTTGATGATCTGTTTAAGCACTTGAAATTAAGTCTGAATATTTTCTAATTTTTTGTCATACCGCAGATCTGAATTTTATCACCTCAATCTGCGAAACTTGCTTTCCTTCACTTAAGTACTTTAGATCTGTACCTTTCATACCAATATAGGCGGTTTAGCTTTGAAAAAATGATAATCCGGTAGGTACCATTAGTCCCCGCGTAAACCGCTGATTCATTTATCTTTGCCTTTCTCCATCGTAAGATTCCGGCTTAGCAATATCAGACTCCGGTTTAGTAATGTCATATTCTGGTTTAACAATATGCGTAAACCTCTGATTTAATTTGTATCGCCTTATACTTGTTCCTTATAAATCTTAAAATGGCAATAACAATGTTTCAGTTTCTCTTGAGATGGCCAAACAAGTCTATGAATGCAACTGGGTTCCTTCCCGGGTCACTAAAGATCAGTTAAACAGATGTGTCGCAGCTAGCACTTTAGCCAAGAAGGAGGTCATCCACTGGAGGGCCCCTGGTCCGGAAAATCCTCCTAAACCCAAGGACGAAGAGGTAGTCGTTTTTGTTGACCATCTGGGTCGAGGCTTTAGCCCTCCCTGTTCAAAATTCTTCCGAGATGTGCTTGCTAGTTTCCAGCTTCACCCTCAGGACATCGGTCCAAACTCTGTGTCCAACATCTGCCATTTCCAAGTCTTTTGTGAGGCTTATCTTCAAGAGGAACCCACAGTTGAATTTTTTAGAGATTTCTTCCACTTAAACCGTCACACAGAGTTCACAGATGGACACAATACTAAACTTGGCGGAATGGCGGTTCAGAAGTGGAAGGAAGTCAGCTTCCCTCATGCTAAGCTTCACAGTCACCCCAAGGAGTGGAACCAGACTTGGTTTTATTGCAAAGACACATCTCCCGCTGATGAAAATCCTTTGCCAGGTTACCGCCCTCACCGTCTTAGAAATACACATCCCTTTCCTTAGAGATTAACCGCAAAGGAAAGGGCCAACTATGCCCCACAACTGTCAAAGCTTAGAGCCTTCATGGCGAATGGTTTAACAGGTGTTGACTTTGCTCGTTGTTGGATAAGCTGGAGCATTCTGCCCTTAAGCCGGCGCCCCGGTTTGATGTGTGAATACATAGGGAGTTTGACCAATCCTCAATGCCATATTAATATTCAGCTAACAGAGGCTGAAGTTATAGAGGCTGTCAAGAAAATGTTGAATGAACTGGAGGCCGTCTGTGGCCAGACCGGATTAAGTCCTTTCTGCACCTCCAACAAACCGCCAGCTGTAAGAATCATATGACTTCTTTGTTTTCAGCTTAATCCCTTAAAATATTCTCTCAAAATTTTGTTCATCTTTGCCAGGGTGATGATCCGTTCTGCAAGAAAAAACCATAGGTTAAACCGGCAAAACCACAAGACAAACCGGCAAAGCCACTTCGCCCGAAGACCAAGGTTGTTAAAAAACCTGCCAAAAAAGGACCACTGCGTCTTCGGAGCCAAATGCTGATGTCGATGTAGCTAATCCGGACTCAGAGGTAGAACTTGACTCTCTTGGTTCATTTTTCATACACCTCATTGACAATGACAATTATGAGGACGACGCTGAAGGCAGTCAAGCTGATGATGTAGAGGTAATTATTCTTTCCTCCGATTCAGATCCTCTGCCAACATCAAAAATCCGTCGAGCAAACCGGAAAGTAAATTTTTCTCACCCCTTGCTTACTTGGACCCAAACTTTCTTTTGAAGACGCAGCAACACGAAGCTCACCGCACAACCTGGCACAGCGGCCAGGTAGTTACCTCCGCCGGTTTACCGAACACTCCGGTTCGGAAACGCCGATCAGAGGTCTCTTATACCCTTGACACTTCTTGCCCCAAGGCGGGTTGTTTCCGATAGCCTCTTAATCCGTCTGATTCAAATTATCAGGGAACACCTCACTCATCTTCTGGCGAGTCAACAGCTACACAACTTCCTGCCCTCAAGACAGTTCCTGGGTGAGTTATGCCTTAAACTGACTCTTAATACCTTATATTCACCTGATGTATTGAACTTTTATATTTGTTCTTTTCAGTGCCAAGCCTCGGCCCAGCAAAAAGGCTCGGCTAAATAAACCGGCTGATGATAATATGGATATTGAACCGGAGAAAACTCCAGATCTGGAGGGAACTGTGACACTCCAATTTTTTTTTTTGTTTTTGTTTTCAGCAAAAGCCTTGCTTGGTTTGAAGAAGGTCATTTAAACCCTTCTTAAAAACCTCTCTTCTGAGTTTTCTTCTCAAAAGCATTTCTTGGATTTATTTTCTTCTAAAAATAAACCTTTTTGGTTTTGGGCTATTCTTTGGTTTTGATCCATCCTTGGGTTTACCATGCCTCTTGTGGTAAATTTCTCCCAAAAGCCCTCCTTCCATTTTAGGGCAATCCAAACATTCTGTCCCAACTAGTTAAATCCATTTTAGGATTTTTATCCTTTTGTTTTTCTCCCCAAAACAATTCTGCCATTATTTCTAAGCCTAGATGCTCTACAAAGGAAGTGCCTAATTTCCTTTGAGTTTTGATCTTAAATCAACTCCTCTGGATAGTCCTTAGTACCCACAACCTAGAACCATCAAGATCCACTCTTCCTCTTTTCATAATTTTCAAAATTCAACCTCTGCAAGTTTGGACCAGATTCATCATTTTCGGTGAAATTCATATCTCCTCTTCCCCAAAAATTCAACCAAAATTCAGGGAGCCCTCAGATGCAATGAGAGACCACCACACCGAAGATCAGCTCAAGAAAAATTTCCCACATGCCAAAATCATTTAAATCGAACACTTGGCAAGCCTTGTTCTGTGCACTTCGAGAAAGTTGAGTTGTAGTGTCCATTTTCGTCAGTGTTGGCACCGATCGCCCGTGCACCACAGGCGCTTTGCTTGCGACCTCTTCCCTGGCCAGAGCACCGCCACGCATGCTTGGATGGGCCTTGGCGTCGGTGGCGGTGAGCATCTTCAACGCCCGGCAGCCTCTGCGGTTCTGGGGCCACCCGTGGCGGCCGAACTGCTCCGGCTCGCAACGCCGTTCTGTGCAGCCCATTGCGCCCTAGCCCTCCGCGTGGCCTCATGCATGCCAGCGCACCCCCGCAGCACCGTCGCCGTGGCCCGGCAAGCACAGGGCGCACCCTCTGCCGCCGACGGGCCCGCGCCGCCCCGTTCCGTCGAATCCACCTAGGGCTCCTAATCCAAGCTTGTTTAGCGTCAAAACGGAACTAGTGGAACTCCACGCTGACGCCCCACTCCCTAAACCTCCCCGGCCAAGCTCTGCGCCGCCGTAACCATCGCCGGAGAAGTCCGTTCACGGCCACCGCCTCGGATCGCCTATAAAAAGGAGCCCCGAGCTCGCTCTCGTGCACACACCACCACTGAACCTCACCAACACCACGCCAAGCTTCTAGGAGGACCTCGAGGAGGTCTCCTCCCCCAACTCCGGCCGCCTCGATCCGCCTCGGCCACCAGCTTGATTCACTGCGGTGAGGCCATCTCCGGCGCCCAAACCTCGTCCGTAGCCTTCTCTTACACCTAGTGCTCTAACCCCCACCTCAATTCGATCCCTGCAGCCCTCCTCGGCGAGATCCATCAATGCCCGAACCACCGTCGGCCGGAGTTGAGACTGCCGTCAACGTGGTGCTCATCGGCGACCAACTCCACCACCCACCGGTGCGGAAGGACACGGTGAGCACGTTGGTAATCTTTGATCCTCCTGCCTCGCCGTAGATCTCCGCCTGCGATCACCGCGGCCCTCGGGCGCCAAATCTCTGCTCTCGTTTTCAAATCCGACGGGTGGGTCCTCCCCGTAAGCTTTTTCCTCTTTTTGAATCGTTTTCTTGAAACGCCTTCGAGCAAAATACATCTTCCCCACTGGACTGACGTATTCAAGACTGAAGCGTTTTCTATTTTTATAAAGAAAACCCTGGGAAGTTTCTGTTTCATTACAGAAAGGTCCCTGGACTAAAACACTAATAACTTTTAAACAGAAGAGTATTTTTGATTGATTCTTTTTCTGTCCTCTTTGAAATTTTGTCTAGTTTTTTATCAGATTTATTTGAAAAATATTTGGACCAACTTTCTGTACTCCACGGTATTTACGTTAACGCGTGTATTTTTGTTTACCGTATATACCGAAGGAGGTGACGGAACCGCGAACTTCGCCAAGCTAAACCCCGACTACTCTGAACCAGGCAAGCATGTTTGAACTTTTGATATGATGAGTGTTCTGGTAGGTTTGCATTAAGTAGTTTCATGGCATGTTTGTGAGCATACCGATGAAGGTTATTTTCTTGCAAAGTTGAGATAAGTGAGTTCGATAATCCATACGTGTTGGATGTGAATGTGCATGGCCATGTGTTGGCATGAGGATGGGTTAGATGGCAGTGTTGTAGCATGCCAGTCTTATGCCATACTATTTGACTTTAGTGTCAACCCGTATCAGTTCGGTTCCCATCCATTTCCTTCCATACTACCACATGTTTTCCATAAGGGATATGGCTTAGTAAGTTGCAAACCGCTTTCTGGTACACACCAAATGGAGAGGCCGTGATGATGGTTCCATGGCCTGGATTAAAGAAAGTCATCCGGTCAGGGGCATGGGTGTTTCGGTTGGGACGAGAGGGGCACCCTTAGAGCGTGAATATAAATTTGATCCCATGCTATTCGAGATTGTGATCTCCCGTCTCAAAAGTTTTTCTTGGATGATGTCTAGGGTGATTCCTGGCATTCGTGAGGTAGGATGGGTGTGTCTTTGGTTAGCTGTGTTTCTTCGAAATACCATAAACGGAACTAGTCCTTGGGACTACGGAAAACCGTTGGCTGTGGGTAATTTTAGTACAAACTCTGCAGAGTCATAAATCCTCGAATCATCTTATCCATGTCCAAGTTCACTATATCTTATCCTGACTAGTGTCAGTTTTGGTGACAGATACTCCGGTGAATCACATGAGTACTAAGTCCGGTTAAATGTTTATTCCTGTGGACGGACTAACCGTTTATATTCATGTGTTGAATATTTATTATGAGTGCTATATCTTTGTGATGAAAGCCCTTTCTGCGATGTCGCTCAGACGTCCGACTGCGGCATCGTTGTTATTTATTTTCATTATAATCCCTTTACGTGGCGTCGCTCGAGGCGTCCGATTAACATTGCTGTTATCCATTCTCATTATAAGCCCTTTCTGTGATGTCGCTCAGACGTCCGACTGCGGCATTTCTGTTATTGATTCTCATTATAAGCCCTTTCTGCGATGTCGCTCGGGCGTCCATTGCGGCCTTGTTGTTATTTATTTTCATTATAAGCCCTTTACGTGATGTCGCTCGAGACGTCCATTGCGGCATGCATGTATTTTATTTCAATATAAGCCCTTTATGAGGTGTCGCTCGAGCGCCCGATCGTATGCATGTTTTGCTTATTTATTCACCCCTTGAGGCGCTTGCAGACAACCGATGGGTTTTGAGTTTATCCTTCTTGGGTTTTCGGCGGACTACCGCCGATTCCCTTCTTATTTTTATGTTGTTATACTGATTGAGCATTGTTAAAACAAATTAATCATGACTCATTCCTGCATTCATTTGTTATATCTTTTTTCCGAACTGTCTTGCGAGTACTTTCAAAGTACTCACCTGGCTTGTTGATTTGGCTGAATCTTGTGAAGGCGATCTCATGGATGAAGAATTCGATAGCGAGTCCGGCGCCTAGAGGAATCCTAGTCGGTCTCGTGCGACCCTGGATTAGTCATTGTGATATATCCGCTTCCGCTACCCAAATAAATTCATCGAGCCTCACCTCGGCCTTTCGATGAGCCGCCCGATCTGATGACTTATTAACCACCCGTTGTGTTATTCCACCAACCAATCATAGCTCGAGTCGGTAGTATTTCCACCCACCCCTTGGGTCATATCCGCCACTATGTATAATTATCGACGCGTTTGTAATAATTGGTTGGGCATCTTGATCCGACCCTGTAATATTGTAATGCTCTTGGCTTATTGTATCAAAGTTTTGTCAACGGTATGAAGGATTTTCCTCATATTGGACTTCATAGGTCGGTTGTTCAATAAATATTTTTATTGAAAAACCGGTCGTGACAGGAACCAATGCTGATGTTATTCACGATGATCCGCCACCTCAAGATTACGACTTCATTGTTGAACAAGTAGAAGTGGACACTAGAGGCCACACTGAGAAACCGACAAGCCCGGCCCGAACTGATGATAAACCGGCAAGTCCAGTGAAAACTGCTGATAAACCGTCGACTCCAGTGAAGGCTGTTGGTGATAAAGAAGATGACATCATGATTACTTGTGTTGGCCACACCACTCATGGCAATCTGGTCACTTTATGTACACATAGCGCCATGGATGAGCTTTCTGCTATTGGCAAAGGCAAATGGAACACCGACTTGTCATACTATGCCCATCTCAATGTTCTAGACATTCACTCTGGCTTCTTGAACCGTCTTTACACCAGCCGCGACTATGAAGCCGGTTTGGTGAACTTGATGAAATAGCGATACGAGGTAACTAATGCTCAACTCTGCATAACTGTTTCTCTTTTAAATTCCAAATATCAACTCCAGTAGCCCCCAAGTGACGTTTTATGATATCAATCCAAACCGGGACTTAGTAATAACTTTATATTTGCAATACTGTATCTTTCACTGGTGTAGCCCCCAATGGCCGGTTTAACTTTATAAAGATGATCCAGGACTTTTTTAAAGAATTTCCATGTCAGTATTTTGAGCAAACATACATTAGCCCCCAAGTGCCAAGAGTAATACTTGTATTGTGCTTGGGACTTGTAGAAATTTCCGAGAACAAGCAAATATGCATTAGCCCCCAAGTATCAGGTGCATAACTTGTTATGTGCTTGGTACTTCAAATATATACCGTCAACTAATAATATGTCTGTTTCTTATAGGCTGAGCTGAACAAAAAGGAATCTCAAACCGCCGATCTGCAAGAAAATATCAAGTCCCAGCAAGCCGAAACTTCCAAGGCAAAGGATGAGCAGACTAGTGCTTTAGCCGCGATGGAAAAGCTAAAGGAGAGTATCAACAAGGAGCGGGCGGATTGGAACACAGAAAAATCCGCTTTGCAGAAAAGAGCCGAGGACGCAGAAGCAACTCTTAAACTGGTGGTAGCTGAGCTTACCGGTGTAAAGCGGCAAGTACATGCTATGACTGTTGCTGTGTTTGGTAAGCCTCCTATCTTTAACTCCTCATCATATCATCTCATTCATTGCAGATTTACTGATGTTTGGAATGATACAGGAACTTGCATTAGCCACATGGGCTCTGATGTACAGAAGAAGCTGAAGGCTGCCTATACTCTTATAGAGCAGTTATATACCAGCGCGCAATGGATTATCTGCACCGATTCTCACAACAAACCGCTCCAACTTTAATCAAGGAGACCTTAGAAAGGCTGTCAATGCTGCCTGCCTGGGTAGAAGAGTTAAAGAGATCTGCTGCAAGAGCTAGTGCTCTGACCACGCTAACCCGGGCAAAAGCATGGGTGCCCGATCTTGATCCAGAAGATGTCAGCAAAGGCTATCTGAGCTTGAAAGAAAACGGATCAGAATTTAGCAATGAGGACCTCCGAGCCATAAACCGGGAAGTACGTCCGCTGGCTTGCCAATTAGCTGAAGAAGGTGATCTTTCATATTATCATGCAAGTTATGACGTTAACAACAAACGGGTTGCCGCACCAACTCCTGAGGTTCAAAATCTCATCCCGCCAATTCGTAAGCACACTTACGCCCCTGACATTGAACCGTCCACCCTTATAAGCGAGGAAGCTGTGTTCCAAGCCCTAACTGGGATCGACCGGACAACTATTGACTTCCAGCCGCTGGGTAGAGACGAAGAGGATGAACCGGTGCAAGATGATCCGCAGCCGTCAGGTCAAGCTGGAGACGAATCATGAACCGGAGGATGGTTTAGTCTTCCATGTGCTGCAATGCTTATTGAGAAACAATTATCCTTTTGGGCACTGAAACACCTTGTAAGAGGCTAGTTAAAACACTTGGTCTGTTATGCCTTCGTGCATATTTATTTGTGCCTGACACTTGTTAATCCGCCATGCTTAAGACATATTATGTTCATAGTCCGTAGGGATCTATTCCTGCACACGAAAAGTTGATAGTGTCCTGACGGTTTACCGCTGGACGGGTCATGATGCCCAGATATATAGCCAGGGTTTATAACCAAGGCTGTAAAAAGATAATCAAATATGAAAATAATTGATCCATGTGACCTTGAATCACAACGTTGGCTGACCAACGTAAATAGTGAGGGTGATGACCCTCATCTTGAGTAATGATAACTCCTTTTATACTGTGCCGGTTTATGATAAAACCATGCCAGGTTGTGATAAACACCAGTTTATTCAATGCTGGCGACTTAGAGTCGAAACCAGACCGGGTTAAGAAACTCCGGGTTGTAAGTGATTACGTACTAACAACTTGTAGTTGATAGCCTAGCCGGGTTGATGATCACCGGTTTATCAAAAAGCATCATAAGTATTATCGAAAGAGAGAAAAACTTGGCAAAAGGCAAATGAAAACTTGTAGTCGAGGCTTTTCACGGGCTGCCAGGCCCCAAATTTGAGGCTTTTCATGGGCTACCAGGCCACTGACTTAAACCATTTCACAAAGCCCTTGAAGATGGTCCTCAATCCTTAACCAATCGTCGTTTTAACTTTGACAAGTTCAGGGTCTCATATAGATTAACTTGTCATAGTTCGACGGGTCATACCAGGTTTACCTGGACGGAGTGACTTACTTAAAAAAGGCATGCTAACCCGGGGTTTTAGGTGTATACACCAGGCTTCCAAGCCGTGGCTTGATAGCATATTACAAGTGTAGATTCTTTATTCATTTTCGATAGCAAAGAATCCCCAAGCAATATTTTGAGCTGTGCTCAGTGGGTGCCTATGTTTGAGTTGTTCTTTTGGAACACTCTATTTGGCCCCGGAGTAATTTGGCTTTGAGCCGATCAAGAGGTGTGACTATGGTTCGAATACGACCAAGCCCCCAAGTGATTTTTCTAGTGGCATTACGCCGATCAAGAGGTAGCTATGGTT
The DNA here is from genome assembly GCA_021605205.1 of Aegilops longissima. Lineage (NCBI taxonomy): Eukaryota > Viridiplantae > Streptophyta > Magnoliopsida > Poales > Poaceae > Aegilops > Aegilops longissima. The sequence goes on from CM038681.1 coordinate 292,913,556, forward strand.
TAAGTACAACCAAGCCCCCAAGTGATTTGTATATAAAGCTTTATAAGCTGAATAAAGGTGTAAACCGGACGCCGCTTTATGAACAGAAGCCCCCATGTAACCACACATGATATAAGAAAACAACAAATACCCGATTTAGCCGAGGCTTCGGTTTAATATATTGATCATAATATATACATGGTCATAACTATGTACATAAGCAGAGCCTATAGCTCAGGTATAGTAGGGCCGAAGATGAGCGATATTCCACGGCCGGTGAGTCTCCTCCTCGGATTTACGTGAGTCTTTGTGCTCTCGAACATCAATAAGGTAGTATGACCCGTTATGCAGATTCTTGCTGACCACAAAAGGTCCTTCCCAAGGTGGGGATAACTTGTGCATATCCGTCTGATCCTGGATGAGTCGGAGCACCAGATCGCCTTCTTGGAAAAGTTCTGGTTCTAACCCGACGGTTGTAATAACGCCACAGATCTTGCTGATAAATCGCCGAACGGGCTGCTGCAATGTCTGTTTCCTCATCTAACAGGTCAAGTGCTTCTTGTCGTGCCTTCTCATTGTCAGCTTCGACGTACGCCGCCACACGGGGCGAGTCACGACGGATGTCACTAGGGAGAACCAACTCCGCTCCATAAACCATGAAAAAGGGCGTGTAACCCATGGATCTGTTAGGCGTGGTATTGATACTCCACAACACAGAAGGTAACTCCTCCACCAACAACCAGGCGTCCGCTGCAAAGGAACCATAAGCCAGGGCTTGATGCCTCTCAAGATCTCTTGATTGGCCCTGTCTGCTTGACCATTAGAATGGGGATGAGCCACTGATGATACGTCAAGCCGGATGTGCTCACGTTGACAGAACTCCTTCATAGCACCTTTGGACAGATTGGTGTCATTATCTGTTATAATGCTGTGTGGATAGCCAAACTAGAAAATCACCTTCTTGATGAATTGAACCACCGTAGCTGCATCACACATACTGACTGGCTCTGCCTCCACACATTTAATGAACTTATCAACTGCCACCAATAGGTGGGTCTTCTTATCCTTGTATCTCTTAAAGGGCCCAACCATATCTAGCCCCCAAGTTGCAAACGCCCAAGTGATTGGAATCATCCTCAACTCTTGAGCTGGCACATGAGCGCGTCGTGAGAATTATTGACATCCATCACATGTTTTGACCAAGTCCTCAGCATCAGCATGAGCCGTCAGCCAATAGAAACCGTGACGAAACGCCTTGGCTACCAGTGATTTTGAACCGGCGTGATGACCACAATCTCCTTTGTAGATCTCACGCAAAATTTCACGGCCTTCTTAAGGAGATACACAATGCTGAAACGCCCCTGTCACACTGTAGTGATGCAACTCTCCCTTGATAATAGTCATGGACTTGGACCGCCAGATTATCTGCCTGGCCAAAGTTTCATCCTCTGGTAACTCGCCCCATTTCATATACGCCAAATATGGAACCGTCCAATCCGGGATAACACGAAGGGCCGCTACCAGCTGAGCCTCCAGGTCAGGAACAACCAAATCCTCTTCTGTAGGGAGCCTGAGGGACGGATTATGCAGTACATCCTAAAAGACATTCGGTGGAACCGGTTTACGCTGGAAGCCCAAGCGGCTTAAAGCGTCCGCCCCTTCATTCTTCCGCCGGTCCACATGATCGACTTGATAACCTTTGAAGTGACCCGCAACAAGATCCACCTCTCGACGATATGCCGCCATGAGTGGGTCCTTGGAATCCCAAGTACCAGACACTTCTTGAGCCACCAGGTCCTAATCACCGAAGCACTTAACCCGGATTAAATTCATCTCCTTAGCCATCCGAAGACCGTGGAGTAAGGCGTCATATTCTGCTGCACTGTTAGTACAAGGGAACATTAAATGAAGAACATAACAAAACTTATCACGTCATGGGGAACTTAATACGACTCCAGCCCCCGAGCCCTCCAATTGCCTGGACCCATCAAAATGAATAGTCCAATAAGTATGATCCGGCTTCTATTCTGGTGCCTGTAACTCTGTCCAGTCGTTGATGAAGTCCACCAGTGCCTTAGATTTGATCGCCGTCCGAGGCACATATTTTAGCCCGTGAGGCCCAAGCTCAATAGCCCACTTGGCAATCTGGCCAGATGCCTCCCTGTTCTGGATTGTATCCCCCAAAAGAGTAGAACTGACCACAGTGACGGGATGACCCTGAAAATATTGCTTAAGCTTCCGGCTTGCCATGAAAACTCCGTACACCAGCTTCTACCAATGCGGGTACCGCTGCTTGGACTCAATAAGTACTTCACTGATGTAATAAACCGGCCGTTGAACCGGATTATTCCTTTCCAGCCTCCTTGCGTTCCACCACAATAGCCACGCTGACAGCCCGGGCATTATTAGCCACATATAACAACAAGGGCTCCTTATCAACAGGAGCAGCAAGGAAGGTGGTTCTGCTAGCTGCCGCTTTAAGTCCTCAAACGCTTCATTGGCGGTGTCACTCCAAACGAAGTTATCTGTCTTTTTCAGCATCTGATATAAAGGGATGGCCTTCTCACCGAGGCGACTGATAAACCGGCTCAAGGCGGCAATCGGGCCTGCCAGTCATTGGACGTCATTGATGCACTTCGGTTTAGCCAAAGAAGTTATAGCCTTGAGCTTCTCTGGATTAGCTTCAATGCCCCTGTTAGACACTAGAAAGCCCAAGAGCTTGCCTGCCGGTACACTAAAGACACACTTGGCCGGATTAAGCATCATTTTATAAACCCGGAGGTTGTCAAAGGTCTCCTTCAAGTCATCAATCAATGTCTCCTCCTTTCTGGACATTACCACAATATCATCCACATAGGCATGAACATTGCGGCCGATCTGATCATGAAGACAATTTTATGCCTGCAGTACCGGTAAGTTAATCTGGCACTTTTGAGCCCAAAAGGCATAGATACATAGCAGAAGGCTCCAAAGGGAGTTATGAAAGCTGTCTTCTCCTGGTCCTTAACTGTCATTTTGATCTGATGGTAACTAGAATAAGCATCCAGAAAACTCAAACACTCGCAACCCGCCGTAGCATCAATGATTTGATCGATACGAGGGAGGGCAAAGGGATCTGCTGGACAGGCCTTGTTCAAGTCTATGTAATCCACACACATACACCAAGTGCCGTTCTTCTTAAGTACCAGCACCGGATTAGCCAACCACTCAGGATGAAATACTTCAACAATAAACCCAGCCACCAAAATCCTGGCCACCTCTTCACCAATTCCCTTTCGCCTTTCTTCATTGAACCGGTCAAGAAACTGTTTGACCAGTTTATACTTGGGATCAACATTAAGAGTGTGCTCAGCGAGTTCCCTCGGTAAACCTGGCATGTTGGAAGGCTTCCACGCGAAGATGTCCCGGTTCTCATGGATGAACTCGATGAGCGCGCTTTCCTATTTCGGATTCAAGTTAGCGCTGATGCTGAACTGCTTGGATGAATCGCCTGGAACAAAATCAACCAGCTTAGTCTCATCAGCCGATTTAAACTTCAATGCCGGATCATGCTCCTTAGTTGGCTTTTTCAAAGAAGTCATATCCGCCGGATCAACATTGTCCTTATAGAACTTCAACTCCTCTATTGCACAAACCTACTCAGCATATGCCGCATCACCTTCTTCACATTCCAAGGCGATCTTACGGCTTCCATAAACCGTGATGGTACCCTTATGACCTGGCATTTTGAGCTGCAGATAGACATAGCAAGGCCTTGCCATGAACTTAGCATAAGCCGGCCGTCCAAACAAGGCATAATACGTGCTCTTAATTTTCACCACTTCAAAGGTCAGTGTCTCTGATCTCGAGTCATGCTCATCTCCAAAAGCCACCTCCAGAGCTATCTTACCAACAGGATATGCCGATTTACCAGGCACTACACCATGGAAGACCGTATTGGATGGCTTAAGATTTTTATCTGTTAACCCCATGCGACGGAAGGTTTCATAATAAAGGATATTGATACTACTCCCCCCGTCCATGAGTACCTTAGTGAACTTATAACCTCCAACCTGAGGTGCCACCGCCAATGCCAGATGACCCGGATTATCAACCCGGTGTGGATGATCCTCTCTACTCCACACGATCGGCTACTCAGACCAGCGCAAGTAACGGGGCACCACCGGTTCAACGAAATTCACTGCCCTTTTACGAAGCTTCTGATCGCGCTTGCATAAACTAGTGGTGAAGACATGATCCTGCCCACTATTCAACCGCTTCGGGTTGCTCTAGTAACCCGACTGCTGCTATTGCTATTGATTGCCCTGATGATTATAACTACCTTGGTTGCCCTGATTGCCTTGATTACCATGTCCACTCTGATTGCCGTGAAAACCTGAACCAAAGCTGCCTCCACCGTAACCCGGCCCATGACATCCAGGGCCTGAACCGCCGCTCGGTCCGTGATCATACCAAAAAAAATGGAATTTTTAACTCCTGCATGATATAACAATCTTTCCAGAGGTGCGTGGACGGTTGGTCCTTGGTCCCGTGCTTTGGGCAAGGTTGGTTTAACAGATAAGACATGCGCTCCGGATTAGGACTTGGTCCTCCACCACGCTGGGGCGGCTTTCCCTTATGCCGCTGGCCCTTGTCTTGCGTGTTGGTATTAGCCACAAAATCTGAGCTGTTATCCGCCTTACGCTTGCCACTGTTTCCATGACACGTCGGATTGTGCTACTGCCCCTTGGTGTTGCCGCCCTTCTTTCCCTTCCCTGTCTTGTTATCGTCAGACTCGGGGTCCTTGGTCTATCAGAGTCCCCATATTTCACTAGAGCTGTCATAAGTGTTCCCATGTCATCACAATGACGTTTGAGCCGTCCCAACTTCAATTTCAGAGGTGCAAACCGGTAGTTGCCTACAAACATTAAAACTGCTGTATCAGCATTGATACGGTCCGATGAATGAAAATCTCCGAATCCCGGCGCACCCACGGTGTCAGGACCCCGATTCCAAGTCAAATTGACCTAGCCGGTAACAGCTCATATCACTTTGCGGCCTCACGCACGGTATTCCCACGGGTGTCGCCTTACCATGGCCCGGGACCGTTTGCGCCTTTTGGCTCACGTATATGATAGTGTCGCTAGCATCCACATGACAGAGAACCTGGGCCGACATGGCTAGTCGTGAACCCAAAGCGGCGCTAACCCATGGGGACATGCATACATGAATCACATCGAACATGTCGGTCATCAACATATGAATCCGGGCTATAGCACTGGGCTAACAGGACTCCGGTAACCCGGGCTGTAGCAGGCTAGGCAGGACTCCGGATATCACCGCGTGACATTTCCCCTAAGGGACATACATAGGAACGAAATGAAACACATGCCGGCAAGTCAAGTGTCCAAAGCAGTAGTGCTGGGCTAGCAGGACTCCGGTGAACAGGGCTGTAGCGGACTACTATCGCTAAGGAAGCACTAGACTACATTTCCCCATATGAGAGGCTGCCAAGGATAAACAACTAGATTGTCGGATCCCACTCATACCAAGCATTTCAATCATACACACAATATGCCCGATATGAGTACATACAACATGGCATCACAACAAAACTCTACAACTCAAAGTACTTTATTTAAGAGGCTCAGGAGCCATACATAACTATATCCATACAGATAGGGGTCACATGACCCAACACTCAAGTCATACAAGCATACAAGCACATGCGGAAGCAAGCTAGTCTGAGTACGACACTAAAAGAAAGAAAGCTTGATGAAGCCCTTCTATCTCAAAGGGCCCTTCACAAGCCTTGGATCAACACACGGGTGGCTAGTTCACTCGTCGACGTCAAGGTCTACATAAAACCCATCGAAGGGGGCGGTGTTGTCATCTGAAAACATTAATTAAGCAAACATGAGTATGGAAGTACTCAGCAAGTCTTACAATAGAATCCTATTATACATGCACATTCTCAAGAAGGTAGTGGAGTTATTGCAGCAAGCCAGCTTTGACTCTTGGCTAAGCTATCCTACGTGACACTACTAGAAAAGCGTTTGTCGCACACGAGTTCACTAATCACCATCACAATACTCCATCGTGGATCCTCTCTCGTCAACCCACGAGAGGGCCATCCGCGGTACTCACACTTATCTTGAGGCTTTTAGTAGTATCCATTTACTTGTCTATGAACTACATAGGCGACCAAGTAGTCCTTTACCGCAGACGCGGCTATTCGAATAGTTTTATACCTGCGCAGGGGTGTACCGTCACACATGTTTCCACCACTTAGCGTCTGCACACGACATGTGCTCGGCAGACTTCAAGCGAAAGCCGACGTGGGTGTAGACCACGACCTAACCAACCTCACAAGTCCCTAGTCCAGGTTTATCGCCTATTCGGGTTCCATCCGCAGGGAGTCCGACCAAGGTTTCCACTAACGGCCCCGAACGATGTGTGCAGGGTTCCCGAGACACCAAACGGGCGAATCGGTACACCGTGCCACGTGCCTACCGCAACACAGCCCACCCCTAAGGTCAGCGCTGCGTGCGGCCCCCATCATACTACAAACACCAGAAACTACTTGCAACTCCTAGACAGAGGACGAGAGGGGTCGGTAAGTCAAGCGGGGTCATATTTCAGGGCCCAATGTGTGGTAGTAGCTGATCTTAAATCACATAGACAGATCTCAGTTCTTAGGGACGGCCTCAATGAAACAACCCACCATGTACTCCTACATGGCCTCTCATCGATTCCTTTACCAAGACATATTCAACACTTTCACTCTCGAACCCGACATAACCTTTCATTCCAGTTCATCATCCCGATGAGCCAGACCTGACACAACTCTAAACATAGCAAGCAAAGCATGGTAGGATTCACAAATATGGCTCAATCAACTCCTACACATGCTACTGGGTTTCATCTAGTTACTGTGGCAATGACAGGTCATGCAAAGGAAGTGGGTTTAACTACCGCAGCACACAACAGTTTGAATCGCGTTGTCTTAATGCAGTAAACAAGAGCAGAAGCAAGAACATGGGTTTGTATCGGAATGGTCAATGGGTTGCTTGCCTTATGTAGTGGTAGTAGGATACTGCCCTTCAGACGGATATTCGGGGTTATCCTCGGAGGCAGAACCTATCACGAAAGACACATCGAACATAAACAACACATGACAATATGCAACAATATGATGCATGCTATGACATGGCAATATGAATATGTGTTGGCCTAATGCAAGCTAGAACAGAAAGGAATGAACTCATTTGAATCAAAGATTCAAATGTTAGCTCATTTAATATAGCCATAATGGTGCATTATCTTATTATGCTTAAACAGCAAGGTTAACTTGTTCTGCATGCATGAAACCATTACCAATGGATAGATTGGATTTTTCTGATCAAAATTCATATATAAAACTTTGCATTTGGAGCTACAGATTAATTTCTATGATTTTTTGAAGTTTGCAACAATTTCTGGAATTTCCTAAATACAAATAACACCAGACATTAATTATTATACGTCGTGATCGTCGAGTGGACGTCGGGGGGTCAATCGGGGCGTCGAGTCAACTGACCAGTGGGTCCCGCATGTCGAGAGCTAATTAGGCTAACTAATTTTGATTAAACCTAAACTAGGTTAATTAGCAGAGGGCCCCACCTAGTCAACTATGTCAGCGGGGTCAAACCCGCCGACGTTTAGCCGCCGGCGAAGCCAGACGCGGCGGCGAGAGTGTGGTTGTGCATTCCGGCCACCAAAAGGACGGCGGAGACCATCTACAGGTAGCCGGAGACAACCCGCGACGTTTTGGTGGTGGTGGTTGAGCTTGGGGTGGCCGGGAACGTTGCCGGCGACAAGCTTGGGGGTCGCCGGAGTCGGGTGAGGACGAACCCGCGGCTATAGGGCACTGGCAGGGCACGGGGTGAGTGCGTTGGGCTCTCCAGGAGTCGGTGAGTCACGATGGTGTGCTCGGTCGAGCCAACGCGGGCTGTGGCCCACGACGGCGACGTCTTGGTGACGGCGGCGGTGCGGCCGAGCTCAGTCTCGGCCGGTCTGGGGCTCGAGAGCAAGGATGAGAGGGATGGGAAGGTAGCTGGGCTCACGGCGAGTGCGGCGAGTCGGCGAGGTCGGGGACGAGGTGATGCAGCGGCGACGGTAATGGGGATCTCCGGCGGTGCTCGATCAAGTCAAGCTCGAGGAAGACAAAGCAGGGCTCGCGAGCGCTCGGGGCTCGGGCTGCTCGACGGAGTCGACGACGGCGGAGTGGTTAGACACGGTGGCTGGGTACGGGGCCGACGGTATACGCGACTACGTCGGCGGTGCGGTGGCAGGGGCGTCGGCCATGGTGCAGGAGAGCGAGGGAGAGAGGCAGCGGGGCGAATGAGGTGTCCACGGGGTCGGGGCGGCGACGTGTAGCTCACCCAGGTGCTCGGTGGCGCGGGCGGCAAGCAGCTGACGTTGTGGTGAGCTCACGCTCGCCGGCGTCACCTCTGTGCCTGCGTGGCGACGACGAAGCAGCTGGCTGGCATGGGCCAGCCCAGTGCTGGGCCGGCCAGCTGGGCTGCCAGGTAAGTGGTTTTTCCCTTTTGTTTCTGTTTTCAAATATTCTGTAGGTTTGTTGCATTTCTAGAAATACCTAGGCAACTCCAAAAATCACCAAATTGCACCTGGTCCTTAGTTGGAATATATCCAGCATGGAACATTTTAGTCTGGGATTATTTGAGCATTTGAAATATTTTATATAATTTAAATGCCCAAATTCAAATAGCTAAAGATTTAAACCAATGTGACCTTAGAGTGACCTAGAAATTTGTGCATCACTTCGACGGTGGTTTAGGACCAAGGCAAAGGGATGAACATTTTTAAAGGGCATTTCAGGTTCATTGAAAATATTTTTAGTAAACCCTAGTTGGATTCAGAGGGGTTCTGGGGGTTCTGTCTTCCCCATTTCAATTTTCTGATGAAAGGTAAACATGATGCAACACTCTAATGCAAGGACTAACTAGGATGTGACACATGGGTTGTTGATTCTCCTTGCTCCTGGACACAGGCAGCTAAGTCTACAATTGACATGGGCTGCTTGCATGTATCCTTGAAATTCTGGATAAACCGGGCCCTTAATTCGGCCCATGACCCAATTGAGTTAGCCGGCAAGTTTTTCAGCCAAGTGCGGGCAATCCCCTCCAGCATCATGGTGAAGTATTTAGCACACGCCACATCGTCCACATCCAGCATCTCCATTGCCATCTCATAGCTTTCAACCCATGACTCGGGGGACAAATCAGCGGTGTAATTCTGCACTTTACGTGGGCCCTTGAAATCCTTGGGTAGACACACGTTGCGCAGCGCTGGGACGAGACATGGTACTCCCAAAGAATTGGAAGTAACCCCTGGTTCCACCGATGTGATCGGACTGTCGGCGTTCTGGGAACGTGGGTACACAGACTTGCCTGCCTGCGGCCTGCGGCGTGGCTCAAGGGGTGGCCCAGTACGGCCCATCTTCATCAGCACAAGCTCAAGACCCTCGCGAGGGGCCAAGCCTCGCGGGGCGGACGACAGGAAGCTTCCTCAGGCATGGCCTCGTCAGGCTGGCTCGCGAGGAGGCGGAGAGATCAAGGCGGGGTACCTCACGAGGTGCCCATGACGCAAGTCATGACGACCAAGGGCACCAGGCAGGCGCCAGCCCACGCAGTGTCCTCATTTCCTCTTTGGTGCAAAGGGGGCAAGCGCAGGCGAGAGCATCAAGCAAAGGCACCCGTTTCGGTGTAACAAGACCAAGACCGTCGCAACGGCAGGAAGGAAGTCATCGTGGAGCCCAAGCCGGCGTCACCACCAGAGCCTTTGACAGGCGAGGACCAACTTTAGTCAGGATAAGTGTACTAGATGTTCCCCTTCAAAATGGCCAATTGTTGGCGCCCTTCCCGCTCAATATTTGGGAAGAAGCCCAGGGCCTTTGCCTATAAATAGGAGTAGCCACTCACAAGGTAGGGGGGAGGATCCAAGGAGAGAGAGAGAGCGACTGAACTCCCCCTAGCAGTTCATCGCACCGGCCAAGAACAGACCCTCGCGAGGCTGTTCTTCCTTGTATTGTTCATCATCAGCCCATGAGGCAATCCACCAAACCACACACTGGAGTAGGGTGTTACACCACAATGGTGGCCCGAACCAGTATAAACCTTGTGTCCCTTGTGTTGTTCCTTTGGCATGCAGCGGAATCCGCCTTCTGCCGCTTCGCGCCCCGTCGCGTCATCATCATCATGTCCGGCGACCAGGCGGGCAACCCTGACCCCTGGGCAGCGTGGCCCACCCACGCAGAACCGCTCACCCCGGGCGACCCCATGCCCCAGGCAGCTCGCGGTCCGCAGGGCGCTGCGGGCCTCGGGCGACGCGGTCAGGCAACGACAGCTCTCACGCTGGGCAGGCGCGAGCGGCGGCGAGGGCCTCAACCACGCCCAGCCATGGCGCGTACACCCGACGGGAGCAGGCGAACTCAAGGGCTGCGCTCACGGTGCCCCGAGAGCTACTGCAATGCAGGCTGTTGGAGGGCGGCCGTGACGTGCTGCTAGAGCGGGTGGCAGAGCTCCTTCGCTTCGCCGCTGTCACGCCCAATATGCGACCCTATCCAAAAGGAACTCGACGGTCCCACCAAGGATAGACCCGCATATTGAAACGCTTTTGCAAGGTGGATATCATTACATCAACATTACATAATAGATGGGGATACATACATAAGGCACAAATGCCACAAGAATACATGAACATCATATACAGATCAACATCCGACTACGAATGAAACATAAACAAAAGCTCGAACGACATCCACCCTGTTAGCCCAGGCTGCCGACCTGGAACCTATCCCCTGATCAAAGAAGAAGCAGAAGAAGAACTCCAACACAAGCAAACATCGCTCTCACGTCATGATCATTGTAAAACCTGTACCTGCAACTGGTGGTGTAGTGATCTGTGAGCCACGAGGACTCAGCAATCCCATTACCATGGGTATCAAGACTAGCAGAGCTTAAAGGGGTAAGGAAGAGGTAAAGTGGTGAGGTTGCAGCAGCGACTAAGCATGTATGGTGGCTAACATACGCAAATGAGAGCGAGAAGAGAAACAAAGGAACGGTCGTCAACTAGCAATGATCGAGAAGTGATCCTGAACTCCTACTTACGTCAAACATAACCCAGAAACCGTGTTCTCCTCTCGATCAACCCCGAAAAGAGACACTCACGTTACGCTTTACGGTTGGTGTATTTTAATTGAGATCAACTTCGGGTTTTCTACAACCGGATATTAACAAATTCCCATCTGCCACATAACCGCGGGCATGGCTCTCGAAAGTTTATACCCTGCAGGGGTGTCCCAACTTAGCCCATGATAAGCTCTCGCGATCAACGAAGGATATTCCTTCTCCCCGGGAAGACCCGATCAGTCTCGAATCCGGCTACAAGACATTCGACAGCAATAAAACAAGACCAGCAAAGCCGCCGGATGTGCCGACAAATCCTGATAGGAGTCGCACGTCCCTCGGTCTCAGGGCACACCGGATAAGTCAAGCTACGAGTAAAACCAACCCTCGAGTTGCCCGTGGTGGCCCCTGCTGGTTGCCTCGGTTCGGACCAACACTCAAGTAGCACCGGCCCGGGGCTAAATAAAGATGACCCTCGGGCTCCGAAACCCAAGGGAAAAAGGGCATAGGTGAGGCAAATGGTAAAACCAATGTTGGGCCTTGCTGGAGGAGTCTTATTCAAAGCGAACTGTCAAGGGGGTCCCATAAATCACCCGACCACGTTAGGGACGCAAAATCCGGGAACATAACACCGATATGACGGTAACTAGGGCGGCAAGAGTGGAACAAAACACCAGGCATAAGGCCGAGCCTTCCACCCTTTACCAAGTATATAGATGCATTAATTAAATAAGATATATTGTGATATCCCGACAAGTAAACATGTTCCAACAAGGAACAACATCTCCATGTTCCAACAAGGAACAAACTTCGTCTTCACCTGCAACTAGCAACGCTATAAGAGGGGCTGAGCAAAGCGGTAACATAGCCAAACAGTGGTTTGCTAGGAAGGGTGCAAAAGGTTAGAGGCTGACATGGCAATTTGGGATGGCTTGAGGAACAGGTAATAGGTAACGCAGCATAGCGATAGAACGAAGCAACTAGCATAGCAATCATAGTAATGAGATCCAAGGTGACGGTCATTTTGCCTGAAATCCCGCAAGGAAGAAGAACGAGTCCATGAAGAAGACGAACGGAAGACGCCGAACCAAGCGTAGACGAACGAATCCTCACGATCGCAACGAAACAGGAACTAACAAGAAGAGGCACACAACATAGTAAACGCACCACACATGAACATGACAAGAAGCACAACAAACATGATGCATGACAAGTCTAGATGAGGCTACTCATGGCAAGAGATGATGCAAACAAGAGCAACACATCAAAGCAAATTTAAATGAGGCCGGAAACAACATATAACAATTCCGGTAAGTCCTCATATGCAAATTTTCGAAAATTGGTCCAGATCTGAATAAAACTTATGTTCAAGTTGTTAAACAGCAATTTAAGATGCACCACGATGATCTACACGAAATTCTAGTCAAGTTACATATCAAGTTCATTAAATTCGGAGCTACGGGCTAGAAGATATGAGCAAAACAAGATAAGCATGGCATTGATGCAAAATGCACCCAAAAATCAAGCAAAACACCTCAAAACAAGGATGCAACATGATAATATGAAACTACATGCAAAATCAAGCAAGTTTCATATAGAGCACACTCAAAACGGAGCAACGGTTCAACACATACACCCTATACAAGTCATAGCAACAATCTGTCCAAAACAGCAACTAGGCATATTGCAAGCATCAAAACAACATGCTACAGGACCTCAACATAAAAACAGAAGGCATGGGCATGATGTATAGGTAAAGCATTACAAAACATGAGCACTGAGCTATCTCCAGAAATCACTAGAACATGCTCAAAATGACATGGCAAGATTGCAAATAATAACAGTTTCAGGCATTGCAGAAATTAACATCAGGTTGCAATGTTTAGAGCTATGAAACAACATGCTACAGGAACTTATCATGGAAAACAAAAGCATGGCATGAATCTACTAAATTCATAGAACAAATGTCCTTTAGTGACCATAAGCCAAAAGGGATCAGAAAATATGATGGCACCCACGTAAACATAGCAAGTTATATTACAGATTTAAACATGGCAGGAACAACGATGAGTAGGCATGTTGGTGAGCTTGAACCACTCACCACAGAGCAATACATGGCATGGCAAGGCAACCAACAGTAATAAGACATGGCATAGAAGCTATACATGGCAAGAACAACAACATAGCATGCAAGGATCAACCACAACAACCTTGGCAAAATTGAATAACATGTAAACAATCTGCCAGGAAACATTTTATAGCAAAAGTAGAGCTCGATTGACTCAAGATATGGCACTCCATAATTTCAAACAAGGGCATGGATGGATAGAGCAAGACATTTATAACAAAACATCCTTAGTGAAGTATCTCAAAATATGCATGGATAACTCTGTAGCATCAAATTAACATGGCATCAAAATATCAGCAAAACAGGGCTGAAATCAGCAACATCAGGACACCTACTTTGCATGCTTGTGATAGTCACCACATTGATCACAAAAATACATGGCAAGCACCAATGTAAATAAGACATGGCATATTACAAAACACATGTAGGACTCAAGTCCATAGGATGCACACATCAATCATGGCAAAAATGACAAAAGTGCATGTTCTGATAAAAATCAGAAACTAACATCACATAGCACTCTTCGAACAGCATTTAGGGCATTAAGATGAGCTCAAATGAAAATGATGCAATGAGATGAAATGATCTACTCTTCGAGACGAACATTTTGACATATTACACGCATGAAACGGAGCAACGATGACAGAGTTACGCTGCGATGAAAATGCAACAAAATATCATGAAATCTGGGACTTAGACGAAATTTGGAGAGGGAAAAAGTCAACCGGGACGATGTGGTGCGGGACGAGGAGATCCGGACTTGGGCGCCGGCGTTTGGTTCGAGGGCCGGGTGGATCTCATCCACCCGGCTCAGCGAGTGGAGGCGGCTCAGCGATGGCGCTGAAGCCGAGGCGAGGGGCTCGCCGGTGGGCGCGGGCAAGACGGCGAGGGCGCTGGTGGCAGCGTGGCGGCGCCGGCGGCGCGGCGAGGCGGGCGGCGCCAGCGGAGGGAGGCGCGGCGGGCCGGGCGCGCGGAAGAGCCGGCGGCGGCGCGCCGAGCTAGCTTGCCGGAGGCGGGCGGCTTCATGGGGCGGCGCCGGCGCCGGGCGGCGAGCTTCGAAGCGGCTCTCACCGCGTGGTCCGGCGTGGGCGGCGGGGCGGAGCTCAGCCGAGGCGGCGGGCCGGGCGCTGGGCGGACGGGCGGCGGCGGCGGGCGGAGGGCCCCGGCGGGATCTGGACAAGGGCAGCCCGCAAGGCGAGGAGAGAGAGAGAGGAGCAGGGGCTGATGTGGTGGCGCGTGAGTGGAGGAGGGAGGCGGCGGGCTGAGGTTGCAGCGCCCCATTGGCGGGCGAGGTGGCGGCTGACGCGTCCCGGGCGCCGGGCGGACGTCCGTGTGTGAGGAAGAAGTGCTAGGGTTAGGGGCAAATTCATCCGCGAATTTCGGAGGGGAAGATGTATTTATAGGTAGAGGGAGCTTGGAGACTCCAAATGAGGTGCGGTTTTCGGCCACGCGATCGTGATCGAACGACCGAGAGCACGGAGGGGAGTTTGCTGGGTTTTGGGCCACTTTGGAAGGGGTGTTGGGCTGCACACAAAAGAGGCTTTTACGGTTACCGGTTAACCGTTGGAGTATAAACGACCTCAAATGATCCGAAACTTGACAGGCGGTCTACGGTGCTATACCAAGGCCGCTTAGCAAACCTCGGTCCATTCCGAGACCGTTTAACACCCGCACATGAAAAGAGGTAAAAGGCGCCCGGAGACATAGGAGTGCGGATTGCAAAAGCGGACAACGGGAAAATGCTCGGATGCATGAGACGAACACGTATGCAAAAAGAAATGCACATGATGACATGATATGAAATGCAGATGATGACATGGCAAAGTGCAACACGCAAGCACATTACATGGCAATGACGGCGAATAACTGACGGACACCTGGCGCATCGAATCCGGGGCGTTACAGCCGCCTCGGGGGCTCACCCCTTCTGCACCCAACTCCCACCTCAGGTCTAGGGTGGCCCACGCGGAGGCTCCACGCACGACCGCGCAGCTCCAAGCGGACTCCAAGGCCACCCCAACGCCAGCCAGGCCGTCAGCACCGGGACAGCAGCGGCGCTGCCTCCGCCCCCGGCCAGCGAAGGACTCGCCATGACCCACGGCCCTGTTGGGCCACCGCGCTACCAACCCAGGTGGGCACCTCAAGCAAAACTGCGTGGCACACGAAGCACTATGGTGCAACCTTCGGGATGGCGGCCCCAAAATAGTACGTGTCCCACATAATGGATCAAGGGCACACGCAGGAGGACGAACATGGCTCGCTCCTCGGCCCAAGCTGGGGGGACGAGGCACCAGAAGCTGAGCTCTTCCAGGAGCCCCGGGAAAGCCCCGTCGGCCGCGCTGGAAGCAACGATTATCGGGTACCGCTAATTCCTCAGGAGCAGGCATACGCTAACCATGGATCGCAGGAGGTACAAGTCGCCGCAGCGGACGGCTGCCCCACTCCCGCAGTTTCCTACCGCTCAGGTGGAGGACGTCGGGGGCTGCAGGAGAGGGGCCGAGATCCGGCATCACCACCGTGGCGTTCGGAGCAAGGCGTCCTCAGGAGGTAAGCCCTCTGCCAGGGAGGTGCCTCAGGGCCTACCCCTGGCAGAGGACCCGTGGTCGTAGGGGGAACCGCTGGCGACCGCTCTACCACATCGGTGGCGTCCTTGGTTTCCGGTCGTCGTCGGTGGCACTAGAATGTGGCACAAGGCGGGGCCCTCATCTGGCGATATGAAGCAAGGCCGGTACATTTGAAGAAGGCCCAGTGCCTGTGAAGCTCGCCGCCCCGTGACACTCTCACGTAATAATGAGTGGGGCTGTACACGCCCCGGAGTCTCATGGGTGCCGGCCTCAGGCCCTGGGGATCCCTCCCACGCCCAGTGGTAGCACTTAGCTCCGCGCTGGTGAGAAGACATCCAAGGCTAGACTAGGTGTCGGACGCGGCCTTTTTCTGCTTTCCTTGCTTTTCCCCTTGGCTGTCATTTCCCCCCATTGGATTTAAGTTGAATTTGAGCTTGATATTTGCGTGTGTTCGGGGAAGGGGTGTTTAGTCTCGTTCGAGCAATCTCTCGCGTTCTGGTTACCACTTTGCCTCAGCTGCCTCCCCTCGTGAGCCCCTCGCGAGCCGGGCCAGGCCTAGCTTGCGTGCAGCCCGAACTGCCATCGCCGCGCCCTCTCAGGAGGTCTTCATTACAGGTTCAATGAGCTCGTTCAGGAGAGCCTCGGGAAACCACAGCCCTCCGCAGGCTATCTCGGGGCCCGCACGGGTCGAAGGTAAACAAACCAGCCAGCTCGTCGCGAAGCCAGCCACTTGGCGCAGGCGTATGGGTGATATCGCATCTACTAATATGCTGAATGCAAGTTTTTACATGAGGGCTCCCCCTCCCAAAATGCTCTTACAACCTTCAGGGCAAAGGCCGAACTCTATCTGCGCAGGGTAAGAAAGCAGGAACAACACGCGGTCAGTCGGATAAATCACCCAATGCATCCTCAAGTGCACCTCCTGAATCGTCGCTGGCATCGCAGGCCTCGCCATCGCTCTCCGCGTTGCCGTCTGCGGCGTCATTGTCATTCACCACACCGCCGTCATCAGTAGCCACGACCACGTCATCATTGTCAGTAGCGAAGGCCCTGACGAGGGCATCCACGTTGTCTTCCACCCAATGCGCCAAGTCGTCCCGGATGGCCTGGGGTACCGGGGCGATGGCGGCATCAAAGTCGAAGTTGGGATCCATATTCCGAAGATGGCTGAAGATGCGAGAAAAGGCACGCCCGAGCAGGGCGCGGCTCCTCTCCTCCACCAACCTGTTGGCTCTGCCCGACTACACCTCCAACTGCGTCACCACGTCAGTGAAGAACTGAAGGTTGCCAGCATAGTTGACTGCGTGAGGCTCACCAATGGCCGCCTCGCAGATGTTACCCAAGTCCTTGTTAGCTCTTTCCCGGAGCGTGGAGAGCATGGGGCCATGCTCGTGCTCCAGGATCCGCCGCTGGCGTATCTTGTCCTCGTTCTGCCGCGCAACGGCCTCAGCCTCGTCCACCCGTTGACGGAGAAGAAGCGCCTCGACGCAGGAGGTAGTCAGCTCCTCCTGTGCCATGCCGAGGGCGGCCCGGGAAGCGTCGGCCCGCCGCATCACTACATCCAGCTTGGCCCTCAGGGCGGCGGTCCTGCCTTCAGCCTCGACCCTGATCAACCCCAGCCTCTCCTCGAACTCGCGCTCAAGGTTCAAGCGGGCCGTCGCCACCCGGCGTTCAACCTCTTCCAGGACTCGGGCCTCCCGCGCAGCGATATCATCCTCCACCTGCGTCACCAAGCGCTCCCTCATCTCCAGACGCTCAAGATCACGGGCGCGTTCGGCAGCTTCCAGCGTCAGTGCCTCCTCACGCCTCTGGAGCTCTGCTTGGTCGACTGAAGCCCCCTTCATCGATGCAAGGGCCGTCTCACGCAGCTCCACCTGCTGCTCCAGGGAATGGCACCAGGTCTGGAGTTCCTGCGCCCGCTCCTCCGCCGCCTCACGCCGCCGGTCAGCCTCTCGGGCCTCCTCGACGACCCGGGAACGGGCCTCCCGAGAGGCCGCAAGCGATGCCTCGGCTTCCTCATTGTCGAGGTCACGCTGGTGGCGCGCAAGGGCAACAGCCACCTTCAGCTTGCGCCTCTCTTCAGCCAGGCGCAGACCCTCAGCCTCAAGGTGCGCGTCTTCGTCGGCGAGCTCTTCACCAAGCTGGCTCACCGCGTTAGCCGCCCTCCGGAGAAACCCTTGGCGAAGAGCGCAGCGCTCCCGGGCGCTCTCGAGCACGTCATCTGCGTCATCATCCGCCCCAAGTAAGCGTGGGGGCCACGAATCAGCACTCCCCCTCTGGGCAGGGGGCTGGGGGCTGGCGCCCTCGCGATAGCCGGGCACGCCTCGCGCAGAAGCCCGGCCTGGAGCCAGCCCATCCCCAAATGAAGAGCGCAGGGCTGACCTCAGCCAAACACCATCCACGACCAGACGAGAAGCCCAAGGCAGGCTGGCTACGCCCCGAGAAGGCTCGCGAGGCGCGAAGAGTCGCGATGCACCACAGGATGGCTCACCTCTCCGACTGGCCTCACCACAAGGGCTCTGCTTAAGCTCGGAGCGCTCAAAGACGGTGGGGAGGGCGAAGCCTGGGGGGATGGCTCCTCAGCCATCTCCGTGAGCTCGGCAGGAAGGGCCCTGCAGAGCAAGGATCAGCCAAAGCAACGGGAAGATCAGGAATTAGGAAAGGAGAAGGCTTACTCATCAATGGCGAAATACTTCCTGCGCTTCAACAGGCGGCAAGGGTAGTCGTCACCCAAGGCCTCCCTTCTCTTCCGGAGAGCCTCTAAGTCCACGCGGAAGCGGCCCAGGAGTTCAGCCAAGTGGTCGTCCTGCGACGAGGAAGAAGCACCAAGGTGACCAGCGTCAGGGGCGTCGTCCTAGCGCACGCCACCGGTTGCCTCACCAAGAAGGGTAGCTGGGGCCTCTGGGGCCTCGGCTACTTGAGGAGCTGCGGGCATGGCTCAACGCCTTCGGCCCAGCAGCAGATCTGAGGCCTCGGAGCTGCCACCTCGGGAGTGCTGCCTGGCGTCGTCATCCCGGCGGGGGCCCCCTCAGCCTCCAGCGGCCCATGCCTCCCGGCTCCACCACTCGAGGAAGGACCGTCGTGGGCGACTGGAAGGGCAGTCACCACCACCGGGTTCTCGCGAGGTCCCATGAGGCCTGCGGGGCGCAGCCCCCATTCGTGGAAGCTGGGCATCTGCTTCACAAAGTCACACCTGCTCGAGAAAAAGTACAGCAAAGCACCCCCTTGCCGGATGCTTCCGGGGGAAAGGTCCCCAGTCAGGACCAGGAGCACCTTCCTCAGTGCTTCGGGCGTCAGGTCCTCCTCCTAGAGCCTCATGCGATCCTCACGCCCGCCGAAGGCCCACATCCGACTGGAGTGATGCTGGAGAGGAGCAATTCGGCATAGGAGGAACTCATTCACCACCTTGGGCGCCGTCACACCGAGCACCTTCAAATGCATAAGCGGCGTAAGCGAAGACGAGCAGGGGCTCGTCAATCGTCTCTGCCCCAGCCTGAATTGGGGACAGCGGGCGATGTTAGCTCCGAGCGAGGGGCTTGGCACCCGACATCCGCGTCAGACCACCGCTCGCGGAACCCAGACGCGGGCGGAGGAAGGCTGAAATCAATCCCTGAAGTCGTTGTTTCTGATGCGGCAATGAAGCTCACGCACCCCGAGCATTGGGTGGGGTCGACGAGGCGCAAAGAGAAGAAGTGACGCAGAAGGGCAACTGAAGGAGGGATGCCCATCATTGCCTCACGCACAAAAGCGGCGGCGGAAGAGTAATGGATTCAGGACCCAAATGCATCATATGGATCTGGTAATGAAAAGCACAGCGTTGAAGAAATTGGAAAAGGGGAACCAGTCCGCCCACAGGGCGTCGGCAAAGTACCGGACCTCGGTGACTATTACATCAATGGAGAAGCGAGGCGGGCCAGGCCGTCGTCCTCCGCTTTTCGTTGAAGATAGTGGTAAGAGAAGAGCTGACCTTGTCCAAGCCTTCTCGGTTGAGTATGATCGACCGATCGACAGCAGGAGCCGTCAGCAAAGGCGAGCGGGGCGGAGGCACAGGTTTCTTCCCTTTCCCCTTCCTCGTCGGAACCATGGCGATAGAAAGGGGGAGGATTCGAGATTGGATTGGAAGCGGAGACTGGAGCTCGAGAGGAGGAAGAGCAGGAGACGGACGAGCAGCGAAAGGAGGGACGACTGTGTGTAACCACGGGTCCGCCTAGCTGGGCGCAAAATAAGGAGGCGTGGGGGAACAGGGCCGCCAATGTCCAATCAACTGCCACGCGGCATACAAGGCCACAGGCTGTTAGGGCCCGCGGCGCTTCGCACTTGCCCCTTCGCTTCTCTGCTCAGCCAAGTCCAGGCGCGCCTTGGGCCCGGGGGCTACTGTCGGCGTTCTGGGAACGGGGGTACCCAGACTTGCCTGCATGCGGCCTGCGGCATTGCTCAAGGGGTGGCCCAGTACAACCCATCTTCATCAGCACAAGCTCAAGACCCTTGCGAGGGGCCAAGCCTCGCGGGGCGGATAACAGGAAGCTTCCTCAGGCACGGCCTCGTCAGGCTGGCTCGCGAGGAGGCGGAGAGATCAAGGCGGGGTACCTCACGAGGTGCCCAGGACGCAAGCCATGATGACCAAGGGCACCAGGCGGGCGCCAGCCCGCGCAGTGTACTCATTTCCTCTTTGGTGCAAAGGGGGCAAGCGCAGGCGAGAGCATCAAGCAAAGGCACCCGTTTCGATGCAACAAGATCAAGACCGTCGCAACGGCAGGAAGGAAGTCATCGTGGAGCCCAAGCCGGCGTCACCACCAGAGCCTTTGATAGGCGAGGACCAACTTTAGTCAGGATAAGTGTACTAGATGTTCCCCTTCAAAATGGCTAATTGTTGGCGCCCTTCCCGCTCAATATTTGGGAAGAGGCCCAGGGCCTTTGCCTATAAATAGAACTAGCCACCCACAAGGTAGGGGGGAGGATCCAAGGAGAGAGAGAACCACTGAACTCCCCCTAGCAGTTCATCGCACCGGCCAAGAACAGACCCTTGTGAGGCTGTTCTTCCTTGTACTCTTCATCATCAGCCCAAGAGGCAATCCACCACACCACACACTGGAGTAGGGTGTTACACCACAATGGTGGCTCGAACCACTATAAACCTTGTGTCTCTTGAGTTGTTCCTTTGGTAGTTTAGATCCTAGCGAGGCGACAAGGTCCAGGTAGGTACGGGGCGAGATCTCCGCGCGCACCCCAGAGTTCGAACCTAGAGGGTCTGCCGGAACCCGAAATCCGACACGGATGAACCAGAGTAAGTTGGCAAGCTGCATGCTGCGCAGCTAACTCGGCCTCTCGACGTGCCCTAGCACGATCCACCACATCCTGAGCGTCACCACCGCCACCCGCCGGGTTATGGCCACGAGGCGGATTACGATTTCGCGCGCTGCTCGATACAGCCGGTTCATCGATATCCATGATGTAACTCCGGCTTGGGCGGGGAGTAGAATGGATCCTTACATGACTATATGAATAAGCCTACTGCTGAGTCAAAGCTGTCTGAAGGAGCTCCCTAGCCCGCCGCGTCTCAACCGCTACAGGGGACTCGCCTTCAATCGGGAGGGCTGCCAGTCGTGAAGCGGCAACGACAATGTTATCCGTCGGGTTAGAGTAATGACCCGGCGGTGTTGGGACGTGCTGTGACAAAACATTGTTGTGACGAAGCGGATCAGTCAGACATGGCTGAACCGGAGCCCCCGTTCCAGGTGCCTCTGCCCGGTTTACCGCTGGCGGGTTGCTGGTCCCCGCTCCTGGGGTATTAAAGAGGTTCTTGGCCTCATAAACCGGCGGTAGGCGAGATCAGTACCTTCTCCTCATGAAATCGTTTGACGCGCTTTCATCCAGCATAAGCCGGTAAGCCTGCGCATCCAATGCGGCCCAATCCACAACCATCCTGGTATCCTCAGCTGCTAGGTCGGCCTTGGCTCGGGTTATCTGATTTTCACCTTCGCAATTTCCGCATTATGCTCATCTTGATTCGCCGGATTAACCTCCGCCATCAGTGTTGCCAAGGCGTCAAATAAATCAGATAAAACCTGAGTCGGCGGTCGCACAGGGCCTCCTGCCCCCGCCGCTGTCGCTCCTATTGATCCGGAAATCATCGCCGCCGCGGTGGAAGAGTGGAGCGCTGGCTGTGTACCGGCCATGAAGATCGCAACCCGGTTTGGCGGATCAAAGCGGTCCGGAATACTGTCGCCATCGGAACAACCCCCAATCCGGCCATCTTGCAATTGGTACAATAACTCGGTCTCTCCGGTCGATGAATCATCGCCGGAATAAACGACGGTTTCACCACCAGATTTCGATCTATCCTCAGATTCCACTCCGTGGATGACTCCCACGAAGGCACGCTTCATGACAGGCTTAACCCGAGCAGATCTCGCACGCTGAGCCGTCTCGATGATGTCAGTGCAGATGTCCGGCTAAGGGCCCGGTTCGCTAATCTTGCCAATGAAAACGTGGATGCTGCCGAAGGGGACCCAGTACCCGTACTCGATTGAGCCGGCCTTGGGGCCCCAGCCTGGGTCATCGATGTAGAGCTTGCCGCGACGACTCTTGGTCATCCGGCCCACAGCATAACCCTTGATACCTTCGAAGCTGCCCTGTAAGAACTCGAAACCATCGTGCGATAGCCCCACGGCGGGCACCAACTATCGTGGTTTTGTCACAGCAGATGTCTTAGAGAAAGGACTTAGTCGTGGAGCCATCGCAACGGGTTAGCTTAAAGGGATTAAAGCGGAGAAGGTACGCAGAGAGTTTATACAGGTTCAGCCCCTTGCAGTGAAGGTAGAAGCCTACGATCCGGTTGTTGTGTGATTACTAGGGTTTCGATGACCACGGAGCGAATACGCTTTGCCTAGGTCTCGAGTTGTTGTCTGTTGATCATAAACCGCCACTGGGTCGTTCCCTTATATACATGGGTTGACGCCCGTCGTTTTACAGGGTCCCGAGGCTGGCTCATAAACGTGTCTGGCTCGGTCTCCGCTCTTTCTATCTTATAACACAAGTTTACATATCAATGTCGGTTTATCATTATAGGCCTTAATCCGCCTTTGGGCCCTGGGCTTACTTAAAGCGCCATCATCTTCGTCTTCATGGGCTTCAAGTATAATAATTCATTATGGGGATAACCCGGCCTCTCCGGGCCGGTTTACGACGAGTAGTAATATCCCCAACACCCGCGGAGGGCGGGCTCGGCCTGTTTATAAGCGCTGGCGAGGCAGCCCTATCGAACTCCTCTGGTTACTTATTTGGGCGCTTATACACGATGCTCGCTGCTCTATGCTCTCTGACCTGTGGGCCCATGTGTGCCCGGCCCCCTTTATCATGGCTCAGAACGACTTGCCCTGCTGTGGGCGTACTCCTACTACGAGACTGGTTGGGGCCGGTTGCACCTGGGTGGTCAATTTTTTTATATATTTTCTCTCTTAGCTATTTTTTCCAATGTAGGGGTGTGCACCACTTAGTAAATCATGTTGCACAGCATTCATCAGGTTTCTATACTGCATGTGCACACATTCTGCACTACACATTTTTGCACTACATTTTTGTGCACTACGTGTTGGTCGCATTTTTCTTTATTGTTTTTCCTCTTACGTATCTTTTTTTCTAGTGTATGGGTGTGCACTGTTTTGTTGGGTCTGTGTGCACTGCATTCGTCATAGTCTTGTGCTGCAGGTGTGCACATTTTGCACTGCGTGCATCCTTTTTTGTGTCAAAGTTGCGACTCCTTGTACCAATGCTGTGGACTGCATGACTTACATTTAAGGACTGCATTAGGTGCATTAATTCTGCGTTGTGCACTCCGCGAAAGTGCTTCTCTTGTGCTTCATTTTGATCATGTACTACACTTCATGCACACATATTGTGAAGTTCCTGATATTACTTGGGAGAACTCCATTCAGTTTTATTTAGAATGGTCTGCAGATTATAACTTTTTGGAAATAATTATTTAATGATCTGCGGTTAGTTCGTGGGAAGTGCTGCAGTCAAAGTACAACTTCTTTTGGGTCCTTTTTCTTTGGTAACATAAGCCTTCATTGAGTGTCCTTCATTCTTGGTAACATAATTTTGATCAACTCCCTTTTAATTTTTCAGTTTTGACCTTTTTGCATTCCTCTTCTATAAATGTAGGCCAACTTCTACCCTTCCTTTGCAGTTCATTTCTCATCTAGCCGCAACTTCTCTCCTTTCTCCAGCCTCTCTTTATTTTTTGTTAGTTTCTAGGTTTTTGTTGGGATGGCTCTAGGCCCCTGCGCGGCAACAGAATGCTCAAGTGATAAGCTCTGTGACGTGCTTACTTGTTTGCCCAGTCGCGGCTAGTATGTCCCATATACTGTAGACCACCGGACATACGCGACAACGTTAACATCATCTGAGCGTGTATGTGGTTGTCCAGTGGCATGTCTTTCACTAACTGGTCAATCAAAGGATCGTCTCTTTTGTGCGATCGCATGTGCAAAAGCATCCCGGGGCTTCCCAGCATCTTGTGATTGTGCTTGAGTTCAACCATATCTATCACAAATTTGCCATCCTTCCTCTTTTTGACTCTAATTTTTGCCTTGCAGTCAATCCTTTTTGGTGTCTTCTGACGTTTCCGGTGATAATTTGACACAGTCTGCTTGCGTGTTCCTTCTCTTGAGCAGACAATGTAGGCATTTGTCTTGTGTTTTGCCCTCTTGTGTATGCCAAACCCTGCACATCTTAGATAATTGTTGTAAAAGTCCCATGCCTTGCCGTACGTGGTGAACTTCATTCCAGTGGCAGGTATGAGGTTCAGCGGTATGTTTTTATCCTGCACTAAGTGCAATGCTCTATGAGACAAATTGTTCTCTTCTATTTTTAAATATGAGGAGCGCATACGAGTTTAATAAAGCATTGCAATGTTCCTAAGTTTTCAGAAGAATCGACTGTATTAAATGTTAGGTGAAACCTCACAAGAAATATCAGTGTGCACTGCAATGTTATCTGAATGGACTGCAAATATTATTATTTTTTCAGGACATAAACATACATGTGTGTTGAGTCGTTCACCCGACGGTGATTGCAGCTCATCGGGTTGTATTGGACATGGCGGGGTTATAGCACATATGTGTAGATGAGGATCTCGCGGTGGCAATAGTGAGGAGGATTTGTACCTTCCGTTGAATTTTGACCGAGGCACCCTTGGTGGTCGCAGTGTCGAAGTTGATACACCAGGTCTACTTGGAGCTCTATTTTTCAGTGCAGTAGGTGGACGCTGAGCTCTGTTTTGGGGTGCAGCAGATGGACGTGGTGGTAAGCCAGTGTTGTGATGATGTCTTAGTGGATTGTTTTGAAAATTTTGGAGCGGCGGCACATCATCATAATCATAATCATCATCTGCTGCAACATCATGTTCAACTGCATCATCATTGTCTATTTGGACATGCTGTCCAAATGTAGTAAACTCGTGCTTATACTCTGGGTTGAGAACTGTTATTGGCTCATCTTCACCGTCATCATCTTCTTCATCCCATCGGTGAGTGCCCTCCCACATGAAGGTGACATCATTGTCATCTTCGACTACCTCATCTTCCTGGAAAAAATCCTCTTCCGGAGAGTATTGCACCTTGTTTGTTGTCGTGAAGAATCCTCGAGGAATCTCAGGGGTAACCCAGCCGGTATCTCTTTCAAAAGAAGCTTTACTCTTTTGAAAGTTGTTGTTCTAATTGTTGTCAATTATGTGTGGCATTTTGTATCTGGTGAACGTCATTTAGTGTACAAAATGGCCGAGCTGCATTGTCAGGTTAAATGAACTGAATCATCCAAACTGCAATGTGTTTGAAAGGGTACTGCGAACTAATGCACGCTGACTGCATCACTGAGGGAGTCCTGGATTAGGGGGTCGTCGGACAGCCGGACTATATACTTTAGCCGGACTGTTGGACTATGAAGATACAAGATTGAAGACTTCGTCCCATGTCCGGATGGGACTTTCCTTGGCGTGGAAGGCAAGCTTGGCAATACGTATATGTAGATCTCCTCCCTTGCAACCGAGTCTGTGTAACCCTAGCCCACTCCGGTGTCTATATAAATCGGAGGGTTTAGTCTATAGGACAACAACAATCATACCATAGGCTAGCTTCTAGGGTTTAGCCTCTACGATCTCGTGGTAGATCAACTCTTGTAATACTCATATCATCAAGATCAATCAAGCAGGAAGTAGGGTATTACCTCCATCGAGAGGGCCCAACACAGGTAAACATCGTGTCCCCGCCTCCTGTTACTATCCACCTTGGGCCTTTGGCTCGGGACCCCTACCCGAGATCCGCCGGTTTTGACACCGACATTGGTGCTTTCATTGAGAGTTCCACCGTGTCGCCATCAGAAAACTTGATGGATCCTTCGATCGCCGGCAATGATGCGGTCCAGGGTGAGGTTTTCCTCCCTGGACAGATCTTCGTATTCGGCGGCTTTGTACTGCGGGCCAACTCGCTTGGCCATCTGGAGTAGATCGAGAGCTACGCCCCTGGCCATCAGGTCAGGTTTGGAAACTTTAACTATACTGCCGACATCCGCAGGGACTTGATCTTCGACGGATTTGAGCCCATGTCAGGTGCACCGCACAATCACGACGAGCATGACTTAGCTCTGCCGTCCGACAGTGTTTAGGAGATCGCACCTAAAACTACTCCGGCCCTCACTCCGGAACAAATTGCGCCATCTGAGGACGGGTGAATAGACCCCACCACTGAGGCTGCACTCTCAGTGGCGATAGAGCCGAATACTGACTTCACCGCCTACAAGAGCCATGTTGCCGAACCGTTGGATTCGTCCCGGCCACGGTCTCCGAATCGCCTGCGTTCGTGCCTATCGAATCCGATTGGGCACCGATCATGGAGTTTACCTCCGCGGATATCTTTCAGCAATTGCCCTTTGGCGATGTGCTAAACTCGTTGAGGTCTCTCTCTTTGTCAGGAGACCCTTGGCTGAACTATGTCCGACTAGAATGGGAAGCGGACGATGAAGAAATTCACTCCCCACCCACCACCCACTTAGTAGCCACTGTCGACGATATAACAGACATGCTCGATTTCAGCTCCGTAGACATCGATGGTATGGACGACGATGTAGGAGATGAATAGGAACCAGCGCCCACAGGGCGCTGGACAGCCACTTCATCACATGATATATACATGGTGGATACACCCAAAGAAGACAGTGATGAGGAACGGAAGGATGCAGCGAAGGATAGTTCCCTCCAAAAGCAATCAAAGCGACGGCATAGGCGCCGCTCCAAATCTCGCCTCGGCAAAAACAGCGATAACAGCGCAAGAAAGAATAATACCCCGATCGACTCCAGAGGAAACGACGACCACACCGACCCAGCGATAGAGCAGGATGAGCCAGCGGACGACAAACATAGTACGGAGCCCCCGAGCGTCAAGCTAATCAACCTGTCTTCGGAGAGGAGAATAGTCCGGATGACGATGCACATATCATCCCAGAAAGGCACTTGGAACAAGAGAACCTCCATAGAAGGCTTATTGCCACTATGAAGAGTCTGAAGAAGCAGAAGCAAAGGCTTAAGGCTGCGCAGAATACGCTCAACAGTAGATGGAACAAAGTGCTCGACAATGAAGAAAAGTATGGTGGCAGTCGCCACACAAAGCGCTATCCAAAGCGCAAGCTGTTTCCTGAGTTCGATGATCAGGCCGTAGAGCATACACCGCCGAAGAATAAAATGGTAGATCAGCCGGAACGACCACCTCGTGGCCGCGATAGGGCGGCTAACGATGCCGCACATAAGTCAACACACGATTTATGTGAGGACTTGCGCCAAAAAGCCGGCATGACCAGATCCATCTACGGGTCTAGGAAGCGCGCTCAAGCACAGAATCAAAAGCGAACACCGCAACCGTCCGACCGCCATGATACATTCAAATACAGGGGTGCCGCACACCACCTATGCTTCACCGATGAGGTACTGGATCATGAATTTCCAGAGGGATTCAAACACGTGAACATAGAGGCATACGATGGAACTACAAAACCTGGGGTCTGGATTGAGGACTTCATCCTACATATCCATATGGCTCCCAGAGACGATCTCCATGCCATCAAATACTTGCCCCTCAAGTTGAAAGGACCAGCTCGGCACGGGCTGAAGAGCCTCCCCGAAAATTCCATTGGAAGTTGGGAGGTTCTTGAGGACACTTTTAGGTCTAACTTTCAAGGGACCTATGTCTGACCTCCGGACGCAGACGATTTAAGTCATATAATTCAACAGCCCGGAGAGTCAGCCCAAAAGCTTTGGAATAGATTTCTTACTAAGAAGAATCAAATCGTCGATTGCCCGAATGCCGAAGCCTTAGCAGCATTCAAACACAGCATCCGAGACGAATGGCTCGCCAGACACCTCGGCCAAGAAAAACCGAGGACAATGGCAGCCCTAACAAGCCTCATGACCCGCTTTTGCGCCGGCGAAGATAGCTGGCTGGCCCGTAGTAGCACCAGCGACCCAGGCACATCCAAAGTCAGGGATGGTAATGGAAAACCACGACGCAGTAAAAGCAAGCGTCAAAATAACGAAGACAGCCCAGACAACACGGCGGTAAACGCAGGATTTAGGGGCTCTCGATCTGGTCAGCGAAAAAAGCCTTCCAAAGGCAGCAGAGATGGACTGTCCAGCCTAAACAAGATTCTAGACAAATTATGTCAGATTCATGGCACCTCCGATAAACTTGCAAATTACACCCACAGAGAATGCTAGGTCTTCAAGCAGGCCGGTAAGTTAAACGCCGAACACAAGGGGAGGGAAACACCAAGTGAAGACGAGGATTAGCTTCGCCAGCAAAGCACCGGGGGACAGAGAAAATTCCCACCAGAGGTCAAAACAGTGAACATGATTCACGTAACAAAAAGGAGGAAACATGCACTCTGAGACATATGCACCTTAGAGCCCGTCACCCCTAAGCTCAACCCTTGGTCGGCCTACCCGATCACCTTTGATCGCAGGGATCACCTAACAAGTATCCGGCATGGAGGATTGGCTGCCTTGGTGCTAGACCCAATTATCGACGGATACCATCTCACCCAAGTCCTCATGGACGGCGACAGTAGTCTTAATCTGATATATCAGGACATAGTCCGTAAAATGGGGATAGACCCGACAAGAATCAGCCAAAGCAACACTACCTTTAAAGGAGTAATGCCAGGCCCAGAGGGCCGCTGTACGGGCTTTCTAGTACTAGAGGTTGTATTCGGTTCTCCCGACAACTTCCGAAGTGAAAATTTAACTTTCGACATCGCTCCATTCCGAAGCAGCTATCAAGCACTACTCGGAAGAACAGCTTTCGCTTGTTTTAATGCAGTACCGCATTACGCTTCTCTTAAGCTTAAGATGCCCGGTCCACGTGGCATCATCACAGTTAGCGGGAATATTGAGCGTTCCTTACGTGCGGAAGAACGTGTGGCGGCTTTAGCAGCCGAACACTAAACGACCTCTGCAACTCGAATAAATGATCGGTCTTCAAGACCGCGGATACGGCTAGACGAGTCCGGCGCATCACTGGCTGTAACAGCTTAGATAAACCTGAGATTGGTTTGATGGTTATACCCCCATAGGTGGTACCAGGGGCTTCCCGCATGTAAAAAGGACTACAGTTCGGCTCGACCTCATTTATCTTGAATTTTAATGGTTTATTGAGAATAACCAATTTTTCACACGACAACTTTCACCTAATTTTTTTCTCTTTTACAGATGATAACCGTGCTACACCCTTTCAGGATACGGAACAATGGAGACACAGGCGCAGATGTGCAGCAAGGCCCCGCTCAATGGTTTCTTTTTAGATTAAGACCCTATGTAAACCTTTTTTTACTGTCTCTTGTTGCTTCACATCCTCCGGATACTCAGCATAACAGAGAGGGATGCTGACGTTATTGGCATTTTGCCACGTCGGCGTTCATTATCAAGGGCGTTACTCAGCCCGGTATATGTTGTAAAGACCGAATACCTTAGGGAGTGTTCGGCGTCGCAAGTTTGGCCTTATATGCATCAGCCCCGAATCATGTCTTTGGTCAAATGTTGGGTTTGCCCGGATCCCGCGTTTTGCTACCTTACGTTCCGCTCAATCGGCTAAGGTGTCACCGGGAGAACTACTGCGATTGTGCCCTGGTTCATCCGGATGAGCACCTCGATGAAAGCGAAACCGACCGTCATGATAAAGCGCGAGACTGGTCAACCACTCGATGACTTAGCGGAATCTTCGGAATTCCTCCGCATTAACGAAGGGCCGGTTTTCCCGGTCATGTACGTACGCGCCCCGTACTCGGATGAGCGAGGAAGTACTAGGGGCTATATAGTAGCCCCACTGTCAAACTCCTATGGTTAAGTGAATGTGTTAAAGAAATATAGTCCGATTGCCTCGTTCGTCACGCTACCACCTCCTTAATGGACCAAGACGTTGGACCAAGTGTGAACACGCGCTTTTGCGAACACCCCCGTATTATATGCGTGGGGGCTGAAGCCGACGACTGCAAACTTTCAGGTTATATACATATAAACATAAACAGCCGCAAAGGAGGCATTATAATACTTTTAGGCAAAAGTATAAACAAAGCCTTTATAATTCAAATAACATTGTTCTTACAATTGGGTTACATGTCACTAGAACATGATACTCTTCGAGCACTGAGCCTCACATTAACGGCGTATGCAGGACTTCTTCAAAATAGTGCTCGGCCGATACCCGGCCTATGGCCGAACTCTGGGTTGCAATAGCGGTGGCCTCCATCTCTGCCCAGTATGTCTTGACACAGGCAAGAGCCATCCGCACACCCTCTATAAATGTCGACCTCTTCATAGCGTCGATATGCGGCACAACGCCAAGGAATCGTTGCACTAAGCCAAAATAACTATTCGGCCTTGGTCCTTCCGGCCAAAGATGATCCACAAACAGACCTCATGGCAAGCGCGGACAACCTATTGAGCTCGGCCCACTCGGCCATTCGCTCATTAAACAGCAGCGGACACACTGGCACATTGAAGTGCGACCAGAATAGCTTTTCCACTTCGTGATCTTTTTGATCTTTGAAAAACCCGGTCGCATCAGCAGCACTCGCTGCCAAATCCATGTATGCGTGTGCAGAACTCCATAATTGATCAAGAGGGGCATACTTAGGATCTCCGAACTTTGTCCGCAACAAAAAGGGCTTCCCAGCCGTGATATGTCCGGTTTGACGTAGCTCCTCCTTCGCCGCTCTGATTTTAGAGCGGGCTTCCTTGGCTGCTACCATGGCTTTCTCCAGGTCCGCCGTCTTCGTTTGGCTTTCCTTTTCAAGAAGCTCATAACGGTCGGCCGCATCTTTCAGCTCAATAGCCATCTTGGCTATTTTATCTTTGCTCCGGCAATGCACAGCCTATTCGGCTTTCAGCTCTTCGACCACCTTTAAGGTGGCCGCATCAATCTTCCTGGCTTGTTCCTTGGCTCGGGCAAGTTCCGCCCGAAGGGTCTCCACAGCGGCAACTCCATCTGCAGTTACAACATATTAAAGATACTAGCATCATGCTCCTCTTAATATGTGTTGATCACCGGAGAAAATACATACCCTGTGCCTCATCAAGCCGCTTGTTTACAAGCACGATGTCGGCATCTGCCGCATCAAGTTGACGCTTCAGTTCGAAAAACTCACCAGACCGGCTAGCCACCGGACCTTCAGCCACCTGCACATGCAGGCGGCATGATTATTACCTCGGACTATGATCCTCTGTTTGCCGCTGTTTTTCGACAGCAACCAGAATCTCAGGGGCTACTATCTGCATAGGGCACACCTAGCATGTGCGGTAACATCAAAAAACATATATTACTTTGCGTGCCTCAAAGCCTCTCAGCAGAATCATAAAAGCTTGTTGCAACCCGCTTTCGGCGGATAAAATCCTCTCAACCACCATACCCATTAGCGTACGATGCGCTTCTGAGATAGCCGCTTGCTCCAGAAGATTCATCAGTACGTCTGGTCGCGCACCGGACAGTCCCGGACTCTTTCTGTTGCTCTCCTTAGGAGCCGAATACTTCGGACTTCGGGTGGCCGAAGGGTTACTCTCTGGCCTTGGCGGATCAGGAGAAATCCTCCGTGACAACACCTCAGGGTCGTCCTCTTCACGAGGCGGGGAGGCACGGGGAGGCATTTCGCTCTCCATCATCTCCGGAAGAAGATCCCCCGAGGACGAACTCTGTCGAGAAGGGCTATGATCCGAACTACAAGACATACGTCTAGGTTATCGTGCTAAACAATAAAGCAGGATATATTTACTATAGAGTACTTTTGTTTACTTACAGATTGATGGAGGGCTGATCCCCTTGCGGGCTCTGTGCGGTAAGGATACCTTCCGGGGTAGGGCCCCTTGACAGAGATTTCTTCCCTCGTTTGGAAACCATTGTTTCCAAGCCTTCAGAGGTGGTCCTCTTCCTTCCTTGGGGAGAAGGGATTTTAGATCCTTCTCCCCGGTTATCCTCCTTCACGGAGGCACTAATTCCCCCGATTTGGACGAACAATGAGTGAGGCCCGCTTTTGGCTTCCTTATTCCTCCCTTTATCTTCCCTTGATGGCGCTTGGTAAGGCGCAAGCTCAAGCATTCTGGCCAGTACTGGATCCGTTGAGCCTTCGGGAAGGGGGGCCGAACACCTGATCATCTTCGCCTTTTTTACCCAGTCCTAGTCAAAGAGCGACTTTTCAGAATGATGTTTTGATAAATAAAGAGACAGCATGTTCGTCCGAAGAACTACTTACTTGGGTATCTGGACGATTGCAGCTCAGACCCGCATCCTCGGTGGTGTCCGGACACTTCAATTGTGATCTGAAGAACAATCCATACATCCCTTCGTGTGTCATGCCAAAGAAGTGCTGAATAGTTCGCGGTCCTTCTGGGTTGAACTCCCACATACGGAGAGGTCGACGTTTGCAAGGCAGGGCTCGACAAACTAGCATGACTTGCATCACCTTGACAAGGCTGACATCTCTCTCGAGGAGATCTCGGATGCGACTCTGCAATGTCGGCACATCACTTACTGGCCCCCAGTCCAGCCCCTTGTTGACTCAAGACGCCAGTTGTGGCGCGGGGCCCGAGCGGAAGACAGGGGCGGCTACCCACTTAGTACCTCGGGGAGCTTTGATGTAAAACCACTCCCGTTGCCATAAGTTGGGCACCTCCGGGAAGGAACCCTTTGGCCATGGAGCATCGGCGCCTTTGCTTATTATGGCACCTCCGCACTCTGCGTGTCGCCCATTAATCATCTTTGGCTTCACATTAAAGGTCTTGAGACATAAGCCGAAGTGTGGGGTGACGTGGAGGAAGGCCTCACACACGACGATGAACGACGAGATGTGAAGGATGGAATCTGGGGCCAGATCATGGAAATCGAGCCCGTAATAGAACATGAGCCCTCTAACAAAGGGATCTAGACTAAAGCCTAGCCCTCGGAGGAAGTGGGAGACGAATACGACACTCTCGCTGGGTTCGGGAGTGGGAATGACCTTCCCTCGAGCAGGTAGCCTGTGCGAGATTTCGGCGGTCAGATACCTAGCTTCTCTTAGCTTCTTGATGTCCTCCTCTGTGCCAGAGGAGGGCATCCATCGACCTTGAAGGTTGGATCCGGACATGATTGAAGGTCCGAAGCACCTAGCCTGAGCCTTGGGTGTTGGACCTCAGGGTGGGGGAAGGATTCGATTGAGCGCGAGAAGAAAAGGATATGTCGTGGCCCCTTTATAAAGAGGGTGAATATCAAGCATCCTCCGCGTGGCCGTTTGGAACTTGCCTAAAATCAAGGAGTCATACCAACTGGCACGATTGGGTTACCCACATACGTATTGATGAGAATCCCGTGATAAGGGGAACACGATCTCTGCTTCGACAAGACGTGCCAATAAAAACCGCCTCGCGAAACGTGTAGTGGCAGGCTAGGAAAAACGGTTCGAATAATGACCATGCCGTTGTTTGATGCCATGTTATGAAAAGTTGTCAGCAGATTAGATTTGTGGAAATATTATTCTCTCTACGGTGGTATGTGGAATTTTTTTTGCAGAGCCGGACACTATCCTTGTGTTCAAAATCTTCTATGGAGTATTCAGAGGAAGAACCCGCCTTGCAATGCTGAAGACAATCTGCGTGCCGGACTCATTGTCATTGAAGCCTGGTTCAGGGGCTACTGAGGGAGTCCTGGATTAGGGGGTCCTCGGACAGCCGGACTATATAGTTTAGTCGGACTGTTGGACTATGAAGATACAAGATTGAAGACTTCGTCCCGTGTCCGGATGGGACATTCCTTGGCGTGTAAGGCAAGCTTGGCAATACGGATATGTAGATTTCCTCCCTTGTAACCGACTCTGTGAAACCCTAGCCCCCTCCGGTGTCTATATAAACCGGAGGGTTTAGTCCGTAGGACAACAACAATCATACCATAGGCTAGCTTCTAGGGTCTATCCTCTACGATCTCGTGGTAGATCAACTCTTGTAATACTCATATCATCAAGATCAATCAAGCAGGAAGTAGGGTATTACCTCCATCGAGAGGGCCCGAACCTGGGTAAACATCATGTCCCCGCCTCCTGTTACCATCCGCCTTGGACGCACAGTTCGGGACCCCCTACCCGAGATCCGCCGGTTTTGACACCGACAATCACCCCGCAAAGTGAACTGAAGCAACCGCACTGCATCGTTGTCCGTAAGGAACCTATACAAGCTTACTGCATATCCGAGCAAGCGTACTTCATAACCGAGCAAGTGCACTGCATTTCCCCCACGACGAACTGAAGTAACCACACTGCATCATTTTTGTAGGCGTACTGTACTACGTGTACTGCTTTGTATGGAATAAGTAAGCTGAGATAGTTGGTGGAGTGTGCTGCTTACCTCATGCTGCAGTGCTTTCTTGCGTTTGCATGAAGAAGTTCCCCTCACGTCCATCTGCAGAACTTTTGCGTTCACCCGTGTAGTCCACTTGCCCTTCAGAAGTTCATGAGCGGTCTGGACGTTGCTCAAGGTGAGTGGTGACAGAAGATTTGCTCTGAAGGTCATTGTAGACTAATCCCAATAAGTTGTTCTGGATGAAGGAACCTGGCGTGCAGTCCTCCTTGCTTGAATTGGTTTGATGTCGAGGCAGCATCAATCCACATATGATGAAGCAAAGGTAATTGAAGGCCCGGAGGAGTTGGGCGGTGGCGCTACCGAGCTACTGCCACGGAAGAAGGCCAATATACTATCGGGGGAGGTGTCGCTCGGGTGCTGCCGCGGAAGAAGGCCGAGAGGCGACGGGCGGCGTTGCTGCTTGGCCGCTACCGCAGAAGAACGCCGGGAGCGGAGGGGCGGCGTCGCTGCCGGCCGCCAGCACGGAAGAAGGCCGGGAGGGGAGGGGCGGTGGCGCTCCCAGGCCGCAACCATAGCCGAAAGCAGGGAGGGGAGGGGCGGCATCGCTCCTAGGCCACCGCCGCAGAAGAAGGATGGGAGTTGAGGGGTGGCGGCGCTCCCAGGCCGCTACCACGGAAGAAGGCCAGGAGGGGAGGGGCGGCGGTACTCCCAGGCCGCTGCCGCGGTAGAAGGCTGGGAGGGGAGGGGCGGCGGCGATCTGGTGGGGGATGTGTAGAATAAGGCAGGTGTTATTAGAATAAGGCTCTTAAGGGGTGTTATCATAATAGACCCACCCTATATATATCCACTAAGGGTTTTAGTCTGTTAACTTTTAAAGGATTGGCTATAGATGGCCTTATGCCTTGTTTATTTCAGTTCTTCACAATGTGATGCTCTATATGTGCAAGTATTTTCCGTGCAGTTCAATTTCATCAATAACAATTTCAACAGTACAACTATGAATTACGATATTTGGTTGTTGTTAAGGATCTTGTAGTTAACATGCCTTTTCGTTTTTTTAAATAACTAGTTTTAGACCTGCACAATACCAGTTTGAATGACTATTTGCTTGTTTTAAAATGTTATGCCTGATGTAGTTAACACACCTTTCCACTTCTTGTTTTGCTTAACTAGCATGAATAAACCTGCACACTGAAGCTATAGTTTGTAGATTATGTTGTCTACCATGGGTATATTTGGTTGATGTTTAGCTTGTTGTGCTTAACATGCCTTCATATGTACACATACAGGACGATATTGAGAACAGTGTTGTTTTCCATCATGGTTAGTTTCATCGCATTGCTCATATGTACTCACTCTTCAGGATATCGGTAGCTGGTACCATATAGCCTGGGGGCTGATAAGGGATTAATCGTCGAATCGGACATTTCACTGAATATATATGTAACCCATTTATCAGTAGGTTAACTAGGGCCATATTTAATATATCTGAGGCTACATAGCAACATGCATTGTACTGAATGACTAAATATGCAATCCCAAGCTACATAGAAACAAGGAAGAGTGTTACCTTAATGTTTCGATGATGTCTAGATATACATGTAATAAAATCTTATATAATGGGATGGAGGGAGTGTTGTGCTACATCATTTTGGAATTGGTTTTTAGCTTCTAATATTAACTTGTTGCTTTTAGGTACATCTGTCATTGCCAAAGATCCACACTTCGACCCTTTCTACGTATGGGGCAATGAGATATTCATGAACCAACATCAAGTGAGGAAACTGATAAAGATTGTTATTAAAATGGGTCAAAAGATGTCAATCGAACTATTTGTTTACACTTTATCCAAGACAACAGTGAACTACAGGATGGTAAGTAAGAACTTTGTAGCCTTCTTTTTACTGCCCGTAGTGAGTTGTGTTTGATGACAATGTCTAAAATGTTTTTTCCTTTGCAGTAGATACTGAAGCAGTTTACTCAAGATTACCTCTCAAACTACATGGTTGGCGGTTGGCCATCACAAGGGGTTGGACTAGAGTCGTGCGTGCCTTCTGCATGCAGGAGAGCACAATAGGGCCATTCCGCTTCACCTTGTTCAACAACCAGAATGTTTGTCGCCTATTTTTGTACCATATGTAATACTACAAGTATAGAACCCTGGTTCATCATTCTTTATTTGGTGCTTATGTAATCCTTGAACATATGTACCTGTGAATCGAATATGCATTGGTTGTTTGAACCTGATGGATATGAATAAAGCTATAGCCTACTTCCAAGTTCAAATTAGCTACAACTGTAAATAGCAGCAATTAAATTAGGGTGAAATTAGGGTGTGCAGGTTAGTACGGCAGACACAGTCTATAAAGCACAGTGCGTGCGATATACATCATAATCCGACATGATTCACGGAGAGGCAACGTGTGTAACAATGCACACAGTTGCCGTTTGCAAAGCGTGTATGATGTCAGACGCTATCGCAAATGGTTTTTAACCCCTTCCCGCGACGACATTTGGAACCGTCGCCAAGTGAGTGTGGGCGATAGGGGGGGGTCCTTCCCACACGACCCAGAAACCGTCGGGAATATGCCCTCCTGGCACACACGCTCGGCAAAATGAGGTTGTGTGCGACCGGCGAGCGCTCAAATGTGGTAATACATACAGTAGAGCTAAAAAATACAATTATACAAGCGAAATTGTTTCCGGTTGCCAGTACATCCCACACAGTCAGTCCCCGATAAACGTTTCCGTTCGTATGTACATCCCTCATAGTCGCTCCAAGGAAAACGTTTCCATTCACAGGTACATCACACACAATTTTCCTCGTTAAATCATTTGTGATAGCGTTGCCATTGCACAAGATATTAAGAATTTTATCGTTTGCGTTATTGAATGCATCACACACGGTGCATAGAAGAAACTGTGTGGCAAAGGCTGTCCATCACACACAATTTTATGTGGTAAATGTTTGCGCAAGGTGGCCTAATGCAAAAAGTTTTCAGAGAAGGTCGTGTGTGTAGTGGAGATTGATCGCACACGTAGTGGATCCTAGAACATTTCTGATCTCCACGTCTATCACAGATGTTTCGCTTTCACAAACCGTGTGCAGTGTAATCCCTAATTTAAAAATCACATGTTTTGAATTTGAAAGTAGGCAATCACTTATTTCATATCCAACCATGTTTATTACAAATTAGGTTCAACCATGAATGCATAATTCGATGCACATGTACATATACTGAAGAACTACAGAAGCACCAAGTAAAGAATGATGAACCACAATTGTACTAAAGACTGTAAAGAGAGAGGCGAAGACATTCTGGTTGCTGGAGAAGGTGAAGTGGGATGCCCGTATTGTGCCCTCCTCCATGCGTAATGCGCGCACGACTCTAGGCCAACCCCTTGTGATGGCAGCCCGCCAGATAATGACGTTGAGATAGAACCACCTGTTGATCTTGATAACCCACAACCTAAGAATAAAAGTTATGATAAAAGAGACTTCATTGCTAGAAAACAAGGTAAGGAAAGAGAACCGTGGTTCAAAAACCTATGCCTTTTCCACCCAAGTCAACTAAAAAGAAAGATGATGAAGAATTTGAACGCTTTGCTGAAATGTTGTGGCCAGTCTTTTTCCGTACTCGCTTGGCTGATATCTTGAAAATGCCTCCTTATGCAAAGTATGTGAAAGAAATCATCACTAATAAGAGAAAAATACCAGAAGCTGAAATCTCCACTATGCTTGCTAATTACACTTTTAGAGATGGAGTACCTAAAAAACTTGGAGATCCGGGAATACCAACTATACCTTGCTCTATCAAAAAGAATTATGTGAAAACTGCTTTGTGTTTTTAGGAGCTGGTGTTAGTGTTATGCCTTTCTCTTTATATAAAAGACTTGATTTGACTAAACTCACACCTTCTGAAATATCTTTGCAAATGGCTGGTAAATCAACCGCCATATCTATCGGTATCTGTGAGGATGTCCCCCATATTGTTGCCAATGTTACTATTTTGACTGACTTTGTTATACTTGAGATGCCCAAGGACGACAACATATCGATTATCCTTGGTAGACCCTTCTTGAAAACTACAGGGGATGTTACTGATTGCAATAAAAGCAAGGTCACTTTTCATATCAATGGTAATGAGCATACGGTGCACTTTCCGAAGAAACAATTCCAAGTGAATGGTATTAATGCTATTGAAAAATCTCCGACAATCACTATTGGAAGTTTTCAAATACCTCTACCTACTGTCAAAAATAAATATGAAATGCTTATTGTTGGGGACATTCATATCCCCATTGAGGTAACTTAGTGATTTACGAAAGTTCTTCGGTTTCATGCTAATCGAAAGTGGTTGTTAATAAGACCTGATCAACCTTATTAATGTATCATTTTTTAGCAGTATGAAGTTGATGAATTTAGTAAGCACTACCTTCTGTCCCTACCTTTTGTCTTCTGTTTTTATTAGTTAAATAAAATAAAATGCCATGCTTTGTCTATTTTCTGAATTTCCCGTGCAATAAAAAAAGACCCAAAAACAAAAGTTCTGAGAATGCCCTGAAAATTTAAAACAATTTTTTCTGAATATTTCTAAATTTTTGGTGCAAATAATATTAGAGGGAGGTGCACCAGGTGGGCACAACCCACCTGGGCGCGCCAGGACCCCCAGGCGCGCCCTAGTGGGTTGTCATCCCCACGTGGGCCCCTCACTTATCCCTTCACACGACATCATCACTTACCTCTAGAAAAAAAATCTCCATTGCTCTCTCTCCCTTGTTCTTGCTCTCAAACCCGCGGATTTCGATCTCTTTGCTCGAAGCTCCGTTTCCGAAACTGTTTCGGGGGATTTGTATGATCTTGAGAAGAGGTGTCTAGAGGTGGGGTGATTAGACACTAAGTACCAAAGTTGCAGTTTTTAACTTCTTTTAGGTTTAAGTGGAGTTTAGGCACAAGTTTAACTTTCACTATACATAACAAGCAAGCATGCAAAGAGTATGTGAGCAGCGGAAAGTAAAGCATGCAACTTGCAAGAAAGTAAAGGGAAGGGTTTGGAGAATTCAAACGCAATTGGAGACACGAATGATTTTGTCGTGGTTCCGATAGGTGGTGCTATTGTACATCCACGTTGATGGAGACTTCAACCCACGTAGGGTAACGGTTGCGCGAGTCCACGGAGGGCTCCACCCACGAAGGGTCCACGAAGAAGCAACCTTGTCTATCCCACCATGGCCGTCGCCCACGAAGGACTTGCCTCACTAGCGGTAGATCTTCACGAAGTAGGCGATCTCCTTGCCCTTACAAACTCCTTGGTTCAACTCCACAATCTTGTCAGAGGCTCCCAAGTGACACCTAGCCAATCTAGGAGACACCACTCTCCAAGAATATAACAAATGGTGTCTTGATGATGAACTCCTTCCTCTTGTGCTTCAAATGATAGTCTCCCCAACACTCAACTCTCTCTCATAGGATTTGGATCTGGTGGAAAGAAGATTTGAGTGGAAAGCAACTTGGGGAAGGCTAGAGATCAAGATTCATATGGTTGGAATGGAATATCTTGGCCTCAACGCATGAGTAGGTAGTTCTCTCTTAGAAATAGGATGCTGGAAGTGTAGGCTTGTTCTGACGGCTCTCTCCACAAATGAAGAGGAGGTGGAGGGGTATATATAGCCTCCACACAAAATCTAACCGTTACACACAATTTACCAAACTCGGTGGGACCGAATCATAAAACTCGGTCGGACCGATTTAGTGTCAGGACCCCGATTCCAAGTCACATCGACCTAGCCGGTAACACCTCATATCACTTTGCGGCCTCACGCACGGTATTCCCATGGGTGTCGCCTTACCATGGCCCGGGACCGTTTGCGCCTTTTGGCTCACGTATATGATAGTGTCGCTAGCATCCACATGACAAAGAACCCGGGCCGACATGGCTAGTCGTGAACCCAAAGCGGCACTAACCCATGGGGACAGGCATACATGAATCACATCGAGCATGTCGGTCATCAACGTATGAATTCGGGCTGTAGCACTGGGCTAACAGGACTCCGGTATCCCGGGCTGTAGCAGGCTAGGCAGGACTCCGAATATCACCGCGTGACATTTCCCCGAAGGGACAGACATAGGAACGAAGTGAAACACATGCCGGCCAGTCAAGTGTCCAAGCAGTAGTGCTGGGCTAGCAGGACTCCGGTGAACCGGGCTGTAGCGGACTACTATCGCTTAGAAGCACGAGACTACATTTCCCCATATGAGAGGCTGCCAAGGATAAACAACTAGTTTGTCGGATCCCACTCATACCAAGCATTTCAATCATACACGCAATATGCCCGATATGAGTACATACAACAAGGCATCACAACAAAATTCTACAACTCAAAGTACTTTATTTAAGAGGCTCCAAGGAGCCATACATAACATATCCATACAGGTAGGGGTCACATGACCCAACACTCAAGTCATACAAACATACAAGCACATGCAGAAGCAAACTAGTCTGAGTACAGACTCTAAAAAGAAAGAAAGCTTGTCGAAGCCCTTCTATCTCAAAGGCCCTTCACAAGCCTTGGATCACCACCAGGTGGCTAGTTCACTCGTCGATGTCAAGGTCTACATAAAACCCATCGGAGGGGCAGTGTTGTCGTCTGAAAACATTAATTAAGCAAACATGAGTACGGAGGTACTCAAAAGTCTTACAACAGAATCCTATCATACATGCACATTCTCAAGAAGGTGGTGGAGTTATTTGCAGACAAGCCAGCTTTGACTCTTGGCTAAGCTATCCTCGTGACACCACTTGAAAAGCATTTGTCGCTTTGCAGTCCACTAATCACCATCACAATACTCCACCGTGGATCCTCTCTCGTCAACCCACGAGAGGGCCATCCGTGGCACTCACACTTATCTTGAGGCTTTTAGTAGTATCCATTTACTTGTCTATGAACTGTATAGGTGACCAAGTAGTCCTTTACATGACGCGCTATTCAATAGTTTATACCCTGCGGGGTGTACTTCTTCACATACGCTCACCACTTACCGCCGTTTACCGA
The DNA here is from genome assembly GCA_021605205.1 of Aegilops longissima. Lineage (NCBI taxonomy): Eukaryota > Viridiplantae > Streptophyta > Magnoliopsida > Poales > Poaceae > Aegilops > Aegilops longissima. Next base: position 292,955,307 of record CM038681.1, read on the forward strand.
CATGTACTCGGCAACCTTCAAGCGGAAGCCCAACGTGGGTGTCGGCCACGACCTGACTAAACACACGAGTCCCGAGTCCAGGTTTATCGCCTATTCGGGTTCCATCTGCAGGGAGTCCGGCCGAGGTTTCCCATACAGCCCCGAACGATGTGTGCAGGGTTCCCGAGACACCAAACGGGAGAATCGGTATACCGGGCCACGTGCCTACCGCAACACAACCCACCCCTAAGGTCAGCGTTGCGTGCGGCCGCCAGCATGCTACAAACACCATAAACTACTTGCAACTCCCAGACTGAGGACAAGAGTGGTTAATAAGTCGAGAGGGTCAATTAAGGATCCCAATGCGTGGTAGTAGCTAAGTCTTAAATCCCACACACAGATCTCAGTTTTTAGGGACGGCTTCAATGAAACAACCCACCATGTACTCCTACATGGCCTCTCATCGATACCTTTACCAAAACGTGTTCAACACTTTCACTCTTGAACCCGACACAACCTTTCACTCCAGTTCATCATCCCGATGTGCCAGACCTGACACAACTCTAAGCATAGCAAGCATAGCATGGTAGGAATCACAAACATGGCTCAATCAACTCCTACATATACTAGTGGGTTTCATCTAATTCTTGTGGCAATGACAGTCATGCAAAGGAAGTGGGTTCAACTACCGCAGCACACAACAGTTTGAATCGCGTTGTCTTAATGCGATAAACAAGAGCGAAGCGAGACCATGGGTTTGTATCGGAATGATCAATGGGTTGCTTGCACGATGTAGTGGTGGTAGGATACTGCCCTTCAGACGGATATTCGGGATTATCCTCGGAGGCAGAACCTATCACGAAAGACATACCGAAAATAAACACACATGGCAATATGCAACAATATGATGCATGCTATGACATGGCAATATGAATGTGTGTTGGCCTAATGCAAGCTAGAACAAAAAGGGATGAACTCATTTGAATCAAAGATTCAAATGTTAGCTCATTTAAAATAGCACTAAAGGTGCATTATCTTATTCTGCTTAAACAGCAAGGTTAACATGTTTTATCATGCATGAAACCTGTACCAATGGATAGAATGGATTTTTCTGATCATTTTTCATATATAAATCTTTGCATTTGGAGTTACAGATTAATTTATATGAATTTTTGAAGTTTGAACAATATTCTAGAAATTCCTATAATCGAATAAATCCAGTGATTCATTTACTGCGTCAGCAATGCGTCAGGATGACGTTAGGGTCAACGGAGACGTCCAGGTCAAACCTGACTGGTGGTCTCGTATGTCAGCGCAATTAGTTTAACTAAATATTAATTAAAACTAATCCTAATTAGTTAACAGGGCTGGGCCCCACCTGTCATAGACTCAACAGAGTCAACCAGGGCCCACCCGTGGTCAAAGTCAAAGTCGGCTACACCGGCGTTTAGCCGCCGGCGAACCAGACGTGGCGGCGGAAGTGGTTTTGGTCATTCCGGCGACCAAATGGGTCGCGGAGGGCATCTAGGTGGAGCTGGGAACAAGCCGCAGCTTTTGGTGGAGTTAGTTGAGCTCGGGGCGGCCGGAATCGGCGCCGGCGACGACCTAGGCGGCCGCCGGAGTTTGGGTGAGGACGAACTCGGGGCTACGGTGTCTTGGTGAGTCGCGGGAGTAGTGGGTTAGGCCCTCGTGATATGGTGAGTCGTTAGACACCGAGGGGTGGCCGGTAGATGGTCGGGAGCACGTCGGCGACGAGCTCCGCGGCGGCGAGTGCGGGTGATCTCCGTGCGGTCGCTACATAGCTCGGGAGCGAGAGAGGAAAGGAGGGGGAGATAGCTAGGCTCACGGGGCACTCGGGGAAGCACTCGGTGCGGTCGGGGACGGGCTGATGCGGCGGCGGCGTCGAAGGGGATCTCCGCGACAGCGGGTCGGGCGAGGTTGGTGCAGAGGCCTCGGGCTACACGAGCTTCGGGGCTCGGCTAGCTCGGCGAAGAGGAGGCGGCGGAGCTTCGACACGACAGGAGGCGCCGACGGACGACGGGGGCGCGACTCTGGCGACAGCGTGGCTGCGTGGCGTCGGCCATGGCGGGGAGCTTGAAGGGAGGAGCTGGGGAGGAAGAGAGATGTCTGGGGGTTCGGGGAGAGAGAGAGAGGGCGCTTCGCGTTGCGGCTCAATGAGGGGAGCGGCGAGGCGGCGACCAGGTGCGTGGCGTGCATGCGGTGCTCGCCGCCGAGCACTGCACTTGCTTGCTGGCCAAGCCAAGCAGCTCATTGGCCTGGGCAGGCTGGGCTGGGCAGCAGTGGGCGGTTGGGTGGCGCCAGGTAAGGTTTTCATTCTGTTTTTCTTTTTCTAATTTTCTGTAACTTTGTGGAATTTTTTAAAAATTCTTAAACAGCTCCAAAATTCACCAAACTGGACCTAGTCCTTAGTTGGAATATTTCCTACATGAAACATTTTTGTTTGGGAATATTTGGGCATTTGAAATATTTTATATAAATTTAAATGCCCAAACTCAAATACTTATGATTTAATTCAACAACCTTAGGATGACCTAGAAAATTGTGCACCACTTTTGACAGAGGCTCTGAACCAAAGCAAAGGTGATGAGCATTTTTGAAGGGCATTTCAGGTTCATTGAAAATAATTTTAGTAAACCCTAGTTGGATTCAAAAGGGGTTCTGGGGGTTCTGTCTTCCCCATTTCAAATTTCAGGTGAAAGTTAAACATGATGCACAGACTAATGCATGGACTAGCTAAGATGTGACAACTCACCCCCACTCAAAAGAATCTCGTCCCGAGATTTAGGATCCGTTGCGAAAAAGGTGGGATACTCAAGGCGAAGACGATCCTCCCTTTCCCAAGTTGCTTATTGCTCAGAATGGTTTGACCATTGAGCCTTTAGAAACTTGATATTCTGACGTCGAGTGGTACGCTCGGCTTGATCAAGAATACGAACGGGATATTCTCGATAGGTGAGGTTATCTTGGAGATCAAGCGTTTCGTGGTCCACTCCACGGATAGGATCCGAGAAGCAACGCCTGAGTTGGGAAACGTGGAAGACATCATGGACTCTGGAAAGATGCAGAGGTAGTTCCAATTGGTAGGCAACTTCTCCTCGTTTGGCAAGAATGCGAAATGGTCCAATGTAATGAGGAGCCAACTTGCCTTTGATACCGAATCGATGGGTTCCCTTCAAAGGAGTAACCCGAAGGTAAGCCTTCTCGCCAATTTCATAAGCCATAGGCTTATGCTTGCGGTCATATTGGCTCTTTTGACGAGATTGGGCTGTTTTCAATTTCTCACGAATAACGCGAACCTGCTCTTCTGCTTCCTGAATCATATCCGGGCCAAAGAGTTGTCTCTCCCCGGTTTCTGACCAGTTAAGAGGCGTTCGACATTTTCGTCCATAAAGAACTTCGAAAGGAGCTTTGCCCAAGCTAGCTTGATAACTATTGTTATAAGCGAACTCAGCGAATGGAAGGCATTTCTCCCAATTCATGTCGAAAGAGATGACAGAAGCTTGAAGCATATCCTCTAGGATTTGATTGACTCGTTCTACTTGACCACTTGATTGAGGATGGAAGGCGGTGCTAAAGGAGAGACCCGTTCCCATAGCATTTTGGAAACTTTCCCAAAATCAAGAGGTGAAGAGACTTCCACGGTCTGAGTTAATCTCCAATGGAACACCATGAAGAGACACTATTCGAGAGATGTACAATTCAGCTAGCTGGCTAGCGGTTATACTCTCGCGAACGGGTAGGAAGTGAGCTACTTTGGAAAGACGATCGACAACAACGAATATAGCATTATTCCCTCTCTTGGTCCTGGGAAACCCGGTAATGAAATCCATGCCGATTTTATCCCATTTCCATTCGGGAATAGCCAAAGGTTGAAGGGTACCAGCAGGCCGTTGATGCTCTGCTTTAACTCGATGACAGACGTCGCAATTAGCAATGTATTGAGCGATTTCTCTCTTCATCCTAGTCCACCAAAACCTCTTGCGTAGGTCTTGATACATTTTAGTACTACCGGGATGAATGGTGAGAGGAGAGTCATGAGCTTCCTTAAGGATCAGTTGCCGTAGCTGTTGTTTCTTGGGAACCACCAAGCGGTTCTCAAAGAAGACAACACCTCGTTCATCTATGGAGAAACACTTAGCAGCTCCGCTAGCAATGTTCTCCTTGATCCGAGATATTCCTCTATCATACTGCTGAGCAGTTATGATTCGTTCCGTAAGGTTAGGTTTCACCACCAGGTTGGAAAGGAATCCTCGAGGAACAATGTGAAGATTAAGCTTACGAAATTCCTCGTGGAGAAATGGTTGACTTTGTTGTAACATCAGATTGTTACAATAAGATTTGCGACTTAGTGCGTCAGCCATGACATTGGCTTTGCCTGGGGTGTAAGATATTCCTAAGTCGTAATCTGTAATCAACTCGACCCAACATCTTTGCACGAGATTCAAATCCGGTTGGGTGAAGATGTATTTCAGACTTTGGTGATCGGTGTAAATTTATAGCGATTACCAAGAAGGTAATGTCGCCAGGTTTTTAGTGCATGGACCACTGCTGCAAGCTCTAGATTGTGTGTGGGATAGTTATCCTCATGTGGGCGAATCGTCGAGAAGCGTAGGCAATCACATGACGATCTTGCATGAGTATGCAACCTAGTCCTTGTCGCGAGGCGTCGCAATAGATAATAAAGTCCTTAGAAAAATCTGGTGGAACAAATGCACGGAGCAGATGTCGAGCGTCTTTTCGGTTCTGAAAGCTGAACTCGCCTTTGTGGCGTCCATTCGAACTTCTTATCTTTCTTGAGGAGTTCGGTTAGAGGTTTAGCAACTTTAGAGAAATTCTCGTGAAGCGCGGCAATAGCTCGCTAAACCGAGGAAACTCGAACTTGCTTGACCGATTCAGGTGGAGTCCAGTCAAGGACAGCTTGAACTCGCTCGGGATTGACAGCAATGCCCTTACCAGAGATTACATGGCCTAGATAAGTCACTTCTGGTAATCAGAATTCACACTTAGAGAATTTGGCATAAAGGCGATGCTCTCGAAGTTTCATCAATACTAGCCTTAGATGTTCGGCATGTTCTTCCTCATTCTTGGATTAGATGAGTATATCATCGAGGTATACCACGACAAATTTATCCAAATACTCCATGAAGATTGAGTTCATTAACCGAGAGAAGGTGGCTGGAGCATTGGTTAATCCGAAGGACATGACGGTGTACTCGTATTGGCCATAACGAGTAACAAAGGCCGTTTTAGGAATGTCCCCGTTCTTAATTTTGATTTGATGGTAACCCAACCTCAAATCCATCTTGGAAAAGACTGAGGATCCAGCGAGCTGATCATACAGATCGTTGATCCTGGGGAGCGGATACTTGTTCTTGATAGTGACCAAATTGACAGGTAGGTAATCCACAACCATCCGATCCGTTCCATCCTTCTTCTTGACGAAGAGGACAGGGCAAGCCCATGGAGATGAATTAGGACGGATGAAACCCTTTTGCAAGGACTCATCGAGTTGTTTCTTAAGTTCGGGTAGTTCTAGGGGTGCCATCTTAAAAGGTCTTCTAGAGATTGGGACGGTTCCGGGAACAAGATCTATCACGAACTCGACATCCCTGTCAGGTGGAACACCTGGCAGTTCTTCTGGAAAGACATCCAGAAAATCACGGACTACCGGAATATCTTCGAGGTCTGAAAGGGGGTTGGCATTTAAGGAGTAAAGCTGACGCTTAGACACTCGGGTTAAAACATTAACTGTCTTGCCCGAAGGATGGGTGAGTTGAACAGTTCTAGTAGAACAATCAATCTTAGCGTAATGGGCTGACATCCAGTCCATACCCAAGATGATGCTTATGTCCGAGGACTTGAGAGCTATTAAAGATGCAAGAAATACTAATATGTCGACAAGAATTTCATTCCCATGACTTATTCTAGAGGTTTGCCATCTAGAGCCAGGAGTCTGAATTTCTATGGAGGTGTGCATGTCACAGAATGTGGTGTTGTGCAATCGAGCATAGCTCTCAGAAATAAATGAATGAGATGCTCCAGTATCAAAAAGAACAGTTGCCGCATGACAATTAACAAGGAGCGTCACGAGAACGGCGTTGGGATCCTCATAGGTTTCTCGGCGAAACATAGTTGGCGTGGCCACGGCGATGGCGGCTGGTTTAGCATAGAGCACCTTTCCCTTTGGCTTACCACGGCCAACAGACTTTCCGATCTGACTGGGGTTGTTCCGGGGACACTCACGGATGTAGTGGCCCGTCTCTCCACACTTGAAGCAAGTTATCATTTTGGGGCGTGGAGCAGCATTAGCAGCGGGGCCTCCATAAGTCTTGGGCTGTACATCTTGCTGGTTGGGGCGGCGCCTCAAAGGATGGCCTCGGAGTGAACACGGGTGGCGAGCAAAGTGTTTGGAATCAAACCCGGCGCTTCGAGATCGAGCGGATGAAGAACTAGAGTCACGGGAGTGCTTGCGTGAAGCTTCAAAGTCAGACTGTCCAGTTTCAGCACTGATAGCCTTATTGACTAAATTCTGGAAAGAAGTGCACTCGTGCAGACGAAGATCACGGCGAAGCTCGGGGCTAAGTCCCTTGCGGAACCTTGCCTGCTTCTTGGCGTCGGTAGAAACCTCTTCAGGAGCATAACGTGCTAAATTTCCAAAATCATGGCTATAAGTATCCACAGTCAGCCTACCCTGGGTGAAATTGCAGAATTCCTCCCTCTTACGATCCATGAGACCTTCCGGGATGTGATGCTCACGGAAAGCGGCACTGAATTCAGCCCAAGTAGTAATTTGTCCAACCGGACGCATAGCCTCATAATTCTCCCACCAAAGGCTAGCAGGGCCTTCGAGGTGATAAGCGGCAAAAGTAACCTTATCAGCTTCAGCCACGTTGGCAGAACGTAGCTTGTGGGTGATGCTGCGAAGCCAATCATCCGCGTCGAGAGGCTCAACGGAATACTTGAACTTCGGTGGATACAGCTTGACAAAGTCATTGAGTGACACCAGATCATTTCTTGGCTGGCGTGCGGTGTTTTGCTCAATCCGCTCCAGCAAGCGATTGGTCTCACGCTTGTTGCGTTCCGCCTCAACATAACCCGGCCAAAGATGGCGGTTGAGGCAGATTTACATTCCTAGCTGCGCTGGCTTCTCCTTGCTCCGAGCAGCAGGATTATTCTGGTGTTGACCATCCTAGGAAACAAAACAACGGTTTAAACCAGGATGGCAGAATTTAGTAAGGAAGTGTGGAATGTAATGGATAACACGGAATGCAGAGATGTTCATCCGTATGACATGGTAATATAAAACTGCCATATATATACCAACGGTCATACACACCATTCATAGTTTAGTACAAGCCCGACGGAGTACAACTATAATGAAAGGCGTTACATCTCATCGGAAGCATTCCAACTCCTATACATTATTTTTCTACACTTCCGGAATGATACACACTAAGTCATATTCCACAAATCACGCAGGACGGTGGAAATACAACTATTACAATACTAGGGATACTACTACTAACTCATACAGCTCCGTAGTAGTGCTCATAAAAGTCACCACCCAAGCCTGGAAGTGGAACATGATCATCCGGAAACAGACGATCCTGTGGAGCTTGCGGACCATAGGGACTCGGATGTGGCCGTGGTCCAACAAACGGCGGCAGACGAGGCCCACGAGGAGGGGTGATGCCTCCCACCTCACGCCACTCCATAAAGTCTGGCAGACCAGCCCGCACAGGGTACAAGTCCCTCATGTCCATATATCCGGCATGCACGGCAGGTGCAAACCGAGTCAGAGTAGCCCAGTGATCAGAACGGGCATTAAAGAGCTCCATACGCAAGGCCCGGTTTTCACGGTCCTTGTCCTCCAGCATCTCTGTAGTGGTGCGAAGAAGTGAGTCCTCATGGGATGCATCGCTGTACATACCTCGAAGGTAGCCATGCGTCCCGGGAGGATCTTGGCATGTAGCGGAAATCGGTGTTGCCTGCAAGGCAGTTCGCTCGAATAATAGTCATCATTGAATAGGCTGCATCCTGCACGGACATCCCAATAGTGATCCCAAGTCCATAAGAACAGTGGAGCGGTTCAGTAGCTCCGGGATAAGATGGATATATCCTGACCGTGCACAGATATTGGCTTTGATTAAAATCTCTAAACTGCTCCTCGACGGTATATTCGGGATACCATCGGTAACCGGTCTCGACCATCACCCGAACCAACATTGCCGTGTGACCACACACATCAATGCAACGGGTCAGACGAATCACTTGGTTCTGGGGACGGGTGGCCATCTGAAAGCACATCCACAATGCAAAGACATTAGAATTTCTAGGGAGAATCGGGCAGCATAGCATCTGTAAATGCTCAAAAACAGATTTGAGACATTCATAATCAGATTGCAAAGCCACTCAACAACATCATATCAAGGTTCTGGTTCAACTGGTAGCATACTAAAAAATAGTAGAAACTGAGCTGAGGCTGTAACCAACAATCCTATAAATTACTACGGATTAGTAACACGTGAACCTGATAGAGAGAAGAGAGCCTAGTCCTATACCCACGTAGAATGAGAAGAGGATGACTCAGACCAGAGGGCATAAGGTAAAGGAGTAAAAAGAGCATTACGTTCCCTCCCACAATCAATTCCCCTACATATAACTAAAGCATTTCTAGACTCAACATCGACCAGTTTGGCTTAGCGAACCTACAGGCAGCCTTGCTCTGATGCCAACGCTGTCAGGACCCCGATTCCAAGTCACATCGACCTAGCCGGTAACACCTCATATCACTTTGCGGCCTCACGCACGGTATTCCCACGGGTGTCGCCTTACCATGGCCGGGACCGTTTAGCGCTTTTGTCTCACGTATATGATAGTGTCGCTAGCATCCACATGACAAAGAACCCGGGCCGACATGGCTAGTCGTGAACCCAAAGCGGCACTAACCCATGGGGACAGGCATACATGAATCACATCGAGCATGTCGGTCATCAACGTATGAACTCGGGCTGTAGCACTGGGCTAACAGGACTCCGATATCCCGGGCTGTAGCAGGCTAGGCAGGACTCGAATATCACCGCGTGACATTTCCACGAAGGATGTATATAGGAACGAAGTGAAACACATGCCGCCAGTCAAGTGTCCAAGCAGTAGTCTTGGGCTAGCGAGGACTCCGTGAACCGGGCTGTAGTGGACTACTATTGCTTAGAAGCACGAGACTACATTTCCCCATATGAGAGGCTGCCAAGGATAAACAACTAGTTTGTCGGATCCCACTCATACCAAGCATTTCAATCATACACGCAATATGCCCGATATGAGTACATACAACAAGGCATCACAACAAAACTCTACAACTCAAAGTACTTTATTTAAGAGGCTCCGAGGAGCCATACATAACATATCCATACAGGTAGGGGTCACATGACCCAACACTCAAGTCATACAAACATACAAGCACATGCGGAAGCAAACTAGTCTGAGTAAAGACTCTAAAAAGAAAGAAAGCTTGTCGAAGCCCTTCTATCTACAAAGGGCCCTTCACAAGCCTTGGATCACCACACAGGTGGCTAGTTCACTCGTCGATGTCAAGGTCTACATAAAACCCATCGGAGGGGGCAGTGTTGTCGTCTGAAAACATTAATTAAGCAAACATGAGTACGGAGGTACTCAGCAAGTCTTACAACAGAAACCTATCATACATGCACATTCTCAAGAAGGTGGTGGAGTTATTTGCAGCAAGCCAGCTTTGACTCTTGGCTAAGCTATCCTACGTGACACCACTTGAAAAGCATTTGTCGCTTTGCACACGAGTCCACTAATCACCATCACAATACTCCACCGTGGATCCTCTCTCGTCAACCCACGAGAGGGCCATCCGCGGCACTCACACTTATCTTGAGGCTTTTAGTAGTATCCATTTACTTGTCTATGAACTGTATAGGTGACCAAGTAGTCCTTTACATGACGCTGCTATTCAATAGTTTATACCCTGCGGGGTGTACTTCTTCACACACGCTCACCACTTACCGCCGTTTACCGACATGTACTCGGCAACCTTCAAGCGGAAGCCCAACGTGGGTGTCGGCCACGACCTGACTAAACACACGAGTCCTGAGTCAGGTTTATCGCCTATTCGGGTTCCATCCGCAGGGAGTCCGACCGAGGTTTCCCATACAGCCCGAGCGATGTGTGCAGGGTTCCCGAGACACCAAACGGGAGAATCGGTATATGCAGACCACGTGCCTACCGCAACACAACCCACCCCTAAGGTCAGCGTTGCGTCGGCCCCAAGATGCTACAAACACGAAAACTACTTGCAACTCCCGGATGAGGACAAGAGTGGTTAATAAGTCGAGAGGGTCAATTAAGGATCCCAATGCGTGGTAGTAGCTAAGTCTTAAATCCACACACAGATCTCAGTTTTTAGGGACGGCTTCAATGAAACAACCCACCATGTACTCCTACATGGCCTCTCATCGATACCTTTACCAAAACGTGTTCAACACTTTCACTCTTGAACCCGACACAACCTTTCACTCCAGTTCATCATCCCGATGTGCGGACGACACAACTCTAAGCATAGCAAGCATAGCATGGTAGGAATCACAAACATGGCTCAATCAACTCCTACACATACTAGTGGGTTTCATCTAGTTACTGTGGCAATGACAGGTCATGCAAAGGAAGTGGGTTCAACTACCGCAGCACACAACAGTTTGAATCGCGTTGTCCTAATGCAGTAAACAAGAGCAGAAGCGAGACCATGGGTTTGTATCGGAATGATCAATGGGTTGCTTGCCTGATGTAGTGGTGGTAGGATACTGCCCTTCAGACGGATATTCGGGATTATCCTCGGAGGCAGAACCTATCATGAAAGACATACCGAAAATAAACACACATGGCAATATGCAACAATATGATGCATGCTATGACATGGCAATATGAATGTGTGTTGGCCTAATGCAAGCTAGAACAAAAAGGGATGAACTCATTTGAATCAAAGATTCAAATGTTAGCTCATTTAAAATAGCACTAAAGGTGCATTATCTTATTCTGCTTAAACAGCAAGGTTAACTTGTTTTATCATGCATGAAACCTGTACCAATGGATAGAATGGATTTTTCTGATCATTTTTCATATATAAATCTTTGCATTTGGAGTTACAGACTAATTTATATGAATTTTTGAAGTTTGAACTATATTCTGGAAATTCCTATAATAGAATAAATCCAGTGATTCATTTACTGCGTCAGCAATGCGTCAGGATGACGTCAGGGTCAACGGAGACGTCCAGGTCAAACCTGACTGGTGGTCTCGTATGTCAGTGCAATTAGTTTAACTAAATATTAATTAAAACTAATCCTAATTAGTTAACAGGGCTGGGCCCCACCTGTCATAGACTCAACAGAGTCAACCAGGGCCCACCCGTGGTCAAAGTCAAAGTCGGCTACACCGGCGTTTAGCCGCCGGCGAACCAGACATGGCGGCGGAAGTGGTTTTGGTCATTCCGGCGACCAAATGGGTCGCGGAGGGCATCTAGGTGGAGCTGGGAACAAGCCGCAGCTTTTGGTGGAGTTAGTTGAGCTCGGGGCGGCCGGAATCGGCGCCGGCGACGACCTAGGCGGCCGCCGGAGTTCGGGTGAGGACGAACTCGGGGCTACGGTGTGCGGTGAGGTGCGGGGAGTAGTGGGTTAGGCCCTACATGATGTGGTGAGTGCGTTAGACACCGAGGGGTGGCCGGTGGATGGCCGGGAGCACGTCGGCGACGAGCTCCGCGGCGGCGAGTGTGGGTGATCTCCGTGCGGTCCCTACATAGCTCGGGAGCGAGAGAGGAAAGGAGGGGGAGATAGCTAGGCTCACGGGGAACTCGGGGAAGCACTCGGTGCGGTCGGGGACGGGCTGATGCGGCGGCGGCGTCGAAAGGGATCTCCGGCGACGGTGGGGTCGGGCGAGGTTGGTGCAGAGGCCTCGGGCTACACGAGCGCTCGGGGCTCGGCTAGCTCGACGAAGAGGAGGGCGGCGGAGCTCCTAGACACGACGGGGAGGAGCACGGACGACGGGGAGCGCGACTACGGCGATGGAGTGGCTGCGGTGGCGTCGGCCATGGCGGGGGAGCGCGAAGGGGAGGAGCTGGGGAGGAAGAGAGATGTCTGGGGGTTCCGGGGGAGAGAGAGAGGGCGCTTCGCGTCACAGCTCGGTGAGGGGAGCGGCGAGGCTGCGACCAGGTGCGTGGCGTGCATGCGGTGCTCGCCGCCGAGCACCTGCCTGCCTGCCTGGCCAAGCCAAGCAGCTCACATGGCCTGGCGGCTGGGCTGGGCAGCAGTGGGCGGTTGGGTGGCGCCAGTAAGGTTTTCATTCTGTTTTTCTTTTTCTAATTTTCTGTAACTTTGTGGACTTTTTAAAAAATACTTAAACAGCTCCAAAATACACCAAACTGGACCTGGTCCTTAGTTGGAATATTTCCAACATGAAACATTTTTGTTTGGGAATATTTGGGCATTTGAAATATTTTATATAAATTTAAATGCCCAAACTCAAATACTTGTGATTTAATTGAACAATCTTAGGATGACCTAGAAAATTGTGCACCACTTTTGACAGAGACTCTGAACCAAAGCAAAGGTGATGATCATTTTTGAAGGGCATTTCAGGTTCATTGAAAATAATTTTAGTAAACCCTAGTTGGATTCAAAAGGGGTTCTGGGGGTTCTGTCTTCCCCATTTCAAATTTCAGATGAAAGTTAAACATGATGCACACACTAATGCATGGACTAGCTAGGATGTGACATTTAGTAAACCTAGTGACCGTTAGGGTTTTCGGTGGGACTGATATGCAGCTCGGTAGGACCGATATGGTTAGGGTTAGGGCATAACGTAATCTCGGTGAGACCGATTACACAAACTCGGTGAGACCGATTTTGGTAATTAGCTAACCAGAGAGTTGGTCAGGCAAACTCGGTGGGACCGATTACTCAAACTCGGTGGGACCGATTTTGGTAATAAGTTAACCAGAGAGTTTGCATTGTAATCTCGGTAGTACCGATTACACAAACTGGGTGAGACCGATTTTGGTAATGGTCATACACAGATAGATTACAATCCCATCTCAGTGAGACCGAGATCCCTATCGGTGAAACCGATTTGCCTAGGGTTTGTGGCAGTGGCTATGACATCTGAACTCGGTGGCGCCGGATAGAAAGAATCGGTAGGGCCGAGTTTGACTTTAGGTTTAGGTCATATGTGTGGAAGTGGGAAAGTAGTTGAGGGTTTTGGACCATATCACTAAGCACATGAAGCAAGAGGCTTATTAAGCAACACCTCATCCCTCCTTGATAGTATTGGCTTTTCCTATAGACTCAATGTGATCTTGGATCACTAAAATATAAAATGAAGAGTCTTGAGCTTGAAGCTTGATCCAATCCTTTGTCCTTAGCATCTTGAAGGAGTTCCCACATCCTTTAGTCCATGCCACTCCATTGTTGAACTTATCTGAAACATACTAGATAAAACCACCTAGGGAGCACTTGTGCTTTCAATCTCCCCCTTTTTGGTAATTGATGACAACATACATCAAAGCTTTAGATAAAGATATAAAGAGTAGCAAGTAAAGCTTCGGAAAGACATGTAACAAGCATAGGCTCCCCCTATATGTATGCTATCATGTGAATATGGAATATAGAAACATGTGAGGGCATAACCTTGATAGAGTAGGCAATGTGTTACATGTATCTTGGCCATATGCATCAGAGCCAAGAATATTAAAGAAAGTACCATCATGCTCATGAGTCCTTCTTGCAAACAGTATGTACATCAGCAAGAATTCCTCATACACATGAGTGTGAGGCATATACTTACCTTGTAGTCTTGAGTTGGCTTAGGGTGAAATGAACCTGCACAAACAAGGTTAGATAACACAGGTACATCTACTAGCCAGAGCAAACAGAAGAAACCACAAGAATACCAAGAATGGGATGACATGTAGAGAGTGAGTACTAAGTACCACATTGGATTAGACATGTCCCCAAGAGTAAAGATATGCAATGAATTTGAATGATTCCTTTCCCTTAAATGTCTTGCTCCCCCTGAATCTAGCATGGGATACTGGGAGAAGATAGGGAACAGAAAATCAGAGATAAAAGATATAAATGAACAGAGCTTAATGCAAATAAGCACACATGAACATGTCTTTCCCCCAAAAAGACATGTGGCATCTCTCCTCTTGAACACCAAGCATTTGGGATCCTTGAGAAATACTTTCTACTTGAGTATTCTCTCCCCATGGAGATCTCTTTCTTCCCCTTAATACTCTCTCCCTTTTGGAAGTGATAAGCTTTGATGTGATCTCTCTCTCCCCCTTTGACATCAATTTCCAAGAAGGGTCTTCTGGAATTTGTTGTGAATGGGTTTGGTCCTTGAGTCACAACACAAGGCACTGGATAAAATTGTGATGCTTGTAGAGGACAATATTCATTGAGTGGAGCTGGATTTAGAAGAAACACAGAATAAGTGGCAAACTGTTTATCCTGTTGTGAAATCGGTGGCACCGAGTGGTATGCTTCGGTTGTACCGAAAGGATTCGGTTGGACCGAAAACAACAAATTGGTGAAACCGAGTTCATCGCAGAGAAAACACTTGTCACCTCAGCTCACTAGACTAGAAAGATCTCACAAAGATTTGCAAGGAATTAACTGAATGATGTGCAATGAATTTGGATGCAGAAAATGCAGAGCAAACAGAAAGAAACGAATGAAATCTAGATGAAGTTTTTTTTGAAAGGGGAAACAAATATGCATGAGACAAATGCAAAAACTCAGAAAAGAATATGAGAGAACTTCATCTAGAGATGGTCGGCGATAGAGTCACCTATGTTAGAGTATATTGACTTAGGAGTCAAGTGAGATCACTTGATCATAGGTCATACTCGTCGTTTAAGCTCAAAATGGGGTTACCATTTTTCGTTTAAGCATCTTGATGTATTCACATCTTGTCGAGTTGCTTTAGCTCATGACTCGGAGTAAAGCTTCTCTAAGATGAATAACATACCTTGGTTGGTGGTGTTGACCATGTAGTTGAACTTGTGTGGATTGCTCAAGGTTGGTGTAGCTCATCAAGAGTTGGGAGCACCACTTGGAATTTGAGTCCATCTACCTACACGGGTTAGTTCTTGCAAGGAGTAGCACTTGTATATCCAAAATAATAATCATGAAGCTCAATCATAGAGTTTGTCAAAGGATATGTTTGAATGATTCCATGCTTCCTTGTATTCAACCACCATAGTGTAGAGACTTGGTGATGTAGAGATTGCTCAAGATGTGAGTAGATTACAATCTCATGGAATTTGATTCAACCAAGTACCTACATGGGTTAGATAACATGCAAGATGCAAATATATCCAAGATATAATATTTCATCATAAGAGAGATATCATTGATTAGTCATAAGCTCATGTCTTGCATGTATCCCATGGAGTATCTACTCCAAGTTTGAAGCATCTATGATGTTCAATTCTCCTCTCAACCTGCAAAACACTTTCTCATCAAGAGGTTTAGTAAATATATCCGCTAATTGCTTTTCGGTGCGAACATGCTTAAGATTAATGTCACCCTTAGCAACATGATCTCGAATGAAATGATGACGAAATTCAATATTCTTAGTTCGAGAATGTTGTACGGGATTATGACCAATTTTTATAGCACTTTCATTGTCACAAAGCAATGGAACATGTTTCACATATATCCCATAATCTTTAAGAGTTTGGGTCATCCAAAGTAATTGAGCACAACATGAACCAGCGGCAATGTACTCCGCTTCGGCTGTAGATAAGGATACCGAGTTTTGTTTCTTGGAGGAACAAGACACAAGAGATCTACCAAGAAATTGACAAGTACCCGAAGTGGACTTTCTATTAACCTTGTCTCCGGCATAGTCCGAGCCGGAATAGCCAACAAGATCGAAAGAGGCCCTCTTAGGATACCAAACGCCAAAATTTGGTGTATGAATTAAGTATCTCACTATCCTTTTTACGGCCTTAAGATGACATTCTTTAGGAGCATCTTGATATCTTGCAAACATGCACACACTTAGCATAATATCGGGACGTGAAGCACATAGGTATAACAATGATCCAATCATAGAGCGATAAACCTTTTGATCAACCGGTTTACCATCTTTGGTCAAATCAAGATGTCCACTAGTAGGCATGGGTGTAGACATACCTTTGCACTCTTGCATATTGAACTTCTTGAATAAGTCCTTAGTGTACTTCGTTTGAGAGACAAAAGTACCTTCCTTAGTTTGCTTGATTTGCAACCCAAGAAAGAATTTGAGTTCACTCATCATTGACATCTCAAACTTCTCTGACATTAGCTTTCCAAACTTCTCACTAAAATGAGGGTTAGTTGATCCAAATATGATATCATCAACATAAATTTGGCATACAAATAATTCTCCATTAACCCTTTTAGTAAAAAGTGTGGAATCAATTTTCCCAATTTCAAATCCTTTTTCAAGAAAAAACTTGGTCAAACATTTATACCATGCTCTAGGAGCTTGTTTAAGACCATAAAGGGATTTGTGAAGTTTGTAAACATGATTTGGTTTCTTAGGATTGACAAAGCCGAGAGGTCGTTTAACATAAACTTCCTCCTCTATTTCACCATTTAGAAAAGCACTTTTAATGTACATTTGGTACAAGGTGATATTATGGTGATTAGCATAGGAAAGTAAGATGCGAATGGACTCAAGTCTAGCAACGGGAGCATAAGTCTCACCATAGTCCATAGCTTCAACTTGTGTGTAGCCTTGGGCGACGAGACGTGCTTTGTTGCGAACTACTTGTCCATCTTCATCTTGCTTGTTGCGAAACACCCATTTGGTACCGATAATGTTGTGGTTGTTGTCGGGCTTCTCAACCAATGTCCAAACTTGGTTTCTCTCAAAGTTGTGTAGCTCTTCATGCATAGCATTTATCCAATCCGGATCTTCCAATGCTTCTTCGACCTTCATAGGTTCAATGCTAGAGATGAAAGATTAGTTTTCACAAAAGTTAGCTAAACGAGTTTTAGAGCGAGTGATTCTCCTGGTTTGAATATCATTGTAGATTTGCTCAACGGGATGGTCTTTAGCAATTCTTGCTTGAACTCGTGAAAGCTTTTGCTTGGGTCTCGGTTGAACATCTTCTTCATCTTGTTCTTCTTCTTCTTCTTGATCTTCTTCATTGTTGGCGTTGTCGTTTTCTTGTCGAGGTGGAGAAGGAGGTTGTTGACATTCATGATGTTCTTCCTTGTTTTCTTCATCTTGGTGTGTTCCACTTGTGGATGCTTCCGTATCAACTCTCGTTTCACCTTGTCGTGATGTAGAAGCTTCCACTTGGACAGATGAGGTACTCTCCTTCACCTCCGTTGGACGGACCTTGCCAATAGACAAGTCTTGGATTGCTTCCGAAGGGTCTTTGTCTCCTACATCAATTTGCAATTGCTCTACTTGCGAGCTGTTAGATTCATCAAACTTCACATCTACCATCTCTTCAACCTTTCGGGTGAAATTATTGTAGACACGGTAAGTGTGGGAGTTTGAGCCATAACCTGGTAGGAAACCTTCATGAGACTTAGGAGCAAATTTTGAACGACGATGCTTATTAAGAATGTAGCACTTTGAGCCGAATACTCGAAAGTATCCAACTTGGGGCTTGTTACCGGTGAGGAGCTCGTATGCCGTCTTGCCGAGTAGCTTGTGAAGATACAAGCGATTTGTTGCATGACGAGCTGTCTCAACCGCTTCTGCCCAAAAGTGCTTCGGCGTCTTGTACTCATCAAGCATCGTTCTCGCCATTTCGATGAGCGTCCGGTTCTTCCTCTCAACAACTCCATTTTGTTGAGGTGTGTACGTAGTCGAGAACTCGTGTGAAATCCCTTCTTCGTCAAGAAAGGTGTCCACATTTGCGTTCTTGAACTCCGTTCTGTTGTCGCTACGAACCTTCTTGATCTTCACTTCAAATTGATTTTGGGCCTTCCTAGCGAAGTTTTTGAAGATCTTTTGGACCTGCGATTTATCATCGAGAAAGAACACCCACGTAAATCTTGAAAAATCATCAACTATAACTAGACCAAAAGAATTTCCACCAAGACTTTTGTAGGCGTTGGGACTAAAGAGATCCATATGAAGTAGCTCGAGTGGCCTCCTTGTGGTCATGATGTTCTTCACGGGATGTCTTCCTCCAACCTGTTTACCTTCTTGACACGCACTGCACAGTCTATCCTTATCAAATATGACATCGTTAACTCCAAGGATATGATTTCCTTTAATAAGCTTGTCAGGATTTCTCATGCCAACGTGACCTAGTCGTCTATGCCATAACCAACCTTTTGAGGATTTAGCAATGAAGCAAGTTTTAGGTTGTGCCTTTTTAGAGAAATCAACAATGTAAAGATCACCTCTCGATATACGGTAAAGACCATTTTATGATTGTCTCGACGAAACACTTGACAATCTACTTCAGTAAATAGGACATTGAAACCGAAATCAGCAAGTCTAGATACTGAAAGTAAGTTGTAGCCAAGAGATTCAACGAGCATGACATTTTGAATGGAGCTATCATGTGAGATGGCCACCTTACCAGGCCAACCGCCTTACCCTTTGAGTTGTCACCGAAAGTGACATACTTTTGAGGACTATCATTTTCAGCAAGCTCACGAAACATGTCTTTATCTCCGGTCATGTGATCGGTACACCCACTGTCAAGAACCCATTCCTTTCCTCCTGACACATATCCCCGAAGGTTTGCCATAAGACCAAAATGTCTCATTGCATCATCAAGATCGAAGTCACTATCATCATCCTCATCATAGTATCCATGTTCAACATCGTTATGTGGTGGATCAAGTCTTAGAGAGGGTAATTCGTTAGAGTGAGTTTGACAATGATCTTGCTTATGAATTCTTATAGCTTCGGAAATAATATCACCAATAATTCCAACATCTCCTTTGGCACGCATAAGATCGGTAAGTTCAAATAGACGATCACCAAACATAGGGTCACTAGTATTCATCTTACTCAAGGCAATAGACTTATAGAGAATTTCATCTAGATTTTTCAAGGAATAATTTGGAAAGCGTTCCTCAAGAAATTTCCATATAGTGTAGGCACACTCAAGAGTAGGCAAGATTCTAATGAAGTGTCTAGGCAAGCCTCTAGTGATAAGATTAACAGTTCTAAGATTTCTAGTCATGTCAATAGATTCATCAAGGGTAGGATGCATATGATAAACATGAGGTGCACAAGGGATAGCAATGTACTTGTTTAAATGATATTGATTGAAAATTACAAGCATCTCATTTTTCCACTCATGAAAATACTCTCCATCAAGAATAGGCACTCTATGTCTAAGACTCCCCAAAGTAGACTCATCCATCTTCCTCCAATGGTGATTAAACCAAGGCAATGGAGACCAATGCTCTGATACCACTTGTAGGATCTTGAGAAGAGGTGTCTAGAGGGGGGTGATTAGACACTAAGTACCAAAGTTGCAGTTTTTAACTTCTTTTAGGTTTAAGTGGAGTTTAGGCACAAGTTTAACTTTCTCAATACATAACAAGCAAGCATGCAAAGAGTATGTGAACAGTGGAAAGTAAAGCATGCAACTTGCAAGAAAGTAAAGGGAAGGGTTTGGAGAATTCAAACGCAATTGGAGACACAGATGTTTTTGTCGTGGTTCCGATAGGTGGTGCTATCGTACATCCACGTTGATGGAGACTTCAACCCACGTGGGTAACAGTTCTGCGAGTCCACGGAGGGCTCCACCCACGAAGGGTCCACGAAGAAGCAACCTTGTCTATCCCACCATGGCCGTCGCCCACAAAGACTTGCCTCACTAGCGGTAGATCTTCACGAAGTAGGCGATCTCCTTGCCCTTACAAACTCCTTGGTTCAACTCCACAATCTTGTCGGAGTCTCCCAAGTGACACCTAGCCAATCTAGGAGACACCACTCTCCAACAAGTAACAAATGGTGTGTTGATGATGAACTCCTTGCTCTTGTGCTTCAAATGATAGTCTCCCCAACACTCAACTCTCTCTCATAGGATTTGGATCTGGTGGAAAGAAGATTTGAGTGGAAAGCAACTTGGGGAAGGCTAGAGAACAAGATTCATATGGTTGGAATGGAATATCTTGGCCTCATCACATGAGTAGGTAGTTCCCTCTCAGAAATAGGATGCTGGAAGTGTAGGCTTGTTCTGATGGCTCTCTCCACGAATGAAGAGGAGGTGGAGGGGTATATATAGCCTCCATACAAAATCTAACCGTTACACACAATTTACCAAACTCGGTGGGACCGAATCATAAAACTCGGTCGGACCGATTTAGTAAACCTAGTGACCGTTATGGTTTTCGCTGGGACTGATATGCAACTCGGTAGGACCGATATGGTTAGGGTTAGGGCATAAGTAATCTTGGTGAGACCAATTACACAAACTCGGTGAGACCGATTTTGGTAATTAGCTAACCAGAGAGTTGGTCAGGCAAACTCGGTGGGACCGATTACTCAAACTCAGTGGGACCGATTTTGGTAATAAGTTAACCAGAGAGTTTGCATTGTAATCTCGGTAGTACCGATTACACAAACTCGGTGAGACCAATTTTGGTAATGGACATAAACAGAGAGATTACAATCCCATCTCGGTGAGACCGAGATCCCTATCGGTGAAACCGATTTTCCTAGGGTTTGTGGCGGTGGCTATGACATCTGAACTCGGTGGTGCCGGATAGAAAGAATCGGTAGGGCCGAGTTTGACTTTAGGTTTAGGTCATATGTGTGGAAGTGGGAAAGTAGTTGAGGGTTTTGGACCATATCACTAAGCACATGAAGCAAGAGGCTCATTAACCAACACCTCATCCCTCCTTGATAGTATTGGCTTTTCCTATAGACTCAATGTGATCTTGGATCACTAAAATATAAAATGAAGAGTCTTGAGCTTGAAGCTTGAGCCAATCCTTTGACCTTAGCATCTTGAAGGAGTTCCCACATCCTTTAGTCCATGCCACTCCATTGTTGAACTTATCTGAAACATACTAGATAAAGGTGTTAGTCCAACAAGAGATATGTTGACATTAATTACCAAAACCACCTAGGGATCACTTGTGCTTTCAGGATTGTTGCTTGGTATGTGACTCCGCCGATTGTCCAATTAGTTTTTGTTTTAGTTGTTTATATTTTGAATAATTATCTACTCTTGGTGTTGTTGCAGATGAGCTTGCATGTTGAATTCTTAGAGTTCTAAGTAGTTTGAATGCTTGCTATGTCCTCTATGTATCCCTATGAGTAGTTGGTATCACTTTTGTAAAGTTTTGTTGATAAATTTTTGTCACTAAGTTTTTTTCAGAAATTGTACGTGAATATGATGAACCTTTTTGGAAGGAGTTCTTCAAGAAGGCGATCCTCGGGGGCATCTTCTAGTGACAGCTCCGCTTACCGGTCAGATGTTGAATCAAGTGATAGTTCCACACGAGATGCCGCCACCAAAACTTGCTTATGGCCTTGCGATGAGTATATGATGCGTGTGGGCATTAAGGAAGAATTTGAGCAATATGTTCACAATGCTGGTCTTGGTCCCTACATTTCAGATAATCTTGAGCACAACGCAGCAGTGGAGGCAGCACTGCAGGCTGAGGCATCTGCACCGAGAGCCTCCGTGAGCTACCATGCCAACTACTATCCAGGCTACTGACTGTTTACCAAGTTAGGCCAAAAGCCTAAGCATGGGGGTGTACGTGTTTCCACCGAAATTACATTCATGTTCACTTATTCCATTAGTCGATGTTCACACTTTTTCGTTGTATCATCCATGCTTAGATTTATTTACTTGCTTTCTTCTCTTATGTTTGAAAAACTTTAGAAAAAACAAAAAAATAGTTGTAGTTAATTTATTTTCTATGCATTCTTAGTCGTAATATTAAAAATAAAACCCAAAAATATGTCCTTATTCTTCTTTTGCTTGTTGGGAGGTTTCCCGTGTAAATACTTTTTATCGTTTTTTTGCTTTTCCCTTTTATTTGCTTGTTCAAGAAAACCAAAAACTCCAAAAATATTTCAATGTGTTTCTCTGAATTTCTTTTCTTTTTATTTGAGTTGCACTGAGGAGAAGACCGCAATGAAAATGTTGAGTGGCTCTCATATGAATAATTGCCGATCTAATAAAGAGCCCATTTTACCTTGTCTTCTCCTATTGAATAAAATGTTTCTCATGCCATGCATAAGTAGCTGCGAGTAGATGATGATTTATCTTGGATATCAAAGTTGCGTTAAAATGATTGTGATGTAGTATGATGATATGGTATCCTCTGAATGTTCGAGTGGCTTGACTTGGTACATGTTCATGCATGTAGTTGAATCAAAACCAACATAGCCTCTATGATATTTATGTTCATGTTGTTCATATCATACTCATGATAGTGTCCAATGTTACTTATGCATAATGCATGTTTATAACCGTAGTTGCTCTCTAGCTGGCTGCTTCTCAATCTAATTGCTAGCCTTTGCCTGTACTAAGTGGAAATTATCCTTGTACATCAAAAACCTTGAACCCAAAGTTATTCCAGATGAGCCCACCATACCTACCTATATGCGGTATTACCCTAACGTCCTAAGTAAATTTGCATGTGCCACCTCTGAAAACTTCTAAATTAATATCCTTTTTGTGTGCCTGGATAGTTAATGGAACGATAGGTGGTGGTCGGTATCTTCCATGCTAAGCGGGTTATTCTCAAGTCGAGTGTTTATTCACTCACCATCGCACGAGAAAAGGGCGGTAATAGGGATGCCCAGTCCCAAAATGCAAACAGAAAAAGCTTACAAATAAACAAGCAAATACTCCCAATGGAGTCAAAACCTTTAATTTTATCGCTTGGGAACAGCCACTTGTGTGCTTAGCATGGAAGATATTGATAAGTGATAGTCGCGAAGTAAATGAGAAGGGTGCAGGTCTCAAAATATATTTACCTCTGTTTTAAAATTTGAGCTCTGGCACCTCTACAAATCACTGCTTCCCTCTATGAAGGGACTATGTATTTACTTTTATGTTGTGTCATCACCTTTTAAAACAAGCGCTAGAACCTGAGAGCACAACTATCATGACTTATGCATTGTGTGTAGCTAATGCTGGGTGCATCATGACTAGATCTTTTCTACCATGAATTACAATGTTTAGTCGCTGATTGAACTTTGGAGGTGCTCTGCATTTATGTTTTGCGGTCTCAGAAAGGGCTAGCGAGATACCATAATTGTCATATTATATTATGGTTGTTCTGATAACATGTTTTTGTTTGAAATATCTTATTATTTCTCGCTAGCTGATTATGTCATTGATATTAGTCATTATAATATTTAAGAGTTATTGTTGGTATGGTTAGTTATAAGGTTGGCTGAAAACCTGGGTGTTGTTTAAGCTTATTTATGCAAACAAGAGCAAATGAGTCCGTAAAAGTTTTTCTTTTTCACTTTCAGTTTATCAACTGAATTGCTTGAGGACAAGCAAAGGTTTAAGCTTGGGGGAGTTGATACGTCTCCAACGTATCTACTTTTCCTAACGCTTTTTCCTCTTGTTTTGGACACTAATTTGCATGATTTGAATGAAACTAACTCCGGACTGACGCTGTTTTCAGCAGAACTACCATGGTGTTGTTTTTGTGCAGAAATAGAAGTTCTTGGAATGGAACAAAACTTTGCGAGGATTTCTTATATAATAAATAAGAATTTCTCGAGCCAAGATCCACCGGAGAGGGGCACCTGGGTGGACACAACCCACCAGGGTGCGCCCCCCTCTCCTGGCGCGCCCAGGTGGATTGTCCCCACCTGGTGGCCCCGCAGACCCTAAAACCGACGCTATAAAATGCTATTTTTCCAGAAAAAATGGGGGGGAAAAGAATTATCGCGATCCACGAGATGGAGTCGCCGTCACCTCCTGTTCTTCATTGGGAGGCCAGATCTGGAGTCTGTTTGGGGCTCCGGAGAGGGGGATCTTCGTTCTTCGTCATCACCATCCGTTCTCCATCGCCAATTCTATTATGCTCCCCACCGGGAGTTAGTAATTCCTTAGTAGGCTCCCTGGTTGGTGAGGAGTTAGATGAGATTCATCATGTAATCGAGTTAGTTTTTTTAGGGATTGATCCATAGAATCCACTATGTTCTAAGATTGATGTTGCTATGACTTTGCCATGCTTAATGCTTGTCACTTTGGGCCCAGGTGCCATGAACTCAGATATGAACCATTTATGTTATCACAATTATATCCATGTTCTAGATCCGATCTTGCAAGTTATAGTCACCTACTATGTGTTATGATCTGGCAAACCCCAGAGTGACAATAGTTGGGACCACTTGTCGGATTACGGGTTCCGGCAAACCCTTGTGAGGTTTGAACTCTGGGGTGCGCACGAAGAACACTCTCTTCCTAGCTCGCTCGCTCAACGATCTCATGGCCTAGCTCGATGAATCCAAGGAACAAGAGACACAAAGGTTTATATTGGTTCGGGCCACCTTGCGGTGTAATACCCTACTCAAGTGTGGTGGTGGATTGCCTCGAGGGGCTGAGGATGAACTAGTACAGTGGGTGAACAGCCTCAGGAGGTGAGGTGTTCTAGGGCTCAATGAGCTGGTGAACTCGTCGGGGTGGAATCCCTCTCTTTAATCCGTCTTTCCCTCTTGGTGGTGGCTAGTCATATTTATAGAGGCCCTGGTCCTCTTCCCAAATGTTAGGCGGGAAGGGATCCCACAACGGCCAAGTTTGAAGGGGGACTGAGGGAGTCCCGGACTAGGGGGTGTCCGGATAGCCGAACTATCGTCATGGCCGGACTCCAAGACTATGAAGATACAAGATTGAAGACTTCGTCCCGTGTCCGGATGGGACTTTCCTTGGCGTGGAAGGCAAGCTTGGCGATACGGATATGTAGATCTCCTACCATTGTAACCGACTCTGTGTAACCCTAACCTATCAGGTGTCTATATAAACCGAAGGGTTTTAGTCCGTAGGACGAACGACAATCATACCATAGGCTAGCTTCTAGGGTTTAGCCTCCTTGATCTCGTGGTAGATCTACTCTTGTACTACCCATATCATCAATATTAATCAAGCAGGAGTAGGGTATTACCTCCATCGAGAGGGCCCGAACCTGGGTAAAAACATCGTGTCCCTTGTCTCCTGTTACCATCCGCCTAGACACGCAGTTTGGGACCCCCTACCCGAGATCCGCCGGTTTTGACACCGACATTGGTGCTTTCATTGAGAGTTCCTCGGTGTCGTCACCGATAGGCCCGATGGCTCCTTCGATCATCAACAACGACGTGGTCCAGGGTGAGACTTCTCTCCCCGGACAGATCTTCGTATTCGGCAGCTTCGCTGCGGGCAATTAAGCAGGCCATCCGGAGCAGATCGAAGCTACGCCCCGCCATCGGTCAGATTTGGAAGTTTGAACTATACGGCCAATATTCGTGGAGACTTGATCTTCGACGTATTTGAGCCGCAGCCAAGCGTGCCGCACTGTCTCGATGGGCATGATCTAGCTCTGCAGCGAGCAATGCCACGAGGCCGCACGAAGATCCGCTCCGACCCTTAATCCGGGCCGGATTCCCCGATCGAGGACGAGTGGTTGGACACCGCCTCGGGGGCTACAATCTCTACGGCGATCAAGCGAACTCCATCCCTGTCGCTGCGAAGACCTCGACTCGGTGTCGGACTCCTCTCCGACTCCAAACCTCCATACCCGCCAATCGAATCCGATTGGGCGCCATCATGGAGTTCACTATCATGGACATCTTTCAGCACTCGCCTTTGGCGACATCCTGAATTCACTAAAGTCTCTCTTTATCCGGAGAGCCCTGGCCGGACTACGGACAGGAAGGTCGGGATGCGGACGACGAAGAAATTCAACGCCCACCCACCACCCACTTTGTAGCCACCGTCGATGATTTAACTGACATGCTAGACTTCGACTCCGACGACATCGACGGTATGGACGGCGATGCCGGAGACGACCAAGACCCAGCACCTACAGGGCACTGGAAGGCCACCTCGTCATATGACATATATATGGTGGACATCCCAAAATATGGGAACGGCGATGGAACAACGGAGGATGACCCCTCCAAGAAACAGCCGAAGCGCCGACGTCAGCGGCACCGCTCTAAATCCCACCACAATAAAAACGGTGATTCCGCACGGAGATAATAACACCGGACAAAGGTGCGAAGAGAACCCCTCCAGCAGGACTCAGCGCAGGAGGAGGAGAAGCAAGTCCGCACGACGGTCGGCAGAAAGAGAGGTCGAGGACGATAATTACGCGCCTCCCTCCGAAGATGAGGCAAGCCTCGACGACGACGAATTTGTCGTGCCTGAGGATCCCGCCGAACAAGAGCGTTTCAAACGCAGGCTTATAGCCACGGCAAGCAGCGTCAAGAAAAAGCAGCAATAGCTTAGAGCTGATCAAGACCTGCTAGCTGACAGATGGACCGAAGTCCTTGCAGCCGAAGAGTATGAACTAGAACGCCCCTCCAAAAGCTACCCCAAACGCAGGTCATTGCCTCGATCAGAGGAGGAAGCACCCAAGTCACCAGCGCACGACATGGCAGACCGGCCACCCCGTGGCTGCGACAGAGAAGCCTCTCGGCCCTCCGCTCAAGCCACACCCCGATGCCGCTCAAAAAGTACCAAGGCACGGGAAAATGCGCCGGACTTGCGAGATATATTGGAGGATAAGGCAAAACATACAAGATTGATCTACAGATCGCGTGGGCGCCCAACGCCGCGAGATGATTACCGTCGCGCCGGATACAGCAAACCCGGCCTGGCCAAACACAGTAGACAAAGCTCATATGAGCTACATCGTGATATACCCCAATACAGAGGCGCCGCACACCCACTATGCTTCACAGATGAAGTAATGGATCATCAAATCCCCGAGGGCTTCAAGCCCGTAAACATCGAATCATACGATGGTACCACAGATCCCGCGGTCTGGATCGAGGATTATCTCCTCCATATCCACATGGCCCGCGGTGATGATCTACATGCCATCAAATACCTCCTACTCAAGCTTAAAGGACCAGCTCGACATTGGCTCAACAGCTTGCCGCCAGAATCAATTGGTTGTTGGGAGGACACGGAAGCCGCATTCCTTGATAACTTCCAGGCACATATGTGCGACCACGGAACACCGATGACCTTAGCCACATAATTCAGCAGCCGTAAGAATCGCCGTGCAATTCGGACACGGTTCCTCACAAAGAAAAATCAAATCGTTGATCGTTCGGATGCAGAGGCCCTTGCAGCCTTCAAACATAACATCCATGACGAGTGGCTTGCCCGGCACCTAGGACAGGAAAAGCCGAAATCTATGGCAGCCCTCACAACCCTCATGACTCGCTTTTGTGCGGGAGAGGACAGCTGGCTAGCTCGAAGCAACAACTTGGCCAAACATCCTGATAGTCCGGATACCAAGGATAGAAATGGCAGGTCGCGCCGCAACAAGAACAAGCGCCGCGTTAACGGCGATAATCATCAAGATACGGCCGTCAATGCCGGATTCGAGGCTCTAAACCCGTCAGCGGAAGAAGCCATTCAAAAGAAATACCGGGGCCCGTCCAACTTGGACCGAATACTCGATCGCTTGCGATACATGGCACCCCGAAAACCAGCCAATCACACCTACAGGGACTGTTGGGTGTTAAAACAAGCAGGCAAGTTAAGTGCCGAACTCAATGACAAGGGGCTGCATAGCGATGACGAGGAAGAGCCCCGGCCGCCGAACAATAGAGGACAGAAGGGTTTTCCCACGCAAGTGCGGACGGTGAACATGATATACGCAACCCATATACCCAAAAGGGAGCGGAAGCATGCACTAAGGGACGTATATGCGATGGAGCCAGTTGCCCCGAAGTTCAACCCATGGTCTTCCTGCCCGATCACCTTCGATCGAAGGGACCACCCCACTAGCATCCATCACGGCGGTTTCGCCGCATTGGTTCTTGACCCAATTATCGATGGATTTCACCTCACTAGAGTCCTGATGGACGGCGGTAGCAGCCTGAACCTGCTTTATCAGGATACAGTGTGCAAAATGGGCATAGACCCCTCTAGGATTAAACCTACAAAGACGACCTTTAAAGGCGTCATACTGGGTGTAGAGGCCAGTTGTACGGGCTCAATTACACTCGAAGTGGTCTTCGGATCCCCGGATAACTTCCGAAGCGAAAAGTTAATCTTCGACATCGTCCCATTCCGCAGCGGCTATCATGCACTGCTCGGATGAACCGCATTTGCAAAGTTCAATGCGGTGCCGCACTATGCATACCTCAAGCTCAAGATGCCAGGCCCTCGAGGAGTAATCACGGTCAATGGAAACACCGAACGCTCTCTCCGAACGGAGGAGCACACGGCGGCCCTCGCGGCGGAGGTACAAAGCAGCCTCTCACAGCAACTCTCGAGTCCGGCCATTAAGCGTCCGGACACGGTCAAGCGCGCCTAGAGTAACCTACAACAAGACCGCCTGGCATGATTCAAGCACGCGTAGCAACCCGGCCCCAACCCTCGCCCTCGCGAAATTGCGAAGCTAGTATTACGCGTACATAATTACGCTTTGGAGATACCATGGGCATATGGGCAGGGGCAAGACCACGGAAAGCCAAGAATGCGGCTCGACCGCACCAGGGGCTCCCGATTGTGTCACTCTTTTTCTTTTTTTCCTTTTTTCTTCCTTTTTCTTACTTTCAGGACTCCGTCTTTCAGAAGTCCTGTCCGGCACTAGAATCGCCGAACTCACGATGCAACAGCCAGGAAAGCAGAAAGCCATGTCAAGTGTTCAGGTGGTTTCTATTACGAGCATTATACCCATTTTACATACCATCCGCAGCTTACCCCTGGAGGGGGACATGTTAGATAGTCCCATCCCTTGCTTATCGCACTATTTGTATCGTTCTGCTTCCATTGCAGTACCTTTTTGAATAAACAATACATAGCTCTTGCTTATTATTGCTATACTTCCTTCATATATACATATGTTCATTTCACGACATGTTGCAACCGTACACTTTGGTACGGCCAATACACCAGAGGCTTAAGTATCCCAAAATTATGGTGTGATAAGTCCGAACACTTTCACAAGTGTGGCACCCGAACTTATAGCATTATATGAATTGGCTCGAATCATGTCTTGGGTCAATAGTTGGGTTTGCCTGGCTCCTGTTTTGGTACCTTACGCCCGCTATATCGGCTAAGGTAGCACTGGAGAACCATCGCGATTGTGCCCCAGCTTGAGCTTGGTCGAGCACCTCGGTGGAGAAAGCTAAAACTGACCGTCATGATAGGGCGAGAGCCGGTCGCTGTTCGAGAGGTTTTTTGGGTCCCTAAAGAGTTATGCCGCTTAGAGCGAGGAACCGGAATTGTCTGGCCAAGGCGTGGTTAGCGCCCCGAACTCGGTTTTCCGAATACTAGGGCTTCGCCAAATTTAAAATTATAGAATTCTATGGCTAAGTGAGAGTGTTCAAGCATTATAAGTCTGGTTGCCTTGTTCGTTGTGTTGAGCGCCTCCTAGATGGACCCAAGAATGGGAACAAGACTGCTCAAGTTTATCCCAACACCCCAAAGACTCGTGGCATGGGGCTGAAGCCAACGACTTGCCATCTCTCAAATTTGATAAACGGCCGCATGTAGGTAATATTTTAAATTAATAAGCGTTGCTTAGCGCATATGAACAAGTTTTCAGCGTACAGGATAACAAATGCAAGTTTATTCAAAAATTACATCCTTGGAGCACTCATCCGCTATTCGGCAGGCACCCTTCAGGAGGCCCTCATAGTACATTTCGGGCGTGCGATGCTCATGGCCCTTAGGTGGCCCGTCCATCACAAGCCTCTCCGCATCCAGCTTGCCCCAGTGCACTTTAGCACGGGCAAGGGCCCGACGGACACCTTCAATGCAGACAGAGCGCTTGATGACTTCAAGCCGCGGACAGGCATCCACCAGCCGCTGCACCAAGCCGAAGTAGCTCCCGGGCATGGCCTCCAATGGCCACAGCCGCGCTATAAGGCCCTTCATGGCCTGTTCGGTGACCTTGTGGAGCTCGACCAGCTGCTTCAGCTGGTCGCTCAGGGGCACCGAATGTTCGGCCTCAGCATACTGAGACCAGAACACCTTTTCCGTTGAGCTCCCCTCCTTGGCGTGGTAGAATGCGCAGCATCGCATACAACTGGGCAAATCTGCGAATGCTCCTGGAGAGCTCCGAATCCGGGTAAGTAATAGGTAATTCACTTTCACATGCTTGCTTTGCATAAAGAATGCCTTACCCGCAGCAATCTTCTTTAACGACTCAATTTCTTGGAGGGCTTTTTGGGCTGCGGCCTTAGCAGCTTTGGCACTCTCAAGAGCCGAGGCGAGCTCGGACTCTCGAGTCATCGAGACACGCTCCAAACCCTCGTGTTTTTCCACGAGAGCTTGGAGCTCTTGCCATACCTTGGCCAGCTGCGCCTCCCCCTTCTCTCGCATGGTGCGTTCCACAGCCGCTTTGTTTTCGGCCACGGACACCGCTTCCTTCAGGGTCGCCACCTCGTTCGTGGCCCCTACAGTACCCAAGTTATTCCTGTTATTTTTTGCAACCAAAACCTTTTCTATAAGGTATTTCTTTAATATGGTATTACTTACCTTCCTTGTCCTCGAGCTGCTTCTTGGCTTGTCCGAGCTCGTTCTCGGACCGCCGAGGTTCTGCTTCAATGCATTGACCTCCAGCAATCGGTCTGGCGGAGGTCGAGCTTAGCCTGCATTCCCATATTGACATACTTATGTTAGACTCCTGCGTATATCTTTTAGATCCTTAGTCCGCTTTTCTTTCCTAACACCGAACTAAGCATCGATGGCTACTGTCTATACGGTAATATTTTTACATATTCTAAACTTACGCCAAAGCCTGTTAGAAGGCTGGTACGAGCTTCATCATCCGCTCTTGGCGGATCGAATCTATCGAATCACCGCACTCATCACAATGCGGTGCTCCTCGATGGAAGCATTGTTAAGCGCCTCCGAGAAGCTATCCGGTGCCTCGGTTGGGCGGAAGACACTGGCGCCTTACCCTTCTTCCGAAGGGTCCGCTTGGGACTCGAACCATCAAGGTTCGGCATGGAGACCGGACAAGGTTCGGGCCTAGAGCCCCGGGGTCTTGCCCCCTGCCTGAGTCCGGGAGGTTGCCTTGTGGCACCTCCTGCGCTACCCCTCTTGACCAAGCCCCTCTTGGGGCCCTTGTGCCGTCGTCCATGGCGTGAGGCGAGGAGGCGGTCGGAAGCAAGGTACTCTCCATTTCCGACGAGCCCAGGGACCCGCTCGATGAATCGGCGAACTCGCCCTTGGGCGGGCTGCACGATTGTTAGACATTAGAGAACACTCTGCAATAAGTAAAAGCCATGGGTATCCGGACACTTACGATCTCGCCAGGGGCTTGGCCCTTGTAGGCCAATCCTCCTCGTCGTCGTCGACGTTGGTGGAGAATTCCGGAGGAAGGGTTCTTCCCTTCTTGCACCCTCCGGCCTCCCCAGTTGGGGCGACCTTCCTTTTCTTCTCCTCCCCCGCTGGGGGAGGAGCTTCTTCTTCTTCCTCCTCGTCTTCAGGAGAAGATTCCGCTTCAGAATCTGACAGTACCTGGCATCGGGAGCTCCTTCGAGTTCCCGTTGCCTCCTTCTTGGCCTTCTTCTCCGGCACCACATGGGGTGCCGGAGCCAGCAGCCCCGTCAATCGGGCGTCCACTGGGTCTTCTGGCAAAGGAGCCGGACAGTTAATCTGTCCGAACGTCTTCAGCCAGTCCTGTCAAAGAATAGGGAGTTTTTAGATCCCACAGAGTCAATCTATGAAAAAAGAGTCCCGTAAAGGGTAAAATAACTTACCTCGTCGGCTGGACGCCGCGAGCTGTATCCGCGATCTTTGTTAGCGGATGCTGGGGTTTCAGCGCCCTTGAACAGCACCTTCCAGGCATCTTCGTACGTAGTGTCGAAGAGCCGGCTCAAGGTTCGGTGCTTTGCCGAATCGAACTCCCACAAGTTAAAGGCCCGTTGTTGGCAGGGGAGAATCCGACGGATGAGCATCACCTGGATTACGTCGACAAGCCTGAGATTCTTGTCCATCAGGTTTCGGACGCATGTTTGGAGTCCGGATAGCTCTTCCGAATTCCCCCACGTTAGGCCCGTCTCTTTCCATGACGAGAGCCGTGTGGGGAAGCCAGATCTAAATTCGGGGGCCGCCACCCATTCGGGGTCGCGTGGCTCGGTGATGTAGAACCACCCCGATTGCCACCCCTTTATTGTCTCCACGAAGGCTCCCTCGAGCCATGGGACTTTGGCCATCTTGCCAACCATGGAGCCTCCGCACTCCGCTTGACGGCCGCCCACTACCTTCGGCCGAACGTTGAAGATCTTCAGCCATAAGCCGAAGTGGGGCTGGATGCAGTGGAAGGCCTCGCACACGACGATAAACGCCGAGATGTTGAGGATGAAATTGGGGCAGTCGTGGAAGTCCAGGTCGTAGTAGAACATGAGCCCCGGACAAATGGGTGAATTGGAAAACCTAGTCCATGGAGGAAGTGGGGAGAAACACCACCCTCTCATGGGGCCCGGGTTGGAATGAGTTGCCCGCATCGGGCAGCTTTGTCGCGATGTCGTCGGACAAGTATCCGGCCTCTCACAGGTCTTGTGATGTGCCCTCCGTGACGGAGGAGGCCATCCACCTGCCTCCCGCCTCGACATGGTTGGAGAAGGTTGAGGTGGGATGTGCGGACTTGGGCGCTGGAGCTCGAGTGCGCGGAAATGGATGAGCAAAGGAGGAAGAAGGCATAGGTGAAAAGGTGGATCCTTATCCCCTTATATGGACGGACGAAGTTGTGCGTCCCCCACCAGCCTGGTAAAACTCGCTTATCTCCCAAGCGCCGTAATCAATGGCGAGGATGAGTTACCCACATCCGTATTGATGAGAATCCCGGAATGAGGGGGCACGATCTATGCTTTGATAAGACGTGCCAAGGAAACCGCCTCGCTAAACGCGCTGAGGTGGAACGGTAAAAAACGATTCATATAAAGGCCTGGCCGTGGTGTGATGTCACGCCGCGGAATACGTCAGCAGATCTGTGCAAAAGTTATTTTCTCTACGGTGGTATGTGGAACTTGTGTTGCAGAGCCGGACACTATCCTTGTGTTCAAAACCTTCTATGAAGTATTCGGAGGAGGAACCCGCCTTGCAATGCCGAAGACATATGCGCGCCGGACTCGTCGTCATTGAAGCCTGGTTCAGGGGCTACTGAGGGAGTCCCGGACTAGGGGGTGTCCGGATGGCCGGACTATCGTCACGGCCGGACTCCAAGACTATGAAGATACAAGATTGAAGACTTCGTCCCGTGTCCGGATGGGACTTTGCTTGGCGTGGAAGGCAAGCTTGGCGATACGGATATGTAGATCTCCTACCATTGTAACCGACTCTGTGTAACCCTAACCTATCTGGTGTCTATATGAACCGGAGGGTTTTAGTCCGTAGGATGAACGACAATCATACCATAGGCTAGCTTCTAGGGTTTAGCCTCCTTGATCTCGTGGTAGATCTACTCTTGTACTACCCATATCATCAATATTAATCAAGCAGGAGTAGGGTATTACCTCCATCGAGAGGGCCCGAACCTGGGTAAAAACATCGTGTTCATTGTCTCATGTTACCATCCTCCTAGACGCACAGTTCGGGACCCCCTACCCGAGACCCGCCGGTTTTGACACCGACATGGACAACTAGTACAAGCTATCCTGACAAAAGGTGGTCTTTTCCTGTCAAAGGCTCTGGTGGTGACGCAGCCATGGGCTCCGCGGTGACCTCTGTTCTGTTGTCCTGTTGGTCTTGGTCTTGTTGCACTGATATGGAAACCTTTGCCTGACGCCTCGAGACTCCGCGCCTGTGCTTGCCTCTTTAGCACCAAAGAGGAAACTTGTACACTGTGCCCGCTGGATCCCGCCTAGCCTTGGTCGTCATGGCTCAAGTCACGCGAACCTCGCGAGGTGCCCCTTGCATAGAGATCTCCGCTCCTCGGGAGCCAGCCTAGTGAGGCTGCCCCTGAGGAGGTATTGGTGTCGTCCGCCTCGCGAGGCTTGGCCCCTCGCGAGGGTCTTGGGTGGTTGCTGCTGAATATGGGCCGTACCAGGCAGGCAAGTCTGTGCACCCCCGGTCCCAGAACGCCGACAGTAGCAACCGGGCCCAAGGCGCGCTCGGACTTCATTTCGAGGCGTAGCCAAAGGGCAAGTGCGGAGTGCCGCGGGCCCCAACAGCCCGCGGCCTTGATTGACGCGTGGCGATCGATGGGATGTGGGCGTCTCCGCTTCCCCACACTGCCTCGGCAACCGTTATCACCTAACAAAAGGCTGGTGCGCGCTGCAGAGCCTTCATTGCCTTCCTTCGTCTTGCTCCAGATCCCCTTTCCTGGTCTTTGCCCAAGAGACTCCAGATCGCACGAACTCCTTTCCGAGCCTGCAGCCGATAGCATCCGACAAGGAAAAGGCCGCGCAATGGCCCTCTTGGTACAAGCCCGCCTTGCGCGTACCCAATGTCTCGGAGAAGAACCTCGCGACCGCGCTCCTGGCGGCGGTGGGCGACATCAATGAAGGGGGAGAGACCATGCTTCGGGTCGGCTCCGCCAAACCGGAGGCCTCCGACAGTACCTTCTAGCCCTTCTTCATGCATAGTGTCTCCGAGGGGCTGGTCCCCCCTTTCTCTGAGTTTTTCTACGTCATCCTCCGCCATTACAAGCTTCACGCCCTCCATCTTCATCCCAACTATGTCCGCCTCCTATCGATCTTCGCCTTTTACTGTGAAGCACCATGGGGCCGCCCTCAGTTGTTTATCACCAGCGCGGAGCATAGCGCTTCCGCACTTGCACGGGCATAGCCGCTCCTCTACCATGCCGACTCCCAGCGCGGGGCATGGTGCTTCCTCTGGTGTGTGGATGGGGACTCCCTCTGAGTGAAGCCCCTGGGGCGTGTATAGCTCCGCCCTGGCACGTGGCTTGCAGAACAGGGCTAGACGAGGTGTGTCTTAGCACTTGTGAGCCAGCGCGGGACTCACGAGGCCCTACCTCAATGCGGGTTGCGCCTGATCTTGGTTCATGATAGCTGTGGTAGTTCTGCGAGATGGTTAGGTGACCTGCGCCGAATGAATCTCCTGAGGCGATCACATGAGAAGGCCAGACACCAACGACACCAGGTGGTGACGTGAGCGGGACTGGCCCACCAGACATAGCTCAGTTGTTGGGTTTATCGACGCTGTAGGGACGGACCCAAGCACAGATGTCGTGCCCAGTCTTCTCATGAGAAAAATCCCGAAGAAAGATAGCCGGCGCGCGGCTCCCGGGGTGACAAGGCACCATGTTGCGCGCCCTAGCTCATCCGCCCGTTATTAGCTCATGTGAGGACCAAGCACCAAGGGCCATGGGAGGTGACGTACATGGGAGCTGGGCCATGAGACAGAGCTCATCCTCTTGGGTTTAGCGACGCTACTGGGACTAACCCGAGCACAGACGCCATGCTGGCCCTTAATCATGAGGCGGGCGCAGGTGGGTTTGCAAGCGCGCACGATGTTCATGGCATCGAAGTGCTGGACTGGCAGGTGATAATTATAAGGTAACTCATGCAAGGAGGCAAGCTAGTTTAGATAAGTGCAAGGACGATACATGCCGCAGGGACGGACCCATGCGGCCTGGGGATGATGCAGCCCGAGGGACGCCCCCAACAGAGTAAGCTAGAGATGCAAAAGGATACACGTCACAAGGACAGGCCCGTGCCACTTGGGGATAATGCTGCCCGAGGGGCGCCCCCAACCGAATGAATCGGAAAGAGTCACCTGATACCGTTGCTGGTGAGGTGTTGGAGTAGTTGAAGATGCACGCCAGAGAAGTCGCCCCTCACGAGTCGCCTGGGTCCTGAGCCTTGGGAGGCTCTGGGGGCCCGGGTGGCTCATGAAGAATCGTCGCCATCTCTACCAGCACTACGTGATGCCTAGCCTCCTGAGCCACCAGAACGCCCCGCAAGTGGCGCCGGAAGGTGACAGCAGCGTTTGGCAAGGCGAAGGGCATGCGAACATAGCTGTGAGGTGGACCCTCCTACCGGCCAGCGCGCGAAGACCAGAAACGCTCCTGAGATGCGGCCCTGTTGAGCACTTGAATGTCGACGCAAACGCGCAGCTCATCATCCGCGCCAGGACAAGGAGCTGCGCCAGGTGGTGGGCGGCGGTCGCCGCGCATGATTCTCGCCTCTTGAATCTCCTCAGTCGCCTTGGTGATGAACTCCTGAGCACCAGGCACTCCACGCATTGTGCCCTCTTGAGGGAAGCGTGCGGTGAAGCATGCCTCCACGTGGTGCCCGAGCGCCTCCCTCGTGACGTTAACTAGGTTTGAGGCCCTCCAGAAGAGAGCCCCCGAGCACAACCTGAGGAGGGCGCCTGGCGCACCTTCCTATGCGAGGGAGGGAGGTGTCCCATCTGCGGGCGCAGGTCCTAAGGTGGTGCTGCTGGAGACGCCATTCTCCTGAGGCCCTAGGTGGATCAGCTGTTTCTTCTTCTTGGGGTTGGCCTCAGGTGGGTAGACGGCGCCTTCGTTATCTAGATCTTCGGCCGCTGCAGCCTAGTAAGCACGCTCGAGGGAGCACACTGCGTCCTTTTCCTCGTAGGCGACCATGATGACGCCGCATCTCCCTGGCATCTTGAGGACATTGTAGCGGTGATGAGTCACTGCCATAAACTTGGCTAGGGCTGGGTACCCAAGGATAGCATTGTATGGCAGGTGGATGTGGGCGATGTCGAAGTCGATGAGCTCGGTGCGGTAGTTGTCGCGCTAGTCGATGGTGACAGGAAGGCGGACCTGCCCGATCAGGGTGGTGGAGCCGTCGGTCACTCCTGAGAAGGGCTTGGTAGGCTGTAGCTGATCATATGGCACTTGGAGGCGGTTGAACATCTCGACGGACAGGACATTGAGCCCTACGCCGCCATTGATGAGGGTCTTGGCGACTTGGAAATTGCTGATGATGGGTGAGCAGAGCATCGGGAGGGCGCCGACAGTTGCCGCGCACTTGAGCTGATCGGAGGAGCTGAAGGTAATGGTGCACTTGGACCACCTGTGCGGGTGCGTGGTCTCGAGCCTGGGGAGGACCGCGTTCCCCTAACGAGCAAACTGCTTGAAGATGCGTTGAGAGGCTGGGTCCTGGGCACCACCCAAGATGCAAGCGATGGCGCGAGGCTCCTAGAAGCCCCCAGCCCCCTCATCCTGATGATGGTCGTCGTTCCTTCTTGGTGGTGGCGGCAGCAGAGGAAGGCCAGCATTGCCCTGAGGGCGGTTCTCACGAGGCTGGTCTCTCCAGGTGCCCTCGCGAGGCTGGTCCTGCCAGCGGTCTTCACGAGGCCGGTCGCGCCACTCCTGCCGGGGGCCACGGTCGTCCCAGTGTCCTCCACTTCGGCCTCCTCCACGACCGTAGCCTCGGTCGTTGCGCTCGGGGCATCGACGAAGCACCCGTCGCGGATGGCGCTGAGCTCCTGGCAGTCGTTGGTGTTGTGGCTATGCACGTTGTGGAAGGCGCAGAACGGGCAGTTGTCCTTGGGTGACTCGGGGTGGTCGCAGCCGCGCTTCATCTCCGGTTTCGCCGCAAGCACGGCAGCCCCCTTCCGCTTCACGTCCTTGATCTTGGCCTTCTTTTCTGCTGGGTCGGCAGCTGGGAGCTCGAGGAGGGAGAGGCGTCCCTCCTCAGCTCTTGCGCACTTGGTCGCCATGTTGAACATCTCCAGAGCTGTGCACAGGACCTCGTGTATGGCGAGCTCCTCCTTCATCTTGACATCGCAGACGCCATTGGGGAATGCTGAGATAATGGCCTCGTCCGTCACCTTGGAAATCTTGAGGCGAACGCTATTGAAATGCTGGATGTACTTCTGTAGGGTCTCCCCTGGCTGCTGCTTGATGCACTGCAAGTCAGCAGCGGCAGGCGGGCGGTCACGAGTGCCTTGGAAGTTGGCGACGAAGCGCTCGCGCATCTCGCCCCAGGAGGAGATCGATCCCGCAGGCCGGTTCAATAGTCACGAGCGCGCGCTGTTCTTGAGAGCCATGGGAAACCAGTTCACCATGACCTTCTCGTCGCCGTTGACTGCCTCGAGGCTCGGCTCGTAGAGCTGCAAGAACTCAGCAGGGTCGGGGGTGCCTGTCGGTGTCAAAACCGGCGGATCTCGAGTAGGGGGACTCAAACTGTGAGTCTAAGGTCGATGGTAACAAGAGACAGGGGACACGATGTTTACCTAGGTTCGGGCCCTCTCTATGGAGGTAATACCCTACTTCCTGCTTGATTGATCTTGATGAATACGAGTATTATAAGAGTTGATCTACCATGAGATCGTAAAGGCTAAAACCCTAAAAGTCTAGCCTGTATGATTATGATTGCCTCTACGAACTAAACCCTCCGGTTTATATAGACACTGGAGGGGACTAGGGTTGTACAAAGTCGGTTATAGAGAAAGGAATCTTCATATCCTAACGCCAAGCTTTCCATCCACGCCAAGGAGAGTCCCATCCGGACACGGGTGAAAGTCATCGGTCTTGTATCTTCATAGCCCATCAGTCCGGCCCATGTACAACAGGTCGGACGCCCGAGGACCCCTTAATCCAGGACTCTCTCAGTAGCCCCTGACCAGGCTTATATGACGAGGTGTCCGGCACGCAGATTGTCTTCGGCATTGCAAGGCGGTTTCCTTCTCCAAATATTCCACAACAACCTTCGAACACAAAGAAAGCGTCCGGCTCTACAAAACAAGTACCACACACAACCGAGGAGAGTATAATATTTCACGAGTCCAATCCACTGACAACTTTTGTAGCGTGACGCCACATCACCACCCGGATTATTTCGAACCGTTTTTTGGCCTGCCGCTTCATGTTTTGAGATGTGGTTTCATTGGTACGTCTTGGCAAAGCAGAGATCATGTCCCCATAGTACGGGATTCTCATCAATACAGGCGTGGGTAATCCAACCATGCTGTCTGCACGGCCTTGGGAAACATGCAAGTTTTAAGGCGAGTGGGGAGGCGCTTGATATTCGCGGCCTTTATAAGGAGATAAGGATCCACCTCCTTTCACACACGCCTTCTCTCTATCTCTCTCTCTCTCTCTCTCTCTCTCTCTCTCTCTCTATCTCTGTCTTCCCACCCATTCTCGAGCTCCAGCGCCCAAGTTCTCATCCTTTCTGCCTCAAGCAAGCACTCTAGTCATGTCCGGATCTGGAGCGCAGGGCAAGTGGATGGTCTCCTCCGTCAAGGAGAAGGATATCACAAAGCTCCGAGAGGCTGGGTACTTAGCCCAGGAAATTGCCCACCGGCTTCCAGCCGAGGGGCAGACCATCCCCACCCCAGATCCCCATGAGAGGGTTGTATTCATCCCTCACTTCGTCCGCGAATTGGGATTCCCTCTTCACTCATTTGTCCGTGGACTCATGTTCTACTACGGGGTGGATTTTGTCACATCCTAGCTAGTCCATGCATTAGTGTGTGCATCATGTTTAACTTTCATCTGGAATTTGAAATGGGGAAGACAGAACCCCCAGAACCCCTTTTGAATCCAACTAGGGTTTACTAAAATTATTTTAAATGAACCTGAAATGCCCTTCTAAAATGCTCATCACCTTTGCTTTGGTTCAGAGCCTCTGCCAAAAGTGGTGCACAATTTTCTAGGTCATCCTAAGGTTGTTGAATTAAATCATAAAGTATTTGAGTTTGGGCATATAAATTATATATAATATTTCAAATGCCCAAATATTCCCAAACAAAAATGTTCCATGTTGGAAATATTCCAACTAGGGACCAGGAGCAGTTTGGTGAATTTTGGAGCTGTTTGAGTATTTTTAAAAAAATCCACAGAGTTACAGAAAATTAGAAAAAGGAAAACAGAAGGAAAAGCTTACTCATGGCGCCTCCCAACTGCCCACCTACTGCCCAGCCAGCCACTTGGCCAAGGCCAGCAAGCTTGGCTTGGCGAGCAGCAGGAAGGTGCTCGGCGCGAGCACCGCATGCATGCCACGCACCTGGTCGCCGCCTCGCTTCTTCACTCAGCGACCGACGCCAAGCTCTCTCTCCCCGAGCCCGCCGACACCTCTCTTCCTCCCCAGCTCCCCCTCGCGCCCCCACCATGGCCGACGCCACCGCAGCCACGCCGTCACCAGAAGTCGCGCCCCCCCGTCTGCGTGCTCCTCCTGTCAGGTCTAGGAGCTCCGCTGCCCTCCTCTTCGCCGAGCTAGCCGAGCCCCGAGTGCTCAGCAGAGCCCGAGGCCTCTACACCAACCTCGCCTGACCCCGCCGTCTGAGATCCCTTCGACGCCGCCAGCCCGACCAGCCTGGCCCCCGACCGCACCGAGTGCTTCCCGAAAAGCGCCGTGTGCTTAGCTATCTCCTCCTTTCCTTTCTTGCTCCCGAGCTAGGTAGCGACCGCACGGAGCTCAACCAAGACGCACCGCCGCTGAGCTCGTCGCCGACGTTCTCTGCCATCCACCGCCACCCCGGTGTCTAAGGCACTCACCACATCACGAGGGTCTAACCCACCACTCCACGCACCTCACCGCACACCGAGTCCCGAGTTCGCTTCGCCAAACTCCGCGCGCCGCTTAGGTCGTCCGCCGGGCCGATTCCGCCACCCCGAGCTCACCCAACACCACCAAGAGCTACGGCTTGCTCCCAGCCATCCATAGACACCTCCGTGGCTCATTTGGTTGCCGAATGACCAAAGCACTTCCGCCACAGGCTGCTCTCGCGGTGGCTAAACGCCGTGTAGTTAAGCGCTGACTTTGACCACGGGTGGGCCCTCGTTGACTCTGCTGAGTCTATGATGTGGGGCCCAAATTTCGTTAACTAATCAAGATTAGTTTTAATTAATTTTTAGTTAAACTAATTATGCTGACATGCGGGACCCACCAGTCAGGTTTGACCTGGACGTCCCCGTTGACCATGACATCACCCTGACACATTGCTGACACAATAAATGAATTACTGGAATTATTCTGTTATAGGAAATTCCGTAATATAGTTCAAACTTCAAAATTCATAGTAATTAATCAGAATCCAAATGCAAAGATTTATATATGAAAAATGATCAGAAAAATCCATTCTATCCATTGGTACAGGTTTCATGCATGATAAAACAAGTTAACCTTGCTGTTTAAGCAGAATAAGATAATACACCTTTATGGCTATGTTAAATGAGCTAGCATTTGAATCTTTGATTCAAATGAGTTCATCCCTTTTTGTTCCTGCTTGCATTAGGCCAACACACATCCATATTGCCACGTCATAGCATGCATCATATTGTTGCATATTGCCATGTGTGTTTATTTTAGGTGTGTCTTTCGTGATAGGTTCTGCCTCCGAGGATAATCCCGAATATCCGTCTGAAGGGCAGTATCCTACCACCACTCCATCAGCAAGCAACCCATTGATCATTCCGATACAAACCCATGTTCTCGCTTCTGCTCTTGTTTACTGCATTAAGACAACGCGATTCAAACTGTTGTGTGCTGCGGTAGCTGAACCCACTTCCTTTGCATGACCTGTCATTGCCACAAGAATTAGATGAAACCCACTAGTATGTGTAGGAGTTGATTGAGCCATGTTTGTGATTCCTACCTTGCTATGCTTGCTATGCTTAGAGTTGTGTCGTCCGCTCATCGGGATGATGAACTGGAGGAAAGGTTGTGTCGGGTTCGAGAGTGAAAGTGTTTAACACGCTTTTGGTAAAGGTATCGATGAGAGGCCATGTTGGAGTACATGGTGGGTTGTTTCATTGAAGCCGCCCCTAAGAACTGAGATCTGTGTGTGATTTAAGACTTAGCTACTACCACGCATTGGGATCCTTAATGACCCTCTCGACTTATTAACCACTCTTGTCCTCATCCGGAGTTGCAAGTAGTTTCGTGTTTGTAGCATGTCGGGGCCGCACGCAACGCTGACCTTAGGGGTGGGTTATGTTATGGTAGGCACGGGTCTGCAAAATTTTCGCCTGCTTGGTGTCTCGGAACCCTGCACACATCGCTCAGGGGCCGTTAGTGGAAACCTCGGCCGGACTCCTCATGGATGGAACCCGAATAGGCGATAAACCTGACTCGGACTCGTGTGTTTAGTCGTCGGGCCGACACCCACGCTAGCTTCCGCTGAAGGTTGCCGAGTACATGTCGTGTAAACTACGGTAAGTGGTGAGAGCGCAGGAAGAAGTACACCCCGCAGGGTATAAACTATTCAATAGCCGTGTCCGTGTAAAGGACTACTTGGTCACCTATACAGTTCATAGACAAGTAAATGGATACTACTAAAAGCCTCAAGATAAGTGTGAGTGTCATGGATGGCCCTCTCGTGGGTTGACGAGAGAGGATCCACGGTGGAGTATTGTGATGGTGATTAGTGGACTGGTGCAGCGCACAAATGCTTTTCAAGTGGTGTCACGAGGATAGCTTAGCCAAGAGTCAAAGCTGGCTTGTCAAAATAACTCCACCACCTTCTTGAGAATGTGCATGTATGATAGGATTCTGTAGAAGACTTGATGAGTACCTCCGCACTCATGTTTGCTTAAT
Organism: Aegilops longissima; assembly: GCA_021605205.1. NCBI lineage: Eukaryota > Viridiplantae > Streptophyta > Magnoliopsida > Poales > Poaceae > Aegilops > Aegilops longissima. The sequence continues at coordinate 292,997,943 of CM038681.1, forward strand.
TAATGTTTTCGACGATAACACCCTCCGATGGGTTTTATGTAGACCTTGACATCGACGAGTGAACTAGCCACCTGTGTGGTGATCCAAGGCTTGTGAAGGGCCACCGAGATAGAAGGGCTTCAACAAGCTTTCTTTCTTTCTAGAGTCTCAGATTGACTAGTTTGCTTCCGCATGTGCTTGTATGTTTGTATGACTTGAGTGTTGGGTCATGTGACCCCTACCTGTATGGATATAGCATGTATGGCTCCTGAGCCTCTTAAATAAAGTACTTTGAGTTGTAGAGTTTTGTTGTGATGCCTTGTTGTATGTACTCATATCGGGCATATTATGGTATGATTGAAATGCTTGGTATGAGTGGGATCCGACAAACTAGTTGTTTATCCTTGGCAGCCTCTCATATGGGGAAATGTAGTCTCGCTGTCGAGCGATAGTAGTCCGCTACAGCCCGGTTCACCGGAGTCCCGCTAGCCCAGCACTACTACTTGGACACTTGATCGCCGGCATGTGTTTCACTGCTCCTATGTCCATCCCTTCGGGAAATGTCACATGTGATATTCGAGTCCCGCCTAGCTGCTACAGCCCGGGATACCGAGTCTGTTAGCCCAGGCTACAGCCCAATTCATACGTTGATGACCGACATGCTCGATGTGATTCATGTATGCCTGTCCCCATAGGTTAGCGCCGCTTTGGGTTCACGACTAGCCATGTCGGCCCGGGTTCTTTGTCATGTGGATGCTAGCGACACTATCATATACGTGAGCCAAAAGGTGCAAACGGTTCCGGGCCATGGTAAGGCAACACCTGGGAATACCGTATGTGAGGCCGCAAAGTGATATGAGGTGTTACCGGCCAGGTCGATGTGACTTGGAATCGGGTCCCGATAGCTGGCATCGAGCAGGGCTGCCAGTAGGTTCGCTAAGCCAAACCTGGTCGATGTTGAGTCTAGAAATGCTTTAGTTATATGTAGGGAATTGATTGTGGAGGGAACGTAAGGCTCTTTTTTACCCTTTACCTTATGCCCTCCGATCTGAGTCATCCTCTTCTCATTTTACGGGTATAGGACTAGGCTCTCTTCTCTCTATCGAGTTCACGTGTTACTAATCCGTAGTAACTTATAGGATTGTTGGTTACATCCTCAGTTCAGTTTCTACTACTTTTTAGTATGCTACCAGTTGAACCAGAACCTTGATATGATGATGTTGAGTGGCTTTGCAATCTGATTTTGAATGTCTCAAATCTGTTTTTGAGCATTTACAGATGTTATGCTGCCCAATTTTCCCTAGAAATTCTAATGCCTTTGCATTGTGGCTGTGCTTTCAGATGGCCACCCGTCCCCAGAACCAAGTGGTTCATCTGACCCGTTGCATTGATGTGTGTGGTCACACGGCAATGTTGGTTCGGGTGATGGTCGAGACCGGTTACCGATGGTATCCTGAATATACCGTCGAGGAGCAGTTTAGGGATTTTAATCAAAGCCAATATCTGTGCACGGTCAGGATATATCCATCTTATCCCGGAGCTACTAAACCGCTCCACTTTTCTTATGGACTTGGGATCACTATTGGGATGCCCGTGCAGGATGCAGCCTATTCAATGATGACTATTATTCGAGCCAGAACTGCCTTGCTTTGCAACACCGACTTCCGCTACATGCCAGCATCCCTCCCTGGGGCGCATAGTTACCTTCAGGGTATGTACAGCGATGCATCCCATGAGGACTCACTCATTCGCACCACTACAGAGATGCTGGAAGACAAGGACCGTGAAAACCGGGCCTTGCGTATGGAGCTCTATAGTGCCCGTTCTGATCACTGGGCTACTCTAACTCGGTTTGTACCTGCCGTGCAAGCCGGATACATGGACATGAGGGACTTGTACCATGTGCGGGCTGGTCTGCCAGACTTTATGGAGTGGCGTGAGGTGGGAGGCATCACCCCTCCTCGTGGACCTCGCCGCCGCTGTTTGTTGGACCACGGCACATCCGAGTCCCTATGGTCCGCTTAGCTCCACAGTGATTGTCTGCTTCCGGATGATCATGTTCCACTTCTGTGCTTGGGTGGTGACTTTATGAGGACTACTACGGAGTTGTCTGAGTTAGTAGTAGTATCCCTAGTATTGTAATAGTTGTATTTCCACCGTCCCCGCGTGACCTGTGGAATATGACTTAGTGTGTATCATTCCTAAGTGTAGAAAAATAATGTATAGGAGTTTGGAATGCTTCCATGAGATGTAACGCCTTTCACTATAGTTGTACTCCGTCGGGCTTGTACTAAACTATGAATGGTGTGTATGACTGTTGGTATATATATGGCAGTTTTATATTACCATGTCATACGGATGAACATCTCTTTATTCCGTTATCCATTACATTCGCACTTCCTTGCTAATTCTGCCATCCTGGTTTAAACCGTTGTTTTGTTTCCTAGGATGGTCAACACCATAAATAATCCTGCTGCTCGAGCAGGGGAAGCCAGCGCAGCTAGGAATGTAAATCTGCCTCAACCGCCATCTTTGGCCGAGGTTATGTTGGAGGCGGAACGCAACAAGCGTGAGACCAATCGCTTGCTGGAGCGGATTGAGCAAAACACCGCACGCCAGCCAAGAAATGATCTAGTGTCACTCAATGACTTTGTCAAGCTGTATCCACCGAAGTTCAAGTATTCCGTTGAGCCTCTCGATGCGGATGACTGGCTTCGCAGCATCACCCACAAGCTACGTTCTGCCAACATGGCTGAAGCTGGTAAAGTTACCTTTGCCGCCTATCACCTCGAAGGCCCTGCTAGCCTTTGGTGGGAGAATTATGAGGCTATGCATCCGGTTGGACAAATTACTACTTGGGCTGAATTCAGTGCCGCTTTCCGTGAGCATCACATCCCGGAAGGTCTCATGGATCATAAGAGGGAGGAGTTCTGCAACTTCACCCAGGTTAGACTGACTGTGGATACTTACAGCCGTGAGTTTGGGAATTTAGCACGTTATGCTCCTGAAGAGGTTTCTACCGACGCCAAGAAGCAGGCAAGGTTCCGCAAGGGACTTAGCCCCGAAGCTCAGCCGTGATCTTCGCTCACATCGAGTGCACTTCTTTCCGTAGTTAGACAACAAGGCTATCAGTGCTGAAATTGGACAGTCTGACTTTGAGGCTTCACGCAATGTCGGTGTACTAGAGTAGGGGTACCCTAGTATCCCGAACTCGTGCACGGGCAGTTGCAGCACCCCGCGGCAGGGCAGCCTAGTGACCGCCAAGGTCCTCCGTGGTTCCTTTGGAGCCATTCAAGAACAAAGTATTTAAGCCAAGAAGACAAGACCCCGGCAAGAGGAGCTTGCCGGGAACGCCACTCAAGGCACGAAGGAAACAAGACCCCGACAAGTGGAGCTTGCCGGGAAGGCTCGGTGAGCGACAGGCTTCCGAGTGCGACAAGGGTTCAGCCGGCAAGGCGCTGTCATGCAGGCAACCTCTCCATCTCCACTCCAGCTCATCCGCCAACGTGTCGCCACGGGCTATTCTGTGCACGCATGTCAAGGGCTGTGCAGCCAGCGGAGAGCAGCGATAAGCGGCGCGACAAGAAGGCCATCGTGGCGAACGGAGGCGCCCCCGACGGTCCTCAAGCAGATCGCTTAGGCGACATGGACGGGCATTTAATGCCTTTGTCCCTTGCCGCCGAGTTAGGTAGATTACATCAGTACCAAGTAGTTGCACCAACCGCAACTCATTTTTCCCATTTTGCCCTCGCTCACGCTGCCACCTGTGGTGACCCCTTGAGCCTATAAAAGGAGGCCCATGTGCAACGAGAAAGGGTTCGCCGCTTAGGATTCACTCATTCGAGACTACACACTCAAGCTAGGTTTTGTAGCTCTTGTGCTCCCTAGCAAGAACACAATATAATCGCATAAGCAGCAGTAGGAGTATTATCTCCGGAGAGCTCCGGCTTGGGTAAACTGCTCGTGCATCGCCGATCTGCTCTTTGTGCAATCTCCGCCCCCACCTAAACCAAAGGGACTCGGTCCGCCGTCCCATAGGTGTTCGTGGGTTACGCATCAGCTTCCCCACATCTTTGGCGCGCTGTAGGGTGTGTCGAGGCTGTGTGAACCTGATCCAGGTTCACACGAGCAAAATCTTCATCATCTACATCAACATGCCACCAAGAAGAAGGCTTCAAGGGCAGCAGAGCCGTCTCACTTAAACCCACCACCACCGGAGCCGACGAGTGGTGGGGAAGACGATGGCGGAGGAACGGGCGCCGCCGAGGGAGCCCACGACGCTGCCAAGTCCAAGGACAAGGCGGCGCAGACTCGGCGTCCGGATACGCATCAGATCCATCTCGGGAGGCGCGAGACCGACAACGCCATGGTGCTCGTAGCGCCACACGCTCGCTGGGCCAAGATCGAGCTGGTGGATCCAGACGCCAAGAACAGCTCGCACGCCAACAGTTGGTGCGAGTGGGGCACGGCCGCTCGACGGGATGCTGCTCCTTCTAACATATTTAGAAGTCCGAGCATATCCCGCCTCGCACCGCTCGCCATTGCCACCCACCACTAAGCGAAGCTTTGGCGCTGGCTCAATCGCTCCCCGGATTACCTTCCAACGGTGACAAGGTCGACGAATGGAGGGCCACCATCCAGAGTCTCATCGGCTTTGCCAACGGCGATACTCCGCGGCAACCAACTACATCCTTGCTGCGGCGAGACGACAAGGCACGAGCCGGTGGCGACGAAACCTGCGGGGGTGCAACCACCATGCACTCTCCATCCCGAAGGCCAAGATCGCCGACTCGTCGGATCCACCTCGACAGCGACTCCACCGCTTCATCGGATCCACGAGCTCGCCGTGATCAGCGCCAAGTTCTTCAAGAATGGCAACAAGAAGAAGCTCGAACCCGCATCGAGCACCGAAGAGAAGCGCGACATCAATCCGACCAGCGCGCCGGGCCCGCTGTTGACATGCATGCGCCAGGGGAACTAGGTGACTTGCCGTACGCGGTAGGTTGCCCTCGCTGCTCACTCGTGAGCTGCGGCAAGTCCGGTGGCTCGACAAGAAAAAATTTCAAGCCGATGTGCGAGAAGTATGATGGCAGGACGCATCCATCGGAGTTCCTCAGATCTACACCATCGCTGTGCAGGCTGCGGGGACGAGACGACAAGATCCTCGCCAACTACTTCCCGCCGGTACTCAAGCCCAATGTTAGATCTTGGCTCATGCACTTGCCGGACAGCTCCATATCCTCTGGGCAGATCTATGCCATCAGTTTGTCGGCGCTTCTTCACAGCGGCCACAAGCCTCATGGCCAAGAGAGTGACCTTCACCGCTCGCCTGTATGAAGGAGAGTCCTCGCGCAAGTTTATTCAGAGATTCAGCCGCAGGCGCTACAACATCCCGTGATGTCCACCCCGCCAAGGTGATCAAGCGCTTTTCATCAAAACGTGCGAAACCGCAGGATGAGGGAGGAAATGGCGATGTGCAAAGTCAAGGACGTCAGTGAGCTGTATGCCTTGGCCGACAAGTGTGCACGTGCTGAGGAAGGAAGAATACTTCCAGGAGAGAATGCACAGGATCTCGACAAGGAGGAGACCGCCAAGAAAGAAGAGTCGGCGCGGAACAACCAAAGAAGAAGAGCAAAGAGGTACTAGTTGTCGAGCAGTCCGGCAAGCGGAGGTGGCGCCAAGAAGGCCAAGGTTGGTGGCTCCGCAAGGAGGTTGCTACTGGCGCCGACCGCAAGCCCGTGGGCGGCGCGACAAGCGGTGACAGCTCCAAAGAACAAGATCGCAAGATTCACCACACCAAGGGCCACGACCTCCGTGAGCTGCAAGAAGGTCGAGCAGCTTGTTGAACAGCGAAGGCTGAGTACGAGCGCGCAGACAAGGAGAAGGCCCAGAAGGTGCTAGGGCAGCTAGCAAGAAGCGACCGGCCGGGAGGACGCCATGCAAGGCCAAGCAAGGGCAAGGAGACAGACCTCCCGCCGCCGATAAGGATGAAGACGACGATGACGATGAAGATATGGAAGATGATGAAGCCGACGAGCAGGAGTTTCGAGCCACGGAGGTCCTTCGTGAGACGGTGGTGCTTCTCTCGCATACCTCGCACCACCAACTCAAGCAATGGATGCGGAGGTTAATGCAGCAGAACCATCCGTAGAGTCACGCAGGCCTCTCCAAGTGGTCCAAAGACGCCTATCATCTTTGATATTGAGGACCACCTGATCGCATAATCATGGTCGGGTGCTTGCCGATGTTGGTCTCACCAACTATCCGCAACCTCAAAGTCACCAAGATGTTAGTTGACGGCGGGCCGCTTAAACCTGATCTCATCCGCAGTGCTCCGTAAGCTTCAAACCCTCGACAAAGAAGCTCAAGAGACCGCACGCCCAAGGAATCAATCCAGAAGGAGCAAGTCAAGGGAAGATCACGCTGCGGTAACATTTGGCGTTGAACTAAACTTCAGGACCGAGAGGGTCACGCTTGACGTTGTTGATTTTCCATTGCCTTATAATGGGATACTTGGCCGTCCAAAGACTCGCCAAGTTCATGGCAGCCCTCATTATGCATACAACTTGCTCAAGATGCCAGCCCGATAAGTGTCATTTCTGTTCATGGCGACAAGAAAGATGCTCTTATCTCATACCGACAAGATTTACTCGGAAGCAGCAGCTGCGACAATAGCAAATCACTTGCCGCTAAAGCTCTCGGGGAAGAAGAAGACCACTTTGTCCGGCAAGAGCTCGATGCCCACTCCGCAAGCGCACCTCTTCGAGTGCTGCGCCACTGCCGAGGACGCACCATCGAGCTCCACCGCAAGTGCAAGAAGATGATGGCAGCTCCACCAAGACCAAGAAGGTGCCCGCCAAGGAGGACGGCACCGGTGGTACCTTCACCATCGCCACTCTCGACCCTAAATAGGAAGGCGCTTTGCTTTCCCTGGGCGAATGTCGATGTGTTTGCATGGCAACCGTCCGACATCCCCGTGTTCCTGTGAAAGTAATTGAGCACCACTTAGCTGTCTGTCCTCATGCACGCCCATCAAGCAAAAGTCGAAGGTGCAAGGAGCGCCAAGAATTCATTGCGTAAGAGATCAAGAAGTTGAAGCAGCGGGCCTTGTCGAGGAGTGCTCCATCCTACGTGGTTGGCCAATCCGTAGTTGTACATAAGGCAAATGGGAAATGGAGACTTTGTATCGACTTCACAGATGTTAATAAAGCTTGTCCCAAAGACCCATTTCCTTGCCACGATCGACCAGATTGTTGACTCCACGGCTGGATGTGATCTGCTTTCATTTCTTGATGCATATTCAGATATCATGATCTTCATGGCGTAAGAGGATGAAGAGAAAACCGCATTCATTACACCATGTGGCACATATTTGTTTCATACGGATGCCTTTCGGTTTGAAGAATGCTGGTTCAACATTTGCAAGAGTGGTCCATGACGCTTTTGAGCCGCAAATGCAAAGAAATGTAGAAGCCTACATGGATGACATAGTGGTCAAGAGCAAGGACAAAGCAACTCTGTTTCAAGATTTAGATGAGACCTTTGCAAATCTGCACAAGATCAACCTCAAGCTCAACCCGAGAAGTGCGTGTTTGGAGTCCTTCCGCAAGCTTCTCGGTTCTTCGTGTCTCAGCGGGGAATTGAAGCCAATTCCGACAAGATCAAGGCCATTGAGCAGATTGAAGCACCAAAGCGCGTCAAGGATGTACGAAGACTTGCCGGTTGCGTGGCTGCTCTCAACAGGTTTATCTCTAGGTCTGCTGAGCGTGCCCTGCCATTTTTCAAGATTTGAAAAGGGCAGGTCCAATGAAATGGACTCCCGAAGCGGAGGCTGCGCTGCAGGACTTAAAGAGGTACCTGTCCTCTACTCCAATACTTGTCGCACCTAGGCCACAAGAGAAGTTGCTGCTATACATAGCGGCAACCAATCAAGTGGTTAGTGCTGCGTTAGTAGCGAAAGGGAGGCGGATGATGAGCCGGCAACCGAGGCAGATGCATCCAGCGACAAGCAAGGGGCTTCACCGACAAGCTCTGGTCCCGACAAGGACGGATCTGCGCAGGATTGCGAGAAGATGCGTAAAGGATGGTGCAGCGCCGTGTACTTTGTCGCCTTCTCACAGGGGCTAGGTCAAGGTACTCTGGTGTGCAGAAATTGCTTTCGCCTCCTCATGGCCTCGAGAAAGCTGCGCCATTACTTCCAAGCACATGAGATAACAGTCGTCACTCGCTTCAAGAGGATATTGCAAAATCCAGAAGCAACAGGCAGGATTGTCGAGTGGGCACTGGAACTGTCAAGCTTTGGCCTCAAGTTTGAAAGCACTTCAACTATCCAAAGCAGAGCATTGGCAGAGTTCATAGCAGAATGGACGCCAACGCAAGATGAAGAAATTCCAGAGAAGAGCATCCCCGTCAAGGAGGCAAGTAAAGAGTGGCTGATGTATTTTGATGGTGCCTTCTCATTGCAAAGGCCAGGTGCCGGGCGTCTGCTTATCACACCCACCGGAGAGCACCTCAAGTACATAGTCCAAATGCACTTTCCCAAGGAGCAAGCAACAAATAATACCGCAGAGTATGAAGGTTTGCTTGCCGGTCTCGTGGATTGCGAGACCTTGGGATCAAGAAGCTCATTGTCGTGGTGACTCGCAGCTTGTCGTCCGCCAAGTAAACAAAGATTATCGAGTCCGCTGATGGAAGCCTACGTTGATGAAGTGAGAAAGCTAGAAGAGCACTTTGAAGGCCTACAAATGGAACATGTTCCAAGAGCTCGTAATGATATTGCCGATGGCTCGTCAAAGTGCGCCGCGACTCAAGTTACCTCGTGGAACCAGGAATTTTGTGCTCAAGCTGACTCAACCAACTATAACGCCATCAACCGGACAGAGCAAGAAGAGGAAGTTGGTTTCGTGACTACTTTCCGCAGAAGCTCCTGAAGCCGCCGCCAAGAAGGTCCCCAAAATCAACGCAGATATCGCCGAAGCAGTCCGCTTCGACAAGCCCTAGGGTTTGTTTCATAGAAGCGACGCCCCGACAAGTTTTGCTCCGCAAGCTTGCCGGGATCATCAAGCTCGGCTGAGCCGCAGGTTCTTGCCGAGAAGCTGATGTTCCCGCAGCAGCAGATGTGCCTTTAGTCCTTGTTGTCGAGCCGCAAGCTCCAACATGGGCGCAGCAGATCGTCCATTTCCTTCGCACAAGAGAACTTCCCAAGAGCAAGAAGAAGCGGAAAGAGTAGCCCGGCAATAAGTATGTACCAATTTGTTGACAGCATTCTGATGTAAGAAGACTCAACGGTGTGAAATTGAAGTGTATTCATCGAAGATGGATGAGGTTGCTTGGCAGATACATGGAGGCATATGTGGTCACCACATTGGCGAAGAGCACTTGCCAGCAAAGCTTTCCCAAGGTTTCTTCCGCCGACAGCCTCCGTGATGCAACCGCAAGTAACCAAGTGTGAAGCGTGCGGCCCATTCCAAACAGATACACCAGCCAGCTCAAGCTCTCTGTACGATCCCTTTATCCTCGCCATTTTCGTCTGGGGCTCGACATCTCGCCCTTTCCCCGAAGTTGTCGGGGCTTTGAGTACTTGTACGCTGTAATCGACAAGTTCACAAAGTGGCCGAAGTGGAAGCAGAAGAGGAAGGTGATGCAAGCCAAAGCCAGTCAAGTTCTTCAGTCAATTGTTTGCCGCTTTGGGATTCCTAACCGATCATCACCGACAACGGCACCCAATTCACGAGTCGCACCTTCATGCAAGACGCCCAAGATCTTGGCGCCAAGGTATGCTTTTCGCTTCGCTCATCCGAGAAGCAACGGTCAAGTAGAGGGCAAATGTCTGAAGTGCTGCGAGGACTCAAGACCAGAACTTTCGACAGCTGCACAAGTGCGGAAGAAATGGATTGAGGAGCTGCCGGTGGTTCTTTGGTCGATCGACGACGCCAAATCGAGCCACCGCCGACACCTTTCGCCTAGTCTATGGAGCAGAGGCAGTTCTCCCACGAACTCAGATACGGGTCACCTCGAGTACTCGCTATGATGAGCTTGAGCAAGAGCAATCGCGACAAGATGACGCGCTGCTCCTCGAGGAGGATCGTTTCGCTGTCTGACGAGCTGCTCGTTACCAGCAAGCTTTGCGCCGCTACCATAGCCGCAGTTAGTGCCAAGTTTCGAGGAAGGCGACCTTTGTTCTTCGGCGCGCTCAATCCGCCAAGAATTCCAACAAGTTGACGCTGAAGTGGGAAGGCCCTTATCGGGTGAAACGAAGTCACTAGGCCCGCGCCGTCCGCTTTGAGACCAAGATGGCATTCCGTGAGCAACTCCCGAACATTATGCATCTTCGTAAGTTTTACCTATAGGGCGCGGTTGTTTAACCTGTTCCGCAACCACCTTTTGTACAAGTCTTGCCGATGTTGCATGTAATCCCTTGTACAAAGCCAAGCAGAATTCGCATCAAGAAAGCTCATGTGTTGCGCATAATTTGTCAATTTCATGCTTTCATCATCATTTTGCATGTGTTATCCGACATTTTGTGCAGCATCCACACCCGTAAGCAATAACGAGCCACAAGGCTCCATAACTTTATTTTCTTCTTTCTTCTCAAAAGAAAGGAAGGTTCCTTCACCCACAAGTTAGCCGGGGGAAGGAGAAGATAATGGTGTGGACCATAGCGCCGCCGAGGAAGTTTCTTGCCATCGAAGCAAACGATGTAAAAGCTAAGTTGCCAAAGTTTGAGCAATAAGTTTTAAATTTTAGGTTATCTTCCTCGAACGATAGTACTTTGTATGGAAAACCCAGCGTGGAGGAACTAACTCATAGCTAGTTTGGCGCCCTTACTTTGTTTCGAGTCCGCTCAACAACTTAAGTGAGCTGCAACTAGTTGCGATAAGGTTGCTTGTCGGAGGCGGCACCGCCAAGAAGTTGCCGATGTTCCACTCGACTCATTCATGCAAAGGTGCCCGCTACGACAAGTTCCCTAAAAGCGAGGGCACAAACATACAAAGGAAGGAATCAAGTAAAGGAAATAACATTGCAATCATGCCTAATATAGAGTATATTACAAATTAACTTGTCGCAGATCTAATAAATTGTTCTCCTAAACATGATCAACAGCGACAAAGGAAAGATAAATTTGCGGCCTAGTCTACGCGGTCACCATCGACCCTCTTGACCTCCGCCACCCTGTCCACAATGGTGCGATAAGGGCCTTGAGCGCTTCAACGCCAAGAGTCGGCGGCAAGGACTTGAGGACGCGGGTGGAGGTTGACGCCTGGATTGCGGAAGGCCACCTTCATCAAGACTCTCAAGAGCCCTGCACAGATTTGGCGCGACTCGGCCCACTGCTTTGGGATCTCTTCCCGAGTCTGCTGGAGAGCCGCCACCACGCCTTTGAAGAACAGATCGAGCTTGGCACCGGGTTGGAGATGCTCACGGTGAGTACCGAGATCCACCATCCCAGGCTCCATCAGCTCCCTCGTCGATGGCGGCGGCAGTATCCACAAGACCCTCGGTCCAAAGGCATCACATTCTCTTTGAAGGTGTTATGGGTGGTCGTGGCATTCGCCAGCAGCTCCTCATTGGCCTTGATCTTCCAACAAACCCACTTCCTGCCTCCTTGGCGCTGGCCCAGCGCCTCCGCTAAGGTGGACAACTTCAGCTCAAGATCTGCCTTTGGAGTCCTTGGCGGCATCGAGTTTCTTGATCTTCTCAGCGAGACGGCCCTCCAACTCCGCCAAGAGTGTGGCGCCCTTCGCTGGCCGTGCCTTCAGCGGCCACCTCCTCGCCGCTCTTCTTTGAGGGTGGCCTCAGCCGCGCCACCTCGCCTCCAACTCCTTCTTGGCGGCCTCGGCAGCCGCGGGCAATGGCTTGCTTCCTTGAGAGCTCGCCACTGATTGCTGTGGCTGCAAGATCTTCCTCATAGCTGTCAAGGTTGATCTTCCGCCGCACCAGCTCGCTTCTTTCTGCGCAGATAGCTTCACCGGCAAGTTTGCTGCTCCTCGACCTCAGCCTTTCTCAAGGATGAAGGCTGTGCGCTCTTCGAGAGTTGCTCCCGCTCGCCTCGCGTCCCGGAGGGTTTTTGTTGGCCAGCTCTTCTAGCTGCTCTCCATCAAGTCAGCTCCGCCCGCCGCGACAAGTGCTTCCTGACTCAGCTTGGTTTGTCGAGGCGCGGTAGAGCGACAACAGCTTCTTCGTAGCTGCTCCTCCTCGACATCAGCTTCGCACATCGCTGCTTGGCGCCACAACCAGCCGACAACCCGGCGGAGGAGAGCAGCTCTTCGTCAAAGGTCTCCTTCCGACCGCCCCCGGAGCTCGACACCTGGGAGCTTGAAGAAGACACCGCCACCTGCCTTCGGGATAGGCGCTGGCTGGGCTCGAGCTCAGCCGACAACAGCATCGGTGGCGGAGGGGGTCGGCGATCGGCGAAGCGCCTGGGCGCGCCCTGCAGGCCTCAGGGGTCGTCTCGCAAGACGATCACCTGACCTCTCCCTACCTTTGCGGCAGCAGCTTGGCGGCCTCGCCGGGCGGACCCATTGGCGCCAGCCTCCTCCTCCATGTTGGCGGTAAATGCCATTGTTGCCGCGCGCTGCCCTCCTCGCCGGGCAACCTCAGTCTCCATCGGCTCTCCGCAGATGGATCTGACGATCAGAAAAAAGAAAGAACATCAAGCAAATGTTCAAAAAGAAGAACAAAAAAAGAACCCAAGGGAAATTTTCAAGCAAGGAGATTACTCTGTATGGGATCTGTGGGTCGCGGTCTCCACCACCAAGGATCGCTGGCGCTGCCCCTTGTCGGAGAAACATCCTTGTCGGAGAGGCCTCCCTTGCCGGAGAGCGCCCCTTGGCGAGAATTCTCCTTTGGCGGCGAAGGTGAAGGCATGAACTCTCGAGTGACTTCCGCCCTCCCCGATGAGGCTGCTCGCTCCTACACAAATCAACAAGTCGATATCAAGAAGGAAGGAGCACCCATGCACACCTAACCGTAAGAATAGACCAAATACTTACTACTTGGGGCTGTGCTGGGGTGCTGCTGAGAAGGATTGCCGGATCCTAAGGGGGGTCTCGGGACGCGCCTCTGCCGCCATCTGGGATCGCCTTCGATGACAACCACCGGAGTCTTGTTTCTTCGACGCCGCTCGAGACAGCGCCCTCAAAAAGGAAAGACTTCAGTAATGAAGCAAATCGGATACAAGACAAAGCAGCAAATTGAAGAATTACAAGTAATGCGACAAGATTCACTCTTCTTCTTCCTCGAGCTAAGCTGAGAGTCGATTCCGCCCGCCCGGTAGGCGACGAAGCCGGAAGAGTAGGCTCTCGACGCTTAGCGGTGCGGGAGCCGTGGTCCTGGAAGCCCCGCCCGGTTGTGGCAGTGAGGCGCTCTGCGGGCATGAGTAGCTTGCTGCGGTGGGCAAGGCAGCGCAGACGGCACGCTTGTTAGTCTGGCTCGCCGCCCCACTTCCAGTCTTGCGGGGTTCTATGGCGGGACGCCGGGCTGGCCTCCCGCTGCAAGCCACAGAAGGTGGAGGGAGGCGCTCGTTCGGCTCATTCTTGGCCTCGGCCGGCTCTGCCTCCGCGGCAAGCTCCTCTCGGTCGGCAAGGCTTGCCGCCTCTGCGGCCTCGGCCTCCTCCGGTGAACCCGACCACCAGTGGGCAGAGCTTCCGCCCTCCTCCTCCGGGCTGGTGGTGATGCGCTGCAGCTCGGCATCGGTGGTGTCGGCGGGTGAGCCACTTCTGAGCCTTTCGTCGGTAGCGGATCGGCACTTCTTCCAAGCTGTCAAGAACTGCCGACGACGTCGCGCGGGCGCTCTTGCCAAGTTGAAGCGATCCCATGGGAATCGCTGACATCGCAGACATCGCCGCGGATCTATGGTCAGCGAAGAGTTGTTGCACAAAGGGACGACCCCTCGGCAACATGAACCACTGGGGTGATCCGGGTCGTGCTTGAACAACTCCAAAGAAGATCGCATCCAGCTCCAAGACAAAGGAAATTCCAGTTTGAGGCCCCGGCGCAGCCTCATGATGTCCGCCGCATTTTGAACTCCCAAGCAGGCCTCCTCCTCTCTCCTGCAAAGGCGCTAATGCGGTGGCGAAGAAATCCGCGCCAACAGCACCTACAGTGGAGTCCGGCATGCCCGAGGCGCAAGATCCGGTCACGACAATCTTCAACCTAGCATCCTCCGCGCCAAGTTGCTCCAATCGCTGCCCGTGCACTATGGGATTTTACCGCAAGTGAAGGGTCGGGTTCTCCTCAATGATCCAACACCAATCGGCTCTCCACTCCTCCCACTTGCTACGGAGCTCTCCTTCGTGATATGCTTCTTTCTTGCCGATCCTCGAGATCCAAGCAATCCCTCCGCAAGCGGCTCTCCTCTCTCTTGCGCCGGGCATGAAGAAGTGGCGGAAGAGGGCTACGCTTAGTGGACTCAGACAAAGTTTTAAAGGTGTAAAAACTGCCATGGTCGGGACAGCGTTGGGGTGAAATCAAGGAGGCGGAGACCGTAGGTGTTCATGATGTCGCAAAAGAATTCAGAAAAGAGGCGGAAGAGCCCTTGAGAGAAGAAGAGCGCCAAGAAGGGTACCGAGGAGAAACCTTCTCGGATCTTGGCGGCGGAGATCACCTCGCGTCGCGGATGCGCCTGCCTTCGTCGACCGAAGAGGTAGTACCTCCCGCAGCCTCCTTTGCGCCGAGCAGGGGTCGGCAGGTGGCTCGCTCCTTTCGAAGCGCCATTGAGCCGCTCGCCTCGGCGACTTTCACGCCCTTCCCCTTGTCGGCTTCCGAGCCATGGCGAGGAGGTGGTGGAGGAGTCCCGACGTGTTGATGGCGCCCGGTGGCAATGGGGCGGAACATCGCCTCTCTTGGACTTGAGAAGAAGGGGAGCGGTGGTTTTGAGATGTGACAGCAATGGCAAGGTGGGCGTCCTGCCTGTTTCCCCTGCTATAAGGAGGGAGAGGCGGACGCCCGCTTCAATTAAGAAAGCCCCCACGATCTCTCCCACGACGCCACGTTAAGCAGCGTCGCTGTGCGTGGGGGCGTGGTGGGTCGGGCGCATGTAACGGCGATCTAGGCCACAGCGTGCCGTGCACTATTTTGGGCTTGGCCCACAGTAGCTCGGGCGTGCAGGTGGCCAGGCCGGGGCTCCGTCGGTGTACTAGAGTAGGGGTACCCTAGTGTCCCGAACTTCGCACGGCAACGTTGCACAGACACCAGCGGGGCAGCCTAGTGACCGCCAAGGTCCTCCGCGTGGTTCCTTTGGAGCCATTCAAGAACAAAGTATTTAAGCCAAGAAGACAAGACCCCAGCAAGAGGAGCTTGCGGGAAGGCCACTCAATGCACGAGGAAACAAGACCCGACAAGAGGAGCTTACAGGGGAAGGCTCGGTGAGCGGCAGGGCTTCCGAGTGCGATAAGGTTCAGCCAGCGACAGGCGCTTGCCACGTTATAGGCAACCTCTCTTCATCTTCGCTCCAGCTCATCCACCAACGATAGTCGCCACGGGCTATTCGAACGCACGCGTGTCAAGGGGCTGTGCAGCCCGGCGGAGAAACAGCGATAAGCGGCGGCGACAAAGAAGGCCATTGTATAACGGAGGCGCTCCCGACGGTCCTGTTGCTTCGCTTTAGGCGACATGGACGGGCATTTAATGCCTTTGTCCCTTGCCATCGAGTTAGGTAGATTACACTGTACCAAGTAGTTGCACCAACACGCAACTCATTTTTCCCATTTTGCCTGCGTCGCACGCCACCTGTGGTGACCCCTTGAGCCTATAAAAGGAGGCCCATGTGCAACGTAGAAAGGGTTCGCCTCGATTAGGATTCGACTCATTCGAGACTACACACTCAAGCTAGGTTTTGTAGCTCTTTGTGCTCCCCTAGCAAGAACACAATATAATCGATAAGCAGCAAGTGTGGAGTATTATCTCTCCGGAGAGCTCGAGCTGGAGTAAACTGCTCGTGTGCATCGCCTCGATCTGCTCTTTTCATGCATTCTCGCCCCACCGAACCAAAAGGGACTCGGTCCGCGGTCCCACAGGTGTTAAATGGGTTAACATCAGCTTCCCGACACGCAAGCACTCCGTGACTCTAGTTCTTCATCCGCTCTCGATCTCGGCGCCTGGTTTGATTCCAAATACCGCTCGCCACCCGAGTTCACCCGAGGCCATCCTTTGAGGCGCCGCCCCAACCAGCAGTATGTTCCACCAAGACTTATGGTGGCCCGCCTGCTAATGCTGCTCCATGTCCCAATATGATAACTTGCTTCAAGTGGAGAGAGCGGGCCACTACATCCGTGAGTGTCCCAGAACAACCCGCCAGATCGGAAAGTCTGTTGGCCGTGGTAAGCCAAAGAGAAAGGTGCTCTATGCTAAACCAGCTGCCACTGCTCGTGGCCACGTCAACTATGTTTCAGCTGAGGAAACCTATGAGGATCCCAACGCCGTTCTCGACGCGCTCCTTGTTAATTGTCATCCGCAACGTTCTTTTTGATACCGAGCATCTCATTCATTTATTTCGAGAGCTATACTCGATTGCACAACACCACATTCTCGTGACATGCACACCTCCATGGAAATTCAGACTCCTGGTTCTAGATGGCAAACCTCTAGAATAAGTCATGGGAATGAAATTCTTGTCGACAGATTAGTCTTTCTTGCATCTCTAATAGCTCTCAAGTCCTCAGACATAAACATCATCTTGGGTATGGACCGGATGTCATCCCATTATGCTAAGATTGATTGCTCTACTAGAACTGTTCAACTCACCCATCCTTCGGCAAGATAGTTAATGTTTTAACCCGAGTGTCAAGCGCCGCCTTTACTCCTTAAATGCCAACCCCTTCCGCACCTCGAAGATATTCCGGTAGTCCGTGATTTTCCGGATGTCTTTCCAGAAGAACTGCCAGGTGTTCCACCTGACAGGGATATCGAGTTCATGATAGATCTTGTTCCCGGAACCGTCCCAATCTTTAGAAGACCTTATAAGATGGCACCCCTAGAACTAGCCGAACTTAAGAAACAACTCGATGAGTCCTTGCAAAAGGGTTTCATCCGTCCTAGTTCATCTCCATGGGCTTGCCCCGTCCTCTCCATGGGCTTGCCAGAGATTACCGACCTGTCTATTTGGTCACTATCAAGAACAAGTATCCGCTCCCCAGGATCAACGATCTGTATGATCAGCCCGCTAGATCCTCAGTCTTTTCAAAGATGGATATGAGGTTGGGCTACCATCAAATCAAAATCAAGAAGGGGGACATTCCTAAAACGGCCTTTGTTACTCGTTATGGCCAATACGAGTACACTGTCATGTCCTTCGGATTAACCAATGCTCCAACACCTTCTCTCGGTTAATGAACTCAATCTTCATGGAGTATTTGGATAAATTAGTAGGGTATACCTCGATGATATACTCATCTACTCCAAGAATGAGGAAGAACATGCCGAACATCTAAGGCTAGTATTGATGAAACTTCGAGAGCATCGCCTTTATGCCAAATTCTCTAAGTGTGAATTCTGGTTACCAGAAGTGACCTATCTAGGCCATGTAATCTCTGGTAAGGGCATTGTTGTCAATCCCGAAGGAGTTCAAGCCGCCCTGATGGACTCCACCTGAATCGGTCAAGCAAGTTCGAGTTTCCTCGGTTTAGCGAGCTATTGCCGCCATCCGTCGAGAATTTCTAAAGTTGCTAAACCTCTAACTGAACTCCTCAAGAAAGATAAGAAGTTCGAATGGATGCCATACAAAGGCGAAGTTCAGCTTTCAGAACTGAAAAGACGCTCGACATCTGCTCCCTGCTTGTTCCACCAGATTTTCTAAGGACTTTATTATTTATTACGCCGCGACAAGGACTAGGTTGCATACTCATGCAAGATCGTCATGTGATTGCCTACGCTTCCGACAGAAGCTATGCCCACATGAGGATAACTATCCCACACACGATCTAGAGCTTGCAGCAGTGGTCCATGCACTCAAAACCTGGCGACATTACCTTCTTGGTAATTGTTGCGAAATCTACACTGATCACCAAAGTCTGAAATACATCTTCACCCAACCGGATTTGAATCTCAGGCAAAGATGTTGGGTCGAGTTGATTACAGATTACGACTTAGGAATATCTTACACCCCAGGCAAAGCCAATGTCATGGTTGACGCACTAAGTCGCAAATCTTATTGTAACAATCTGATGTTACAACAAAGTCAACCATTTCTCCACGAGGAATTTCGTAATCTTAATCTTCACATTGTTCCTCGAGATCCTTTCCACCCCGTGGCGTAAACCCAACCTTACGGATCGAATCATAGCAGCTCAAAGAATATGATAGAGAATATCTCGGATCAAGGAGAACATTGCTAGCGGAGCTGCTAAGTGTTTCTCCATAGATGAACGAGGTGTTGTCTTCTTTGAGAACCGCTTGGTGGTTCCCAAGAAACAACAGCTACGGCAACTGATCCTTAAGGAAGCTCATGACTCTCCTCTCACCATTCATCCCGGTAGTACTAAAATGTATCAAGACCTACGCCAGAGGTTTTGGTGGACTAGGATGAAGAGAGAAATCGCTCAATACATTGCTAATTGCGACGTCCGTCGTCGAGTTAAAGCAGAACATCAACGGCCTGCTGGTACCCTTCAACCTTTGGCAATTCCTGAATGGAAATGGGATAAAATCGGTATGGATTTCATTACCGGGTTTCCAGGGACCAAGAGAGGAATAATGCTATCTTCATTGTCGCCGATCGCCTTTCCAAAGTAGCCCACTTCCTACCCGTTCGTGGAGAGTATAACCGCTAGCCAGCTAGCTGATTTGTACATCTCTCGAATAGTGTCTCTTCATGGTGTTCCATTGAGATTAACTCAGACCGTGGAAGTCTCTTCACCTCTCGATTTTGGGAAAGTTTCCAAAATGCTATGGGAACTCGTCTCTCTTTAGCACCGCCTTCCATCCTCAATCAAGTGGTCAAGTAGAACGAGTCAATCAAATCCTAGAGGATATGCTTCGAGCTTCACATCTCTTTCGCATGAATTGGGAGAAATGCCTTCCATTCGCCGAGTTCGCTTATAACAATAGTTATCAAGCTAGCTTGGGCAAAGCTCCTTTCAAGTTTTTATGGACGGAAATGTCGAACGCTCTTAACTGGTCGAAACCGGGAGAGACAACTCTTTGGCCGGATATGATTCAGGAAGCGTAAGAGCAGGTTTCGCGTTATTCGTGAGAAATTGAAAACAGCCCAATCTCGCCAAAAGAGCCAATATGACCGCAAGCATAAGCCTATGGCTTATGAAATTGGCGAAGAAGCTTACCTTCGGTTACTCCTTTGAAGGGAACCCATCGATTCGTATCAAAGGCAAGTTGGCTCCTCGTTACATTGGACCCTTTCGCATTCTTGCCAAACGAGGAGAAGTTGCCTACCAATTGAACTACCTCCGCATCTTTCCGAGTCCATGATGTCTTCCACGCTTCCCAACTCAGCGTTGCTTCTCGGATCCTATCCGTGGAGTGGACCACAAACGCTTGATCTCCAAGATAACCTCACCTATCGAGAATATCCCGCTCAGATTCTTGATCAAGCCGAGCGCATTTCACCCGACGCCGAATATCAAGTTTCTAAAGGTTCAATGGTCAAACCATTCGAGCAAGAAGCAACTTGGGAAAGGGAGGATCGCCTTCACTTGAGTATCCCACCTTTTTCAAAACGGATCCTAAATCTCGGACGAGATTCTTTTGAGTGGGGGTGAGTTGTCACATCCTAGCTAGTCCATGCATTAGTGTGTGCATCATGTTTAACTTTCATCCTGAATTTGAAATGGGAAGACATAACCCCGAACCCCTTTTGAATCCAACTAGGGTTTACTAAAATTATTTTCAATGAACACTGAAATGCCCTTCTAAAATGCTCATCACCTTTGCTTTGGTTCAGCCTCGCCAAAAGTGGTGCACAATTTTCTAGGTCATCCTAAGGTTGTTTAATTAAATCATAAAGTATTTGAGTTTGGGCATTTAAATTATATATAATATTTCAAATGCCCAAATATTCCCAAACAAAAATGTTCCATGTTGGAAATATTCCAACTAGGGACCAGGAGCAGTTTGGTGAATTTTGGAGCTGTTTGAGTATTTTAAAAAAATCCACAAAGTTACAGAAAATTAGAAAAAGGAAAACAGAAGGGAAAAGCTTACCTGGCGCCTCCCAACCGGCCCACCTGCCGGCCCAGCCCAGCCGCCACGCCAGCGAGCTGCTTGGCTTGGCCAGGCAGGCAGGCAGGTGCTCGGCGGCGAGCACCGCATGCATGCCACCCCGCCTGGCCGCCTCCCTCACCGAGCGACCGATCACGGCCTCCTCTCTCCCCGAGCCCTGACACCTCTCTTCCTCCCCAGCTCCTCCCCTCGCGCTCCCGGCATGGCCGACGCCACGCAGCCACGCCGTCGCCAGAATCGCGCTCCCGTCAGTCCGTGCTCCTCCCGTCGTCTCTAGGAGCTCCGCCCTCCTCTTCGTCGAGCTAGCCGAGCCCAGTGCTCGCAGTGCCAGGCCTCAGCACCAACCGCCTCGACCCCCATGTCGCGGAGATCCCCTTCACGCGCTGCCGCCAGCCTGTCCCCGACCGCACCGAAGTGCTTCCCCAAGTGCCCCGTGAGCTTAGCTATCTCCCCCTCCTTTCCTTTCTCGCTCCCGAGCTAGGTAGCGACCGCACGGAGCTCAAACGCACGCACCGCCACGGAGCTCGTCGCCGACGTGCTCCCGGTCATCCACCGGCCACCCCTCGGTGTCTAACACACTCACCACATCACGTAGGGTCTAACCCACCACTCCACGCACCTCACCGCACACCGTAGCCTGAGTTCATCTTCGCCCGAACTCCGGCGACCGCCTAGGTCGTCGCTGGCGCCGATTCCGGCCACCGAGAGCTCACCTAACACCACCAAGAGCTGCGGCTTGCTCCCAGCTATCCATAGACACCTCCGCGGCTCATTTGGTTGCCGAATGACCAAAACCACTTCCGCCGCCGTCAGCGGTTAACCGCTGGCTAAACGCAGTGTAGTTAGCGCTGACTTTGACCACGGGTGGGCCTGGTTGACTCTGTTGAGTCTATGACAGTGGGGCCCACTCGCATTAACTAATCAGGATTAGTTTTAATTAATTTTAGTTAAACTAATTATCGCGACATCAGGGACCCACAGTCAGGTTTGACACTGGACGTCCCGCTGACTATGACATCACCTCGACGCATTGTTGTTTATAATAAATGAATTATTTGGAATTATTCATTATAGGAAATTCCGAATATAGTTCAAACTTCAAAATTCATAGTAATTAATCAGAACTCCAAATGCAAAGATTTATATATGAAAATGATCAGAAAAATCCATTCTATCCATTGGTACAGGTTTCATGCATGATAAAACAAGTTAACCTTGCTGTTTAAGCAGAATAAGATAATACACCTTTATGGCTATGTTAATGAGCTAGCATTTGAATCTTTGATTCAAATGAGTTCATCCCTTTTGTTCCAGCTTGCATTAGGCCAACACACATCCATATTGCCATGTCATAGCATGCATCATATTGTTGCATATTGCCATGTGTGTTTATTTTCGTGTGTCTTTAAGTGATAGGTTCTGCCCCAGGATAATCCGAATATCCGTCTCAAGGCAGAATCCTACCACCACTCCATCGTGCAAGCAACCCATTGATCATTCCGATACAAACCCATGTTCTCGCATACGCTCTTGTTTCTGCATTAAGACAACGCGATTCAAACTGTTGTGTGCTGCGTAGTTGAACCCACTTCCTTTGCATGACCTATCATTGCCACAAGAATTAGATGAAAACCACTAGTATGTGTAGGAGTTGATTGAGCCATGTTTGTGATTCCTACCATGCTATGCTTGCTATGCTTAGAGTTGTGTCAGGTCTGGCTCATCGGGATGATGAACTGGAGTGAAAGGTTGTGTCGGGTTCGAGAGTGAAAGTGTTGAACACGTTTTGGTAAAGGTATCGATGAGAGGCCATGTAGGAGTACATGGTGGGTTGTTTCATTGAAGCCGTCCCTAAGAACTGAGATCTGTGTGTGTGATTTAAGACTTAGCTACTACCACACATTGGGATCCTTAATTGACCCTCTCGACTTATTAACCACTCTTGTCCTCAGTCCGGAGTTGCAAGTAGTTTCGTGTTTGTAGCATGTTGGGGCCGCGCAACACCGACCTTAGGGGTGGGTTGTGTTGCGGTAGGCACGTGTCTGGTGTGTACCGATTCGCCTGCTTGGTGTCTCGGGAACCCTGCACACATCGCTCGGGGCCGTTAGTGGAAACCTCGGCGGACTCCTGCGGATGGAACCCGAATAGGCGATAAACCTGGACTCGGGACTCGTGTGTTTAGTCGGTCGTGGCCGACACCACGCTGGGCTTCCGCTTGAAGGTTGCCGAGTACGTGTCGATAAACGGCGGTAAGTGGTGAGAGCGTGTGAAGAAGTACACCTGCAGGGTATAAACTATTGAATAGCCGCGTCCACGGTAAAGGACTACTTGGTCACCTATCAGTTCATAGACAAGTAAATGGATACTACTAAAAGCCTCAAGATAAGTGTGAGTGTTCATGGATGGCCCTCTCGTGGGTTGACGAGAGAGGATCCACGGTGGAGTATTGTGATGGTGATTAGTGGACTCGTAGCGACAAATGCTTTTCAAGTGGTGTCACGTGGGATAGCTTAGCCAAGAGTCAAAGCTGGCTTGCAAATAACTCCACCACCTTCTTGAGAATGTGCATGTATGATAGGATTCATTGTAAGACTTGCCGAGTACCTCCGTACTCATGTTTGCTTAATTAATGTTTTCAGGGCGACAACACTGCCCCTCCGATGGGTTTTATGTAGACCTTGACATCGACAAGTGAACTAGCCACCGGGTGTTGATCCAAGGCTTGTGAAGGGCCCTTTGTAGATAGAAGGGTTCAACAAGCTTTCTTTCTTTCTAGAGTGCGTACTCAGACTAGTTTGCTTCTGCATGTGCTTGTATGTTTGTATGATTTGAGTGTTGGGTCATGTGACCCCTACCTGTATGGATATGTTATGTATGGCTCCTCGAGCCCTTAAATAAAGTACTTTGAGTTGTAGAGTTTTGTTGTGATGCCTTGTTGTATGTACTCATATCGGGCATATTATGTGTATGATTGAAATGCTTGGTATGAGTGGGATCCGACAAACTAGTTGTTTATCCTTGCAGCCTCTCATGTGGAAATGTAGTCTCGTGCTTACGGCGATAGTAGTCCGCTACAGCCGGTTCACGAGTCCTGCTAGCCCAAAGACTACTGCTTGGACACTTGGCCGGCCGGCATGTGTTTCGCCGTTCCTATGTACATCCCTCGGGAAATGTCACACGGTGATATTCGAGTCCTGCCTAGCCTGCTACAGCCGGGATACGGAGTCCTGTTAGCCCAGTGCTACAACCAATTCATCGTTGATGACCGACATGCTCGATGTGATTCATGTATACTGTCCCCATAGGTTAAGCGCGCTTTGGGTTCACGACTAGCCATGTCGGCCGGGTTCTTTGTCATGTGGATGCTAGCGACACTATCATATACGTGAGCCAAAAGGCGCAAACGGTCCCGGGCCATGGTAAGGCGACACCCGTTGGAATACCGTGCGTGAGGCCGCAAAGTGATATGAGGTGTTACCGGCTAGTTCGATGTGACTTGGAATCGGGGTCCTGACGGATTTCCATGATCTGGCCCCCAACTCCTTCCTCAACATCTCGGCATTTGTTGTCGTGTGCGAGGCCTTCCTCCGCATCCCACCTCACTTTGGATTGTGGCTAAAGATCTTCAATGTGAAGCCGAAGGTGGTGGGTGGCCAACACGCGGATTGTGGAGGTGCCATGGTGAGCAAGATGCTCAATGTCACATGGCCCAAATGTATCTTTGTGGAGACCGTCAAAGGGTGACAGAAGCAGTGGTTCTACATCACAGAGCCTCGTGATGCCACCTGGGTTGCGGCTCCCGAATTCCAGTCCGGAGCCCCGATGCGGCTCACCAACTGGCTAAAGAAGGGCCTAAACTGGTCTTCGTCAGCCGAGCTGATAGCGCTTCAGACGCGTACTAGGAGCATGGTCGACAAGAACATCAAGCTCGTCAATGTGATCCAGGTGATGCTAGTTCGCCGGATCCTTCCATGCCAAAACCGGACTTGCCATTTGTGGGAGTTCGATTCGGCCGAGCACCAGACCCTGCAACAGTTCTTCAGAACTACACACGATCTGGAAGGTGCTCTTTAAGGCCAACGAGACGTGGCCGAAGACAATCGAGGACGGTGGGCACGACCTAGCCCATCCCGCTAGTTCGGTAAGTCTTTCGCTTTTCTAGGTGTATCCTTTACTTGCTTACTCAAGGAAGACGTCTAAGCTTCCCCATTTGTTTTTTCAGGGCTAGACAAAGAGGGCGGAGTGGATTCAGTGTCCGGCTCCGCTGCCCGAGGAACCAGCTTTCCCGCTTCTGACGAAGATGCTGGTTCTGGAGCCCTACCAGGCGCCGGAGAAAAAGGCCAACGAGACCAGAAGTGGCCTTCGTCATAAGGGCGCTACGGACGCGACGTCCGAAGACAACGAGACCCACTCCTCTCCCACCGAGGACGACGACGAGGAGGAGGAAGGCGATTCACCCCCTGAGGGGGGAGAAAGAAGAGGACGACCTCCACGCGTCTGGAGGCTGAAGCGTCAAAGAGAGGGAAGGCTTCCCCCGCGGACAACTGCGCAATGGACATCGACAGCAGCTCAGAGTGGCACCCCCGGGATAATCCCCTGGATGAATCATAAGTACTCGAAGGCGCTGACATCGTCATATGTCCAAATCCTTTACTTCGTAGTTTTAACATGTTGAATCATGCAATGTAGTCTGGACCACGACAGCTCCCAGTGATCCTCATCGAGGGGTTCGCTGAATTCCAAGGCGATGGACAGCGAGTCGCCGCGGGTAGCTTCCTCTCCCAAGGCCAAGGGAGACGCCGAGGTGATGTCTCGAAGGACCTTCCCAGGCCAGGGAGAGGTTCAGGAGGCCGTCAGGGTGGCGCCGGAGGGTGACCCCTCGGTCGCCGGACATATGGGGGAGCGAGTCCCCCTGGAGATTGGTGATGGGGGCCATATCCAGTTCGGCCCCCAGCCATACATCATTCCGGAGTCCAATACGGCTCCGGAATCAGGCAAGTAGGTTCCTTTGAAAGAAGGAGGTGCGCCTGTTCCGCCGGTGTCCTCTGTCCATCCAGAGGCACCGGATAATCTGATGGAAGCGCTGCAAGGCGCTTCCATTGTTGAGGAACACCGTATCCTTATGGGTACGGCGGTTGAGAGGGTTTAGTCCGTCAAAAGCGGACTGACCGAAGCCTGCACCAGCCTTTTGACAGGCTTTGAGGTATGTGACACAATTTAAAAAAGAATGCGATAGTATAGACAGTAGCCCCTGATACTCTGTCCGGTGTTCGGAAAGAAAAGCCGTACTGAGGATCAAATAATTTCCGCAGGAGACTAACCATACATGTCTATGTGAAATAAGCAGGCGTCGTTGCTGACTACGACTGTCGGTGTCAAAACCGGCAGATCTCGGGTAGGGGGTTCCGAACTGTGCATCTAAGGCCGATGGTAACAGGAGGCGGGGACCGATGTTTACCCAGTTGGGCCCTCTCGATGGAGTAATACCCTACTTCTGCTTGATTGATCTTGAAAATATGAGTATTACAAGAGTTGATCTACCACGAGATAGTAGAGGCTAAACCCTAGAAGCTAGCCTATGGTATGATTGTTGTTGTCCTCTGGACTAAACCCTCCGGTTTTATAGACAGGAGGGGCTAGGGATTACCTACAGTCGGTTACAAGGGAGGAGATCTACATATCCGTATTGCCAAGCTTGCCTTCCACGCCAAGGAAAGTCCCATCCGGACACGGGATGAAGTCTTCAATCTTGTATCTTCATAGTCCAACTGTCCAGCTACGGGATATAGTCCGGCTGTCTGACAACCCCCAAATCCAGTACTCCCTCAGTAGCCCCTGAACCAGGCTTCAATGACGATGAGTCCGGCGCGCAGATTGTCTTCGGCATTGCAAGGCGGGTTCTTCCTCCGAATACTCCATAGAAGATTTTGAACACAAGGATAGTGTCCGGCTCTACAAAACAAATTCCACATACCAAGCATAGTGTCATGGGTCAACAAGGGGCTGGACTAGGGTCCAGTAAATGATGTGCCGATATTGTAGAGTTGCATCTGAGATCTCCTCGAGAGAGATGTCAGCCTTATCAAGGTGATGCAAGTCATGCTAGTTCATCGAGCCCTGCCTTGCAAATGTCGACCTCTCCGTATGTGCGAGTTCAACCCGGAAGGACCGCGAACTATTCAGCATTTCTTTGGCATGACGCATGAAGTGATGTATGGATTGTTCTTCGGATCACAAGTAAAGTATCCGGACACCACCGAGGATGCAGGTCTGAGCTGCAATCGTCCAGATACCAAAGTAAGTAGTTCTTCGGCCGAACATGCTGTCTCTTTATTTATCACAACATTATTCTGAAAAGTCGCTCTTTGACCAGGACTGGGTAAAAAGGCGAAGATGATCAGATTTCGGCCCCCCTTCCCGAAGGCTCAACGGATCCAGTACTAGCGAGAATGCTTGAGCTCGCGCCTTATCAAGCGCCATCAAGGAAAGATAAAGGGAGGAATAAATAAGACGAAAGCGGGCCTCACTCATTTTTCATCCAAATCGGGGGAATTAGTGCCTCCTTGAAGGAGGATAACCGGGGAGAAGGATCTAAAATTCCTTCTCCCCAAGGAAGGAAGAGGACCGCCTCTGAAGGCTTTGAAACAATGGTTTCCAAACGAGGGAAGAAATCTCTGTCAGGGGGCCCTACCCCGAACAGTATCCTTACCGCATAGAGCCCGCAAGGGGATCAGCCCTCCACCGAGCTGTAAGTAAACAAAAGTACTCTATAGTAAATATATCACCTTTATTTCGAGGGGCGATAACAGGGCGTATGTCTTGTAGTTCGGATCGTAGCCCTTCTCGTGAGAGTTTGTCTTTGGGGATCTTCTTGAGGAGATGATAGAGAGCGGCAGCCTCCGGTGCCTCCGCCTCGTGAAGCGGATGACCACGAGGTGTCATCACGGAGATTTCTCCTGATCCGCAAGGCGGAGGGTAACCCTTGGCCACCGAAGTCGAGTATTCGGATCCTAAGGAAAGCAACGAAAAGAGTCGGGACTGTCGGTCGCGACGAGCGTCTTGATGAATCTTAGAGCAAGCGCCTATCTCAGAAGCGCATTGTACGCTAATGGGTACGGTGGTTGACAGGATTGCATCCACCAAAAAAGCGGGTTGCAAGAAGCTTTGATTATCCTGCTGAGAGGCTTTGAGGTACGCAAAGTAATATATGTTTTTTGACGATACCGCAAACGCTAGGTGTGCCTATGCAGTTAGTAGCCCCTGAGACTCTGGTTGCTGTCAAAAAACAGCGGCAAACAGAGGATCATAGTCCCAGGTAACAATCATGCCGCCTTCATGTGCAGGTGGCTGAAGGTCCGGTGGCTAGCCGGACTGGTGAGTTTGCCAAACTGAGGCGGCAACTTGATGCGGCAGATGCCGACATCGTGCTTGTAAACAAGCAGCTTGACGAGGCACAGGGTATGTATTTTCTCTGGTGATCAACACATATTAAGAGGAGCATGATGCTAGTATCTTTAATATGATGTGACTGCAGATGGAGCTGCCGCCGTGGAGGCCCTTCGGGCGGAACTTGCCCGAGCCAAGGAACAAGCCAGGAAGATGAGGCCGCCTTAAAGGCGGTCGATGAGCTGAGAGCCGAACAGGTTGCGCATTGCCGGAGTAAAGAGAAAATAGCCAAGATGGCTGTTGAGATGAACGATGCCGCCGGCCGCTATGAGTTTCTTGAAAAGGAAAGCCAAACGAAGACGCCGGACCTGGAGAAAGCCCTGGTAGCAACCAAGGAAGCCCGCTCTAAAATCAGAGCGGCGAAGTAGGAGCTTCGTCAAGCCGGAGATATCGCGGCTGGGAAGCCCTTTTTGTTGCGTACAAAGTTCGAAGATCCCAAGTATGCCCTCTTGATCAATTATGGAGTTCTGCAAGCGCTCGTACGTGGATTTGGCGTGGGTCTGCTGATCGACCGAGTTTTCAAAGATCAAAAAGATCACGAAGTGGAAAAGCTGTTCCGGTCGCAGTTCAATGTGCTAGTGCGTCGCTGCTGTTAAATGAGCGAATGGCCGAGTGGGCCGAGCTCCATAGGTTGTCTGAGCTTGCCATGAGGTCTGTTGTGGATCATCTTTCGCCGGAAGGACCAAGGCCGAATAGTTATTTTGGCTTAGAGCAACGATTCCTTGGCATTGTGCCGCAAATTGATGCTATGAAGAAGTCGGCATGTATAGAGGGTGCGCGGATGGCTCTTGCCTGTGTCAAGACATACTGGGCAGAGATGGAGGCCACCGCTATTGCAACCCATAGTTTTGTCGTAGGCCGGGTATCGGCCGAGCACTATTTTGAAGAAGTCCTAGAAGGCGCTCGTTTAATAGAGGCTCAGTGCTCGAAGAGTATCATGTTCTAGTGACATGTAACCCAATTGCAAGAACAATGTTATTTGAATTATAAAGGCTTTATTTATACTCTTCCCTAAAAGTATTATCATGCCTCCTTCATTGCTGTTTATGTATATATGTATATAACCGGAAAGTTTGTAGTCGTCGGCTTGAGCCCCCACGCATATAATGCGGGGGTGTTTGCAAAAGCGCGTGTTCACACTTGATCCGACGTCTTGGTCCATTAAGGAGGTGGTAGCGCGGCGAACGAGGCAATCGGACTATATTGCTTTAACACTTTCACTTAACCATAGGAGTTTGACAGTGGGGCTACTATATAGCCCCTGGTACTTCCGCGCTCATCCGAGTACGGGGCGCGTACATACATGACCCGAAAACTTGCCCTTCGTTAATGCGGAGGAATCCCGAAGATTCCCTAAGTCATCGAGTGATTGATCAGTCTAGCGCTTTATCATGACAGTCAGTTTTCGGCTTTCTCTACTGAGGTGCTCATCCGGATGAACCAGGGCACAATCGCTGTAGTTCTCCCGGTGCCACCTTAGCCGATACAGCAGAACATAAGGTAGCAAAACGCGGGAGCCGGGCAAACCCAGCATTTGACCAAAGACATGATTCGGAGTTGATGCATATAAGGCCAAACTCACGACGCCGAACACTCCCTAAGGTATTCGGTCTTTACAACATATACCGGGCTGAGTAATGCCCTTGATAATGAACCCCGAGTGTTCAGGTACGTGCATTATTCTGACGTCGCGAAATGCCAATAACGTCAGCATCCCTCTCGGTTATGCAGAGTATTCGCAGGATGTGAAGCAACAAGAGACAGTAAAAAAGGTTTACACAGGGTCTTAATCTAAAAAGAAACCTCTGAACGGGGCCCTGCTGCACGTCTGTGCCTGTGTCACCGTTGTGCCGTATCCTGGAACGGTATAGCACGATTATCATCTATAAAACAGAAAAATTTAGGTGAAAGTTGTCGTGCGAAAAATTGGTTATTCTCAACAAACAATTAAAGTTCAAGATAAGTAAGTTCGAGCCGAACCGTAGTCCTTTTTACATGCGGGATGCCCCTGGTACCACCTATGGGGGTATAACCATCAAACCAATCTCAGGTTTATCTAAGCTGTTACAGCTAGTGATGCGCCGGACTCGTCTAGCCGTGTTCGCGGTCTTGACGACCGATCATTTATTCTGGTTGGAGAGGTCGTTTAGTGTTCGGCTGCTAAAGCCACCACACGTACTTCCGCACGTAAGGAACGCTCAATATTTTCCGCTAACTGTGATGATGCCCCGTGGACCGGGCATCTTAAGCAAGAAGCGTGTCTCGGTACTGCATTAAAAGCGGCGAAAGCTGTTCTTCCGAGTAGTGCTTGATAGCCGCTTCAGAATGGAGCGATGTCGAAGGTTAATTTTTCACTTCGGAAGTTGTCGGGAGAACCGAATACAACCTCTAGTACTACAGAGCCCATATAGCGGGCCTCTGGCCTAGCATTACTCCTTTAAAGGTAGTATTGCTTTGGCTGATTCTTGTCGGGTCTATCCCCATTTTGCGGACTGTGTCCTGATATATCAGATTAAGACTACTGCCGCCATCCATGAGGACTTGGGTGAGATGGTATCCGTCAATAATTGGGTCTAGCACCACGGCAGCCAATCCTCCATGCCGGATACTTGTCAGGTGATCCCTACGATCAAAGGTGATCGGGTAGGCCGACCAAGGGTTGAACTTAGGGGTGATGGGCTCTAAGGCGCATATGTCTCGGAGTGCATGTTTGCTCCTTTTTGTTACGTGAATCATGTTCACTGTTTTGGCCTCTGGTGGGAACTTTTTCTGTCCCCCAGTGCTTTGCTCGCGAGGCTCATCCTTGTCTTCACTTGGTGTTTCCCTCCCCTTGTGTTTGGCGTTTAACTTACCGGCCTGCTTAAAGACCCAGCATTCTCTGCGGTGTAATTTGCAGGTTTATCGGACGTGCCATGAATCTACCATAATTTGTCTAGAATCTTGTTTAGGCTGGACGGTCCATCTCTCCTGCCTTTGAAAGGCTTTTTCTGCTGACCGGGTCGAGAGCCCCTAAATTCGGTGTTTACCACCGTGTTATGCAGGCTGTCTTCGTTATTTAGGCGCTTGCTTTTCTTTGCGTCGTGGTTTTCAATACCATCCCTGACTTGGATGTGCACTGGTCACTTGTGCTACTACAGACCCAGCCAGCTATCTTCGCCAGCATAAGCGGGTCATGAGAACTTATTAGGGCTGCCATTGTCCTCGTTTTTTCTTGGCCAAGGTGTCTGGCGAGCCATTCGTCTCGGACGCTGCGTTTGAAAGTTGCTAAGGCTTCGGCGTCCGGGGAATCGACGATTTGATTGTTCTTAGTAAGAAATCTATTCCAAAGC
The DNA here is from genome assembly GCA_021605205.1 of Aegilops longissima. Lineage (NCBI taxonomy): Eukaryota > Viridiplantae > Streptophyta > Magnoliopsida > Poales > Poaceae > Aegilops > Aegilops longissima. The sequence goes on from CM038681.1 coordinate 293,028,869, forward strand.
TTTTGGGCTGACTCTCCGGGCTGTTGAATTATATGACTTAAATCATCTGCGTCCCGAGGTCGAACATAGGTCCCTTGAAAGTTAGCCCTAAAAGCATCCTCAAGCTCCTCCCAACATCCAATGGAATTTTCGGGGAGGCTCTTCAGCTAGTGCCGATCTGGTCCTTTCAACTTGAGGGGCAAGTATTTGATGGCGTGGAGATCGTATCCGCGAGCCCTATGGATATGGAGGATGAAGTCCTCAATCCAGACCCCAGGGTCTGTCGTTCCGTCGTATGCCTCTATGTTGACGGGTTTGAATCCCTCCGGGAATTCATGATCCAGTACCTCATCGGTGAAGCATAGGGGGTGTGCGGCACCCCTGTATTTGAATGTATCATGGCGTTCGGACGGTTGTGGTGTTCGGTTTTGATTCTGCGCTGGAGCACGCTTCCTAGACGCGTAGATGGATCTGGTCATGCCGGCTTTTTGCGCAAGTCCTCACGTAAATCGTGTGTTGACTTATGTGCGGCATCATTAGCCGCCCTATCGCGGCCACGGGGTGGTCGATCCGGCTGATCGGACGTTTTATTCTTTGGCTATGTAGGCTCTACGGCCTCATCATCAAACTCAGGAAACAACTTGTGCTTTGGATAGCTCTTTGTGTGGCGACTGCCACCATACTTTTATTCATTGTCGAGCACTTTGTCCCATCTGCTATTGAGCGTATTCTGCGCGTCCTTAAGCTTTTGCTTCTGCTTCTTCAGACGCCTCGCGGTGGCAATAAGCCTTCTATGGAGGTTCTCTTGTTCCAAGTGCCTTTCCGGGATGATGTGTGCATCGTCGTCCGGACTATTCTCCTCTCCGGAGACAGGTTGATTAGCTTGACGCTCGGCGTCGCCATTATCGGACAGCGGCTCCGTACTATGTTTGCCGTCCGCTGGCTCATCCTGCTGTATCGCTGGGTCGGTGTGGTCATCATTTCCTCTGGAGTCGACCGGAGTATTATTCTTTCTTGCGTTGTTATCGCTGTTTTTGCCGAGGCGGGATTTGGAGCGGCGCCTACGCCGTCGCTTTGATTGCTTCTTGAGAGAACTATCCTTCGCTGCATCCTTCTGTTCCTCATCATTATCTTCTTTGGGTGTATCCACAATGTATATATCATGTGATGAAGTGGTTGTCCAACGCCCTGTGGGTGATGGTTCCTCTTCGTCTCCTGCATCGTCGTCCATACCGTCGATGTCTTTGGAGCCGAAATCGAGCATGTCTGTTATATCGTCGACAGTGGCTACTAAGTGGGTGGTGGGTGGGGAGTGAATTTCTTCGTTGTCCGCATCCCATTCTAGCTGGACATAGTTAAATGAAGGGTCTCTGACAAAGAGAGAGACCTCAACGAGTTTATGCGTCGCCAAAGGGCGAGTGCTGAAAGATATCCGCCGAGGTAAACTCCATGATCGGTGCCCAATCGGATTCGATGAAGCGCGGACGCAGCGACTCGGAGCCCGCGGCGAGGGCGAATCAACGTTTGACAACACGGCTCTCATAGGAGGTGAAGTCAGTATTCGGCTCTATCACCACTGAGAGTGCGACCTCCGTGGCGGGGTCTATCCACCCGTCCTCAGATGGCGCAATTTGTTCTGGATTGAGGGCCGGAGTAGTTGTAGGTGCGATCTCCTGGACACTGTCCGACGACAGAGCTATGTCATGCTCGTCGTGATTGTGCGGCGCACCTGACATGGGCTCGAACCCGTCGAAGATCAAGTCTCCGCGGACGTCGGCAATATAATTCAAGTTTCCAAACCTGACCTGATGGCCAGGGGCGTAGCTCTCGATCTGCTTCAGATGGCCAAGTGAGTTGGCCCGTAGTACGAAGTCGCCGAATACGAACATCTGTCCGGGGAGGAAAACCTCACCCTGGATCGCATCGTTGCCGATGATCGAAGGAGCCATCAAGCCTTACAGTGACGGCACAATGGAACTCTCAATAAAAGCACCAATGTCGGTGTCAAAACCGGCGGATCTCGGGTAGGGGGGTCCCGAACTTTGCGTCTAAGGCGGATGGTAACATGAGGCGGGGGACACGATGTTTACCCAGGTTCGGGTCCTCTCGATGGAGTTAATACCCTACTTCCTGCTTGATTGATCTTGATGATATGAGTATTACAAGAGTTGATCTACCACGAGATCGTAGAGGCTAAACCCTAGAAGCTAACCTATGGTATGATTGTTGTTGTCCTACGGACTAAACCCTCCGGTTTATATAGACCTTTGGAGGGGCTAGGGTTACAGTCGGTTACAAGGAGGAGATCTACATATCTGTATTGCCAATCTTGCCTTCCACGCCAAGGAGAGTCCCATCCGGACATGGGACGAAGTCTTCAATCTTGTATCTTCATCGTCCAACAGTCCGGCTAAGGGATATAGTATGGCTGTCCGAGGACCCCCTAATCCAGGAGTCCCTCAGCAACCTCTGATGCTGCCGAAGTCTCCGAACTGAAGCAGAGGCTGGAGCGGGCTGAGGAGGAGCTCGGCCAAGCAAGAAGGGAGCTGAAGGATAAGCAAGGTATATAATGACCTTTTATAGATCCAGAAAGGATGATAATTTTTGCTGATCATAGTGCCATGATATTTGTTAGGAGCGGCGACTGAGGTGGAAACCCTCAAGAAGGCGTTGGCCAAGGCTCAAAAGAAAGCGGCAAAGGAGCAAGCTGCCCGTGAAAAACATGAGGCCAGGGTTGATGAGATCCAGCAGGAGCTCCAGTATGCCGTGAAGAAGTGAGAGGCCTTGGAGGGCAGTATTGCGGATCAAGAGACCGAACTCGCCAAGGCTTGCCAAAGCACGCACGATGCCTGGGCTGAAGCCCAGGGCGCCCTCCAGGAAATCCAAGAGGCTAAGAAGATCGCGGAGGGTTAGGCCTTCATTATGCAGATAAAATATGTGGAGAAAACGTATCTTTTACTAACCCAGATTTGGAGTTCTCCAGGAGCGTTTGCGGATTTACCGCGCAATGTGGCCGACGCTGCGGAGTTCTTCCGAGTCAAAGAGGGATCTCGACGGAGAAACTGTTCTGGTCGCAATACCTTCCGCCAAAACATCCGGTGCCCTTTAGCGACCAGCTAAAACAGCTGGTCGAACTGCATAGGGTGGCCGAACTAGCCATGAACGATTTGATAATCCGGCTGTGGCCTCCCGAAGCCATACCCAGCAGTTACTTTGGGCTCGTGAAGCGGCTGGTCAATGCCTGCCCCAGCTTGATGTCATCAAGCGGTCGGTCTGCATCGAGCGTGCGCGGATGGCCTTCGCCCGAGTCAAAGTGCAGTAGGCAAAGATGAATGATGTTAAGCTCGCGACCGAGGGACCACCCGCTGGCAAGGAGCACCGCACGCCCGAGCGGTGTTTTGATGATGTCCTGGAGGGATCCCGCGTTTTAGCGAGCAATGTGCTAAGGACATTATTTTTGAATGCATATATTCATGTTATCCTGTCCTGTATGGTGAAACAAAGCTGATACGTAACATAATGCTTGTTATTATTTTACCTCCTGTGCGGCCGTTTTGTTAAATCGGAGAGTTGGCCAGTCGTCGGCTTCGGCCCGCACATAGGTAGTACGGGGGTGTTCGGGATGGAATCTAATCACTCTTGATCCAAAAGTTTGGTCCTTGAAGGAGGTGTTTAGCGCAATGAACCAGGCAATCGGACTATGTGTCTTTATCACCCTCACTTAGCCATAGGAGTTTGACAATAGAAATGAAAGTGCAGCCCCTAGCCAGTATTTAATCCGGACTAGGTGCTGTAAACACCTAATCGGATATGGGCCAATCCGTCGCATAAGGTGGAAAAAATCGCAAAAGATTTTGAACCTCCGTATAGCTGACCAACTCTCGCCACATCATGACAGTCAGTTTTCTGCTTTCTCTACTGAGGTGTTTGCTCGGATAAACAAGAAACACAATCGCAGTAGTTCTCCCTTTACTACCCTAGCCAATAGAGCGGAACGTAAGGTAGTAAGCACAGGAGCCGGGCAACCCAACTATTGACCAAAGACATGATTCGGAGCCAATGCATATAATGCTAAAATTCGGGGTGCCGAACTGTACTATAAAAGTGCTCAGACGTTGTTGCCATAGTATGGGGCGCAGCGAAGCCCCTGATCAATTTAAAGTGTACCAAGGTGTACGAGTGCAATCGATAAGAATAGCGAAAAATGAAGTAGTAAGCTAATGCCACGTAAGTTAGGCCGCAAACTATTTTCATTATATACGTCAAAGTGTACTTGTACAAATAGTGCGATAAGCAACCGGGCTATTTAACATGCCTTGACCAAGGGGGGAGCTTGTGTGTGGGTCCTAAAAATAGGTAGAATGATCATCGAGAAAAACATCTAGAAATTCCCCCCATGTGTCTGTGCTACTTGCTGCCTTGGTGTATCCGTCCTTCGAAAGGACCGATGAGCAGGCCGTCGCGAGGGGTCTGCGGAAAAGAAACCTGAAAAGGATAAAAAGAAAGGTGAAAGTCTGTGTGTCCAGGGAAGGTCGAGCCGTATTGTGGACCATAGTCTGGTTATGCCTCCATCTCTGCCCATGGTATTTTTAGTGCGTAATTATGTACGCGCGGTACGTATGCCGCCACTTGGTCGGGACTGAGACGGAGGTCGAATTGCTAGTCTAACTCCTGATGATCCGGATTGTCATACTGTGGAGTAATCCGGACTCGTTTGACAGTGTCCGGGAGCTTGGCCGCTGAATTAAAATTCTGCTTTAAAAGTCCACTCTGTGCTTCCGCTGCCATGGCCACGGTGTGCTCCTCGGTACGGAGGGAGCGCTCCGTGTTACCATTGACTGTTATGACGCTGCATGGTCCAGGCATCTTGAGCTTGAGATAAGCATAGTGCGGCACCGCATTGAATCGAGCGAATGCGGTTCGTCCGAGCAGTGCGTGATAGCCAATGCGGAAGGGGACGATATCGAAGACTAACTCTTCGCTTCGGAAGTTGTACGGGGATCCGAAGATGACCTCTAATGTGATGGAGCCCATGCAGCGGGCCTCTACACCTAGTATAACTCCTTTAAAGGTAGTTTTTGTGGGTTTGATCCTTGATGGATCGATGCCCATTTTGCCCACTGTATCTTGATAGAGCAGGTTGAGGCTGCTGCCACCGTCCATGACGACTCGCGTGAGGTGGAATCCAGCAATTATTGGGTCGAGGGCCAGTGCGGCCGAACCGCCATGACGGATGCTGGTAGGATGGTCCCTGTGATCGAAGGTGATCGGGCATGACGACCATGGATTAAATTTTGGGGCGACTGGCTCTATCGCATAGACGTCCCTAAGCGCGTGCTTGCGCTCCCTCTTGGGGATATGGGTAGCGTATATCATGTTCACCGTTTTCACTTGAGGGGGAAACTTCTTCTGTCCCCCTGTGTTCGGTGGACGGGGCTCCTCGCCATCGTCCTTGCTTTGCGACCCTTCTCCTTGTTCTCGGAATTTATCTTGCCGGCTTGTTTAAAAACCCAACAAATTCTGTTGGTGTGATTGGCTGGTTTATCGGGGATGAGCCCGGGTTCTTCCCTTTGAATGGATTCTCCCGCTGGCCGGACTTGGAGCCACTGAATCCGGCGTTGACCGCCGTGTCATCGGTATTGTTATCGTTTCTTCGACGCTTGTGTTTGTTGCGTCGGGGCTTGTTGTTGCTATTTCTGGCTTCAGAGGTGTCAGGTTCGCTTGTATTGTTATTGCTACGGGCTAGCCAGCTGTCTTCGCCCATGCAAAAGCGGGTCATGAGTGCCGTGAGGGCTGCCATAGACTTCGGCTTTTCCTGGCCGAGGTGTCGGGCGAGCCATTCGTCGCGGATGCTGTGTTTAAAGGCCGCTAGGGCTTCGGCATCCGAGCAGTCGACAATCTGGTTCTTTTTAGTTAAGAATCTGGTCCAAAATTTCCTGGCTGACTCTCCGCGCTGTTGGACTATGTGACTTAGGTCATCGGCATCCGAAGGTCGGATGTATCTACCTTGGAAGTTATCACGGAAGGCATCTTCCAGGTCCTCCCAACTGCCAACGGAGTTTTTGGGCAGGCTGTTCAACCAGAGCGGAGTTGGTCCCTTGAGTTTTAGTGGGAGGTATTCGATGGCATGAAGATCATCACCGCGGGCCATATGAATATGGAGAAGAAAATCTTCGATCCATACCGTGGAGTCTGTTGTCCCATCATATGATTCGATGTTCACGGGTTTAAACCCTTCTGGGAATTTGTGCTCCATTACTTCGTCAGTAAAGCAAAGGGGGTGTGCGGCGCCTCTATATTGGGCCACGTCGCGACGTAGCTTGGATGGAGTCCGTCTGCGGTTTTCGGCCGGGCGTGATTATGCTTGTTGCGTCCGGCTAGGTAGCTGCCGTCGTGTGTAGGGGAACAGCCCCGCGATCCGTAGATCGATCTGGTTTGTCCTGCTCTACTATCCAGGTCTTGCCACAGGCCATATGTATATCCCCGAGCTGTTTTATCTCTGCCTTTATGGCGAGGTAGTACGGGCTGGTGTTCGGCTTGAGTTGCCGCTTTGTCCCGGCCACGTGGTGGTCGGTCAGCCGCATTGCGTGATGATGGTATGGGCTCCAGCGCCTTGTCATCGAACTGAGGTAGCAACTTGCACTTTGGGTAACTTTTGGTTGGGCGCTCGAGGCCGTATTCTTCGGCTGACAGGACACTGGTCCATCTATCGTTGAGCAGATCTTGATCAGCTTGAAGCTGTTGCTGCTTCTCTTTCAGGCTCGTCGCAGTGGCTATTAGCTGGCGCTTAAAGCGCTCCTGCTCGAGAGGTTCCTCAGGCACAATGAAATCCTCGTTGCCAAGGCTCACCTCATCCTCGGAGAGCAGAAGATAATTACTGTCCTTCGAGTCTTCGTTTACGGCCTGTTCATCAGGGCTGACTCGCCCATCTTCCCGTTTGTCATTTTCGGAGGTTGGCTCAATGGGGTCTTCATTGACTTCGGCATCGTCTAGAGTATTATTTTCTCCTGTGCCGGTATTGCTGTCTTTTCCATGGTGTGACTTAGAGCGGCGCCGCTGTCGTCGGCGCTTTGGCTGTATCTCAGGAGGTTTATCCTCGACTGGGTCTTCTTTGTCATCACCGTTAGCTTCTTTGAGTGTATCCACAATGTACGTCATACGAAGAGGTGGCCGTCCAGCGTCCGGTAAACGGCGGGTTTTGGGCCTGCTCTTCTCCGGCATCGTCGTCCATACCGTCGATGTCTTCGGATTCATAATCAAGCATGTCGGTTAAGTCCTCGACAGTGGCTATAAAGTGGGTGGTGGGTGGGACGTAAAATTCCCTGCTCTCAGCCCCTAGTCCGGGTTGGGCATAGTTCGGACGTTGCTCCTCTATAATGACGAGGGATCACATTAAGTCCAGAGCCTCACTTAAAGGCGAGGTTTGGCCCGAGAGAAGAGAGCCTGTGGAGTACGGCGAGAGGGAGACTCCTTGGCCAAGCTCACACGATGCTGACTCCGAGGGTTCGGAGCTAGTGTCCGGAGAAGGGTCCGGCGTCTTGATGGTTTCCAGCGACACTACTTCTTCCGGCTCTCCCGTAATGGGCTTAATGGCCGCAGATATTCCGGCGGTCTCAGGAAGCCCGTCTTCGGACCTGACCATACGCTCTGGATCTACGGCAGAGTGGAAGTTGGGGGCACGAACCCTTAGAAGATCAAGTCTCCTCGGATATCAGCGACATAGTCCATGTTTCCAAAACTAATCTGGTGACCTGGGGCATAGCTGTCGATCTGATCGAGATGGCCAAGCGAGTTGCCCCGCAGTGCGAAGTCGCCGGACATGAAGATCTGGCCGGGGAGGAAAACTTCCCCCTTTACAACATTGTTGTAGATGATTGATGGAGTCATCGAACCTCTTGTCGACGAGGCAGTGGAACTCTCAATGAAAGCACCAATGTCGGTGTCAAAACCGGCGGATCTCGGGTAGGGGCTCCCGAACTGTGCGTCTAAGGTCGATGGTGACAAGAGACAGGGGACACGATGTTTACCCAGGTTCGGGCCCTCTCTATGGAGGTAATACCATACTTCCTTCTTGACTGATCTTCATGAATATGATTATTACAAGAGTTGATCTACCATGAGATTGTAATGGGTTGTACGAAGTCGGTTACAAAGAAAGGAATCTTCATATCCGAACGCCAAGCTTGCCATCCACGCCAAGGAGAGTCCCATCTGGACACGGGTGAAAATCTTCGGTCTTGTATCTTCATAGCCCATCAGTCCGGCCCATGTCCAAGAGGCAGGACGCCCGAGGACCCCTTAATCAAGTACTCCCTCAGTGCCGTCGTAGCGTGGAGGCAAGTCGGGCTTGAACTTGTTGGGCCAGACGACGCTGTGCAGCTCGGGGGTGAAGGTGCGGCAGCCCACCGTGGTCACTCGAGACCTGCATGGAGGTGGAGCCTGGTCTTGGTACCCGCGCACCGCCGCCGCACGCAGCACGCGATCCTGCCGTGGTGGTGCGGGGAGTGCGGGAGCATCTTCTTGCGGCCGCGGGATTTCCTGGCAGCTTCCTTCTTCACGCGCGGGCGCCCTGCGTGGTGGGTCGCACCGCGGGGCCACGCGTCTGGGCGCAAGGGCGGCGTCTTGATGTGGAGGTGGCGGATGGGCTCCATGGGCTACATCGCCCGCAGCAGGAGGTGGACGAGGCAGTGAGAGAGACGGTGCGGGAGAGCCCCCAGCGGTGCTGACCAGCTTGGTGATGCGGTCCAACCAGTCTTCATAGAGGTCGTCAAAGGGGCGGTAACGCAGGAGCTCGCGCATCATGAGCAGCGCGGCCTGCGCGTCTGTAGGTGTGTGATGAGCGTGGGACGACGATCCGGCTGGAGTCAGCGACGGGGTGGCGGTGCGTCCGTCCCGCCGCACTGAGGGGTGCAGCGACGAAGCTTGGTGCTCATTTCCCGCCGGGCCAGAGCAGCGTTGGCAGCGGGTGATGGAGGGCGATGGGGAGGTCCGCCGACGGGCGCCGTCTGAGCGACGCGAGCAGCAAGGGCGTCCCGGCGCTCAGCACGGGCTCGACGAGCGTCAGCCATGGATGCAGCGGAGCAGTGGTGCGTCGATCGACGGAAGAAAGGCTTTAGCGCACCCCTACCTGGCGCGCCAAATGTCGGATTACGAGTCCAGCAAACCCTTGTGAGGTTCGAACTCTAGTGTGCGCATGAAGAACACTCTCTTCCTAGCTCTCTTGCTCAACGGTCTCACGGCCTAGCTCGACGAACCCAAGGAACAAGAGACACAAAGGTTTATACTGGTTCGGGCCACCTTGCAGTGTAATACCCAAGTCCAGTGTGGTGGTGGATTGCCTCGAGAGGTTGAGGATGAACTAGTATAGTGGGTGAACAGCCTTTGGAGGTGAGGTGTTCTAGGGCTCGATGAGCTGGTGAACTCGTCGGGTTGGAATCCCTCTCTTCGATCCGTCTTTCCCTCCTAGTGGTGGCTAGTCCTATTTATAGAGGCCCTGGTCCTCTTCCCAAACGTTAGGCGGGAAGGGATCACACAACTGCCAAGTTTGAAGGGGACAACTAGTACAAGCTATTCTGACAAAAGGTGGTCTTCGCCTGTCAAAGGCTCTGGTGGTGACGCTGCCGTGGGCTCCGTGGCGACCTCCATACTGTCATCCTGCCGGTGTTGGTCTTGTTGCACTGATATGGAAACCTTTGCCTAATGCATCGGGACTCCGCGCCTGCGCTTGCCTCTTTAGCACAAAAGAGGAAATTGGTACACTGCGTCCGTTGGCGCCTGCCTGGCCTTGGTCTTCATGGCTCACGTCACGCGAACCTCACGAGGTGCCCCTTGCATTGAGATCTCCGCTCCTCGGGAGCCAGCCTAGTGAGGCTGCACCTGAGGAGGTCTTGGTGGTGTTCGCCCCGCAAGGCTTGGCCCCTCGCTAGGGTCTTGGGTGGTTGCTGCTGAAGATGGGCCATACCTAGCCGTTGGTGGAGCCACGCGCTGGGCCGCAGGGGGGCATGTCTGGGCACCCCCAGTCCCAGAACGCCGACACCACTCCCGACGATGACTGCAGTTTGAGGAGTTCATGTATTCACTATGTGTTAATGCTTTGTTCCGGTTCTCTATTAAAAGGAGGCCTTAATACCCCTTAGTTTCCAATAGGACCCCGCTGCGACAGGAGGGTAGGACAAAAGATGCCATGCAAGTTCTTTCCATAAGCATGTATGACTATTTACGAAATACATGCCTACATTATATTGATGAACTGGAGCTAGTGCCGTATCGCCCTAGGTCATAACTGTCTCATGATGAATATCATCGAACAAGTCACCGATCCAATGCCTACGAATTTATCTTATATTGTTCTTGCTAAGTTACTACTACTGCTATCACTATTGCACTTGCTACAAAATTACTGCTATCACTGTTATCGTTATCGTTACTGCTTCTACTATTATGAAAACTATCATACTACTTGCTACTGATCACTTTGCTGCAGATAATTAATCTCCAGGTGTGGTTGAATTGACAACTCAGCTGCTGATACCTTCAAATATTCTTTGGCTCCATTTGTGTTGAATCTATAAATTTGGGTTGAATACTCTACCCTCGAAAACTGTTGCGATCCCCTATAGTTGTGGGTTATCAGGTATGTACTGATCGAAAGTCTTATCAAGCGTCTTGATCTATCTCTATAGATCCTGATGCCCAATATTTAAGCATCTTCACCGAGGTCTTTCTTTGAAAAACTCCTTTCAAACACTCCTTTGTGATTTCCAAAAAATTATACATCATTACCGATCAACAATATGTCATTCACATATAGTTATCAGAAAGGTTGTAGTGCTCCCACTCACTTTCTTGTAAATATAAAATTCACCACAAAGTCTGTATAAAACCATATGCTTTGATCACCTTATCAAAGCTTATATTCCAACTCTGAGATGCTTGCACCAGTCCATAGATGGATTGTTGGAGTTTCCACACTTTGTTAGCACCTTTAGGATCGACAAAACCTCCTGGTTGCATCATATACAACTCTTCTTAAAAAATCCATTAAGGAATGCAGTTTTGACATCCATTTGCCAGATTTCATAAAAGTGGCAATTGCTAACATGATTAGGATAGACTTAAGCATCGCTACGAGTGATGAAATCTCACCGTACTCAACACCTTGAACTTTTCAAAAACCTTTTCGACAAGTCTAGCTTTGTAGATAGTAACAATACTATCAGCGTCCTTATTTCTCTTGAAGATCTATTTATTCTCTATGGCTTTCCGATCATCTGGCAAGTCAACCAAAGTCCATACTTTGTTCTCATACATGGATCCTATCTCAGATTTCATGGCCTCAATCCATTTTGCGGAATCTGGGCTCATCATTGCTTCCTCTTAGTTCGTAGGTACATCATGGTCTAGTAACATCACTTCCAGAATAGGATTACCGTACCACTCTGGTGCGGAACATGCTCTGGTTGACCTACGAGGTTCGGTAGTAATTTGATCTGAAGTTTCATGCTCATTATCATTAGCTTCCTCTCTTGTTGGTGTAGGCATCATGGGAACGGTTTTCTGTGAGTGTATACTTTCCAATTCGAGAGAAGGTACAATTGCCTCATCAAGTTCTACTTTCCTCCCACTCACTTCTTTTGAGAGAAACTCCTTCTCTAGAAAGGACCCATTCTTAGCAACAAAGATCTTGCCCTCGGATCAGTGATAGAAGGTTTACCCAACAGTTTCTTTTGGGCATCCTATGAAGAGGCACTTCTCCGATCTGGGTTCGAGCTTTATCAGGTTGAAGGTTTTTCAGATAAGCATCGCAACCCCAAACTTTAAGAAATGACAGCTTAGGTTTCTTGCCAAACCACAGTTTATACGGTGTCGTCTCAACAGATTTAGATGGTGCCCTATTTAACATGAATGCAACTGCCTCTAATGCATAACCCCAAAACGATAGTGGTAAATCAGTAAGATACATCATAGATCGCACCATATCTAATAATGTACGGTTACGACGTTCGGACACACCATTACGCTATGGTGTTTCAGGTGGCATGAGTTGTGAAACTATTCCACATTGTTTTAATTGAAGGCCAAACTCGTAACTCAAATATTCGCCTACGCGATCAGATCGTAGAAACATTATTTTCTTGTTATGATGATTCTCCACTTCACTCTGAAATTCTTTGAACTTTTCAAATGTTTCAGACTTGTGTTTTATCAAGTAGATATACCCATATATGCTCAAATCATCTGTGAAGGTCAGAAAATAACGATACCAGCCGCGAGCCTCTACTCTCATCGGACCGCATACATCGGTATGTATTATTTCCAATAAGTCAGTGGCTCGCTCCATTGTTACAAAGAATGGAGTTTTAGTCATCTTGCCCATGAGGCATGGTTCACAAGCATCAAATGATTCATAATCAAGTGATTCCAAAAGTCCAACCGCATGGAGTTTCTTCATGTGCTTTACACCAATATGACCTAAACGGTAGTGCCACAAATATGTTACACTATCATTATCAACTTTGCAGCTTTTGGCATCAATATTATGAATATTTGTATCACCACGATCGAGATTCACCAAACCATTCACATTGGGTGTATGACCATAGAAGGTTCTATTCATATAAACAGAACAACAATTATTCACTGACTTAAATGAATAACTATATTGCAATAAACATGATCTAATCATATTAATGCTCAATGCAAACACCAAATAACATTTATTTAGGTTCAATTATAGTCCGAAGGTAGAGGGAGTGTGCGATGGTGATTGTATCAACCTTGGAATTACCTCCAACACACATCGGCACCTCGTCCTTAACTAGTGTCTGTTTATTTTGCAACTCCTGTTTCGAGTTACTACTCCTAGCAACTGAACCAGTATCAAATACCGAGGGATTTATATAAACACTAGTAAAGTACACATCAATAAAATGTATATCAAATATACCTTTGTTCACTTTTCCATCCTTCTTATCTGCCAAGTATCTAGGGCAATTCCACTTCCAGTGATCATTTCTTTTGCACTAGAAGCACTCAGTTTTAGGCTTGGGTCTAGGTTTGGGCTTCTTCATGGGAGTGGCAACTTTCTTGCCATTCTCTTTGAAGTTTCCCTTTCTTTCCCTTGCCCTTTTTCTTGAAACTAGTGGTCTTGTTAACCATCAACACTTAATGCTATTTCTTGATTTCTACCTTCGCTGATTTCAGCATCGGGAAGAGCTTGGGAATCGTTTTCTTCATCCCTTGCATATTATAGTTTATCACAAAGTTCTAGTAACTTTGTGATAGTGACTAGAGAACTGTATCAATCACTATCTTATATGGAAGATTAACTTCCACTTGATTCAAGCGATTGTACTACCCAGACGTTCTCAGCACAAGCTCACTAGCTGAGCTATTCTCCTCCATCTTGTAGGCAAAGTACTTGTTAAAGGTCTCATACCTCTTAACACGGGCATGAGTCTGAAATACCAATTTCAACTCTTGGAACATCTCATATGCTCCATGGCGTTTCAAAACATTTTTGAAGTCCCGGTTCTAAGACGTAAAGCATGGTGCACCAAACTATCAAGTAGTCATCATACCGAGCTTGCAAAACGTTCATAACGTCTGCATCTACTCCTGCAACATGTTCGTCACCTAGTGGTGCATCAAGGACATAATTCTTCTGTGCAACAATGAGGATAATCTCAGATCATGGACCCAGTCCGCATCATTTCTACTATCATCTTTCAACTTTGTTTTCTCTCGGAACATATCAAAAATAAAACTGGGGAGCTATACGTGAGCTATTGATCTACAACATAGATATGCAAATACTATAAGGACTAAGTTCATGATAAATTAAGTTAAATTAATCATATTACTTAAGAACTCCCACTTAGATAGACATCCCTCGAGTCATGTAAATGATCACGTGATCCATATCAACTAAACCATGTCCGATCATCACATGAGATGGAGTAGTCTTCAATGGTGAACATCTCTATGTTGATCATATCTACTATATGATTCACGTTCGAACTTTCAGTCTTCAGTGTTCCGAGGCCATGTTTGTACATGCTAGGGTCGTCAAGTTTAACCCGAGTATTCTGCATGCGCAAAACTGTCTTGCACCCGTTGTATGTGAACGTAGAGCTTATCACACTCGGTCATCACGTGGTATCTCAGCACGAGGAACTATCGCAATGATGCATACTCAGGAAGAACACTTATACCTTGAAATTTTAGTAAGGGATCATCTTATAATGCTACCGTCGTACTAAGCAAAATAAGATGCATAAAAGATAAACATCACATGCAATCAAAATATGTGACATGATATGGCCATCATCATCTTGTGCCTTTGATCTCCATCTGCAAAGCACCGTCATGATCTCCATTGTCACCGGCTTGACACCTTGATCTCCAACGAAGTGTCGTGGTCGTCTCGCCAACTATTGCTTCTACAACTATCACCAACACATAGTGATAAAGTAAAACAATTACATGGTGTTTGCATTTCATACAATAAAGTGACAACCATAAGGCTCCTGCCAGTTGCCGATAAATTTTACAAAACATGATCATCTCATACTATAATGTATATCACATCATGTCTTGACCATATCACATCACAACATGCCCTGCAAAAACAAGTTAGACGTCCTCTACTTTGTTGTTGCAAATTTTACATGGCTGCTACAGGCTTCTAGCAAGAACCGTTCTTACCTACGCATCAAAACCACAATGATTTTTCGTCAAGTGCGTTGTTTTAACCTTCAACAAGGACCGGCCGTAGTCAAATTATATTCAACTAAAGTTGCAGAAACAGACACCCGCCAACCACCTATGTGCGAAGGACGTCGGTAGAACTAGTCTCTTGAACATGGTAATGTAATGTTGGTCCGGGCCACTTCATCCCATAATATCACCGAATCAAAATAAGACGTTGGTGGTAAGCAGTATGACTATCACCGCCCACAACTCTTTGTGTCCTACTCATACATATCATCTATGCATAGATCTGGCTCGGTTGCCACTGTTGGGGAACGTAGCATGCAATTTCAAAAAAATTCCTACGCTCACGCAAGATATATCTAGGAGATGCATAGCAACGAGAGGGGGAGAGTGTGTCCACGTACAATCGTAGACCGAAAGCGGAAGCGTTTGACAACGCGGTTGATGTAGTCGAACTTCTTCTCGTTCCGGCCGATCAAGCACAGAACGTACGGCACCTCCGATTTCTGCACACGTTCAGCTCGATGACGTCCCACTAACTCTTGATCCACACTACTGCAGGAGACTGCTAACGCGACACTACGATCAGAGACCCTTTGCCGAAACTGTGTGCGATGCAATAATCGCTAACGGTGGTGTAAGAAAACCGTCAAAAAAGGTGCCAAACATTTCCGATGATGGCTGCATCAAACACGGTTAAGATTTTAGTTACGTGTGTGATGCAGGGCATACAGTTATTCCATTCAAACTATCTACGATGAGGCAGAACAACAGAAACGGGCAGCCATAACAATGTGTGTGTGATGCAGGACACACGGTTAATTCATTCGAACTATTTGTGATGAGGTAGAACAACAGAAACGGGATGTCATATCAATGTGTGTGCGATATACGACATACGGTTAACTCGGACGAACTATTTTTGATTAGGGAACACAACAGAAATGGTTCAACTTAACAAGATGTGTGTGATATGCAGCATACAGTTCACATGGATGAACCGTTTGCGATGTGCCAAAAGAACACAAACGAGTCGTGTAAACAAGATGTGTGTGATACATGGAAAACCGCCGACTCAGATGAACTGTTTACGATGAGAAATTACAACACAGACGGTCAATACAGTTACTTCATGTGTGATTCTGTGTGTACAAAAATCTCTGAAAAATGCAAACTAGTTGCTTGCGGTGGCTAGGAGTATCGCACACTGTTGGGGATATAACTATTTGTGTAAGCCGCCCAGGAGGGGCCGGGTTATGCAAAGGTGATTTATCATATGAAGCCCAAGATCAAGCGTGAAGATGACGGTTCAATAAAGGGTCTAAAGCCCACAGGTGACTTAAGGCCCGTAGTGATAAACCGCCGTAATGACACGACTTGTTTTATAAGGCAGGATTAACTAGTCACCAAGCCAGACACTGTTTATGAGCCGGCCGGAACTCTGTAGGCCGCAGGGCGTCAACCCATCTATATAAGGGGACGACCCGCTGGCGGCTTAGGGCAGCTAACATCTAATCGAGAACCGGGCATAGCTTATTTCGCTCCCTGGTCATCGAAACCCTAGCAATACCAACCCAACTAGACATAGGATTTACCTTCACCGTAAGGGGCCGAACTAGTATAAAACCTCTCTCGTGTCCCTTGTCCCGTTAACCCCTTTAAGCTTCCTAGTGGGGATGGCTCCACGACTAAGTCCTTGCAAGAGGACATCTGCCGTGACAATTCCACGACACGCACGATGCGTCTACGAGTACTCGTGTGCGATAATTAATATGTTACACATATGTTTCCTTATGTGAACATGTGTGTGAATTTGCAATATGGACATTTAATATGCAAATGCCTTCTGGACATCGGGCACACGCTTAAACTCAATGAACTATGTATGATAGTAATACTTTCCATGAAAATTTATGAATTTGGGTAACAACATTTGAGTAACATATATATAGTGGTTACACTATTCGACAAAAGAAGGATCTTCGTAACACGGTTTTGACAACCATATGGTCCATATCTACATACTTAACATAGTAACAACTATCACATTTTAAGAGGCTAAGGGCCTGATACGTCTCCATCGTATCTATAATTTTTTATTGTTCCATGCCAATATTATTCAACTTTCATATACTTTTTGGCAACTTTTTATACTATTTTTGGGACTAACATATTGATCCGATGCCCAGTGCAGTTCATGCATTGCATGTTTTGGTTTGCAGAATATCCGAGCCCAAACGGGATAAAAGCAGACGGAGATTATTTTGGAATATTTGGAAAATCTGGGAGAAAGATCAGCGCGAAGCGGTGTCCGAGGTGGGCACGAGGTAGAAGCGCGCCCTACCCCCAAAGCGCCCCGATCCTCGTGGGCCACCGTAAGGCGGTTGATGCCCTTCTTGACCGCAAGAAAGCTATTTTTGGTAAAAAAAATCACGGTGAAGGTTTCAGTCCAACCGGAGTTATGGATCTCCATATATACACGAAACGGTGAAAGGGCAGCAGAACAAAACACAGAAACAAAGAGAAACAGAGAGACAGATCCAATCTCAGAGGGTCTCCCGCCCCTCCCACGCCATGGACGCCAAGGACAAGAGGGAAAACCCTTCTCCCAATTAGGAAGGAGGTCAAGGAAGAAGAAGACAAAGGGGCCCCCTCTCCCCTTCTCTTCCGGTGGCGCCGGAACGCCACCGTGGCCATCATCATCACTGCAATCTTCACCAACAACTTCACCGCCATCATCACCTACTATTCCCCTCTATATGCAGCGGTGTAACCTCTCTCTTACCCACTGTAATCTCTACTTAAACATGGTGCTCAATGCTATATATTATTTCCCAATGATGTATGGCTATCCTATGATGTGTAAGTAGATCTGTTTTGTCCTATGGGATATTTGATGACCAAGATTGCTTTGAGTTGTATGTTTTATTATTGGTGCTGTCCTATGGTGCTCTCCGTGTCGTGCAAGCGTGAGGGATTCCCGCTGTAGGGTTTGCAATACGTTCATGCTTTGCTTATGGTGGGTGGCGTGAGTGACAGAAGCACAGACCCGAGTAAGTAGGGTGTTTGCGTATGGGATAAAGGGGACTTGATGCTTTAATGCTATGGTTGGGTTTTACCTTAATGATCTTTAGTAGTTGCGGATGCTTGCTAGAGTTCCAATCATAAGTGCATATGATCCAAGTAGAGAAAGTATGTTAGCTTATGCCTCTCCCTCAAATAAAATTGCAATAATGATTACCGGTCTAGTTATCGATTGCCTAGGGACAAATAACTTTCTCGTAACAAAAAGCTCTTTACTAAAACAAATTTAGTTGTGTCCTTATCTAAGCAGCCCCTATCTTTTATTTACGCTCTCTTTATTTTCTTGCAAACCTATCCAAAAACACCTACAAAGTACATCTAGTTTTATACTTATTCTAGGTAAAGCGAACGTCAAGCATACGTAGAGTTGTATCAGTGGTCGATAGAACTTTAGGGAATATTTGTCCTACCTTTAGCTCCTCGTTGGGTTCGACACTCTTAATTATCGAAAACTGTTGCGATCCCCTATAATTGTGGGTTATCAAGACCTTTTTCTGGCGCCGTTGCCGGGGAGTTATAGCGTGGGGTGAATATTCTCGTGTGTGCTTGTTTGCTTTATCACTAAGTAATTTTTATTTTCTGTTCTTAGTTGTTCTTTATCTTTAGTTCTGGATATGGAACACGAAATACAAAAAAATTAGGTGTACTTGCTACTCATGGAGATGAGGAACCTCCTTAAACCCTCGATGCTCAATATGTGAAAATTATTATCTACCACTTTGATAATCCTGAGAAAACCTCATTCAATTTGGTAATGGGAGTAACCTTGGATCAACATGAATACTTTAGGGATTATCGCTTGACACAAAAAGGGAAACTATTATGGGATCAAAATTATATATTGAAGTGGTATGCCCGGCGAGTATGCTTGAATTATTATTATAATTGTTGCTCTAGGATGAATGCTCCACACCTTCCCTTTTCATGCAAATTTAATGATAATGAAACCTTGGCTTCTTATGCTAGAGGTATATATGATTACTATGATGTGGAACAAATAGAAGAATTTGTTGCTTTTAAGGGTGCTTATGAAATTGAATCTTT
Source organism: Aegilops longissima (assembly GCA_021605205.1). Taxonomy (NCBI): domain Eukaryota; kingdom Viridiplantae; phylum Streptophyta; class Magnoliopsida; order Poales; family Poaceae; genus Aegilops; species Aegilops longissima. The sequence goes on from CM038681.1 coordinate 293,047,691, forward strand.
GTTTGAAAAGTATGAAGCTTTTGATGATGATGTTTATAGGCCTGAAAATCTTGCTATATTGAAATATTGCTATGATAATTATGAATATAATTCCTATATTAATGCACTTATCAAGAAAGCCTCTGCTGTCCAAGAAGAGACTAATATTTTGCAGGAACCTATGGAAGAAGAAATTGATGAAACTGTGAGCTCATTGGATGAAAAAGATGAGGAGGAGAGCGAAGAACAAAAGGAGGAAGTGCGGATTAGCTACCCGTGCCCACCTTCTAATTAGAGTAACTCTTCAATTCATACATTTCTTATTCCCCTTCGTGCTTACCGAAGGATGATTGCTATGATGACTGTTGTGATCCCTTGGATTCTTTTGAAATATCCCTTTTTGATGATGCTTGCTATGCTTGTGGCCAAGATGCCAATATGAATTATGCTTATGAAGATGAACTTGCTATAGTTCCTTATGTTAAACATGAAATTGTTGCTATTGCACCCACACATGATAGTCCTATTATCTTTTTGAATTCTCCAAACTACACTATATCGGAGAAGTTTGCACTTATTAAGGATTACATTGATGGGTTGCCTTTTACCGTTGCACATGATGATTTTGATAGATATAATATGCATGTGCTTGCTGCTCCTACTTGCAATTATTATGAGAGAGGAACTATATCTCCACCTCTCTATGTTTCCCACACGATAAAATTGCAAGAAACTGTTTATACTATGCATTGGCCTTTACTAAGTGTGCATCAATTGTTCTTTTATGACATGTTGATGCATAGGAAGAGAGTTAGACTTCGTCATTGCTTGATATATGTTGCTTTGTGCTCACTACTAAATGCCAAATCATTGCTAATTAAAATTGGCATTGATATACCTTGGGATCCGGGTGGATTCACTACTTGAGCACTATATGCCTAGCTTAATGGCTTTAAAGAAAGCGTTGCCGGGGAGACAACCCGGAAGTTTTAGAGAGTCATTTATTTCTGTTGAGTGCTTTCATATAGTTTAAAAACAACAAAAATAAAGAGGGGAACCCAAAACTTTTCAAAAAGGAAAGTGAAAGTGAGAAAGACAAGCATTGTTGAAGTGGGAGAGCTCCTTGAACTTTGTTCATGCTCACAGCAACTTTGTGAATCTTGATTACAGAAACATTTCAACAAAAATAATTATCCCCTTGTACAATTCCATTGTATTATAAAAATAGTGTGCCAATGTTTTCCTTTAGGATGTTTAGAATGCTTGTTGGTTTGTGCGGTGCAGGACAGAAACTTTGGCTGTAGTGCGCGATTTTAAATTTTTTACTGGGATGTCAAATGGTTCTGATTATTTCTGCACTGTCTTGCTGTACAATTTTTTTATTTTTCCTAATTTTCGCAGAATTTTTCAAGTATCATAAGTATGGTGAATGTTTAGATTGCTACAGACTATTCTCTTTTAGAAAGATTCTTTTTTTGACGCATAGTTTGCTTGTTTTGATGAAACTATCAATTTATATCAGTGGATTAAGCCATGAAAAAGTTATATTACAGTAGACACAATGCAAAAAAAAATATGAATTGGTTTGCAACAGTACTTAGAGTAGTGATTTTCTTTATTTTACTAACGGATCTCACCGAGTTTTCTGTTGAAGTTTTGTGTGGATGAAGTTTTCGATGATCGAGAAGGTCTCGATGTGAGAAGAAGGAAGAGAGGCAAGAGCTCAAGCTTGGGGATGGACGAGGCACCCCAAGTAAATATTCAAGGAGACTCAAGCGTCTAAGCTTGGGGATGCCCCGGAAGGCATCCCCTCTTTCTTTAACAAATATCGGTATCTTTTCGGATTCGTTTCATTCATGTGATATGTGCAAATCTTGGAGCATCTTTTGCATTAAGTTTTCACTTTTCTTTTATGCACCATGCTGGTATGAGATAGTCCTTGGTTGATTTATAGAATGCTCATTGCACTTCACTTATATCTTTTGAGTATGGCTTTATAGAATGCTTCATGTGCTTCACTTATATCATTTGAAGCATGGATTGCCTGTTTCTCTTTATATACACAACCGCCATTTGTAGAATGCTCTTTTGCTTCACTTATATTTGTTAGACCTTGGGAATACCTTTTGTAGAAAGAATTAAACTCTCTTGCTTCACTTATATCTATTTAGAGAGATGACAGGAACTGGTCATTCACATGGTTAGTCATAAAATCCTACATAAACTTGTAGATCGCTGAATATGATAAGTTTGCTTCCTTGCAATAGTTTTGCGATATAAAGATGGTGATATTAGAGTCATGCTAGTGGGTAGATGTGGATTGTAGAAATACTTGTGTTGAAGTTTGTGATTCCTGTAGCATGCACGTATGGTGAACCGTTATGTGATGAAGTCGGAGCATGATTTATTTATTGATTGTCTTCCTTATGAGTGGCGGTCGGGGACGAGCGATGGTCTTTTCCTACCAATCTATCCCCCTAGGAGCATGCGCTAGTACTTTGTTTTGATAAATAATAGATTTTTGAATAAGTATGTGAGTTCTTTATGACTAATGTTGAGTCCATGGATTACACGCACTCTCACTCTTCCACCATTGCTAGCCTCTCTAGTACCGCGCAACTTTCGCCGGTGCCATAAACCCACCATATACCTTCCTCAAAATAACCACCATACCTACCTATCATGGCGTTTCCATAGCCATTCCGAGATATATTGCCATGCAACTTCCGTCATCATCATATACATGACTTGAGCAATGATTGTCATATTGCTTTGCATGATCGTAAGATAGCTAGCATGATGTTTTCATGGCTTGTCCGTTTTTGATGTCATTGCTATGCTAGATCATTGCACATCCCGGTACACTGCCGGAGGCATTCATATAGAGTCATATCTTTGTTCTAGATATCGAGTTGTAATATTGAGCTGTAAGTAAATAAAAGTGTGATGATCATCATTATTAGAGCATTGCCCCAGTGAGGAAAGGATGATGGAGACTATGATTCCCCCACAAGTCGGGATGAGACTCCGGACTTTATGAAAAATAAAAGAGGCCAAAGAAGCCCAAAAAAAGAGGCCAAAGAAGCCCACCAAAAAATAAAAAAATATATAAAAAATATAAAAAAATATGAGAGAAAAAGAGAGAAGGGGCAATGTTACTATCCTTTTACCACACTTGTGCTTCATAGTAGCACCATGCTCCTTCATATAGAGAGTCTCTTGAGTTATCACTTTCATAAACTAGTGGGAATTTTCATTATAGAACTTGGCTTGTATATTCCGATGATGGGTTTCCTCAAACGCCCGAGGTCTTCATGAGCAAGCAAGTTGGATGCACACCCACTTAGTTTTCAGTCTAAGCTTTCATACACTTATAGCTCTTAGTGCATCTGTTGCATGGCAATCCCTACTCACTCACATTGATATCTATTGATGGGAATCTCCATAGCCCGTTGATACGCCTAGTTGATGTGAGACTATCTTCTCCTTTTTGTCTTCTCCACACAACCTCCACCATATATTCTATTCCACCTATAGTGCTATGTCCATGGCTCATGCTCATGTATTGCGTGAAAGTTGAAAAGGTTTGAGAACGTCAAAAGTATGAAACAATTGCTTGGCTTGTCATCGGGGTTGTGCATGATTTGAATATTTTGTGTGGTGAAGATGGAGCATAGCCAGACTATATGATTTTGTAGGGATAACTTTCTTTGGCCATGTTATTTTTTGAGAAGACATGATTGCTTTATTAGTAGGCTTGAAGTATTATTGTTTTTATATCAAATGATAGACTATTGCTTTGAATCACTCGTGTCTTAATATTCATGCCATGATTAGACATATGATCAAGATTATGCTAGGTAGCATTCCACATCAAAAATTATCTTTTTTATCATTTACCTAATCGAGGACGAGCAGGAATTAAGCTTGGGGATGCTGAAATGTCTCCGTCATATCTATAATTTTTTATTGTTCCATGCCAATATTATTCAACTTTCATATACTTTTTGGCAACATTTATACTATTTTTGGGACTAACATATTGATCCAGTGCCCAGTGCCAGTTCTTGTCTATTGCATGTTTTTGGTTTAGCTGAATATCCATATCAAACAGAGTCCAAACGGGATAAAAACGGACGGTGATTATTTTTGGAATATTTGCAAAAATCTGGGAGAAAGATCAACACGAAACGGTGTCCGAGGTGGGCACGAGGGAGGGGGGCGCGCCCTACCCCCCAGGGCGCACCCCTGACCCTCGTGGGCCACCCATAAGACGGTTGATGCCCTTCTTCGGCCGCAAGAAAGCTAATTTTTGGTAAAAAATCACAGCGAAGGTTTCAGTCCAATCGGAGTTACGGGTCTCCATATATACACGAAACGGTGAAAGGGCAACAGAACAGAATGCAGAAACAGAGAGACGGATCCAATCTCGGAGGGGCTCTCCCCCTCCCACGCCATGGAGGCCAAGGACCAGAGGGGAAACCCTTCTCCCATCTAGGGAGGAGGTCAAGGAAGAAGAAGACGAAGGGGCCCCCTCTCTCCTTCTCTTCCGGTGGCGCCGGAACGGCGCCGTGGCCATCATCATCACCGCAATCTTCACCAACAACTTCACCGCCATCATCACCAACTCTTCCCCTCTCTATGCAGCGGTGTAACCTCTCTCTTACCCGTTGTTACTTAAACATGGTGCTCAACGCTATATATTATTTCCCAATGATGTATGGCTATCCTATGATGTTTGAGAGATCTGGTTTGTCCTATGGGCTATTTGATGATCAAGATTGGTTTGAGTTGTACGTTTTATTATTGGTGCTGTCCTATGGTGCTCTCCGTGTCGCGCAAGCGTGAGGGATTCCCGCTGTTGGGTTTGCAATATGTTCATGATTTGCTTATGGTGGGTGGCGTGAGTGACAGAAGCACAGTCCCGAGGAAGTAGGTTGTTTGCGCATGGGATAAAGGGGACTTGATGCTTTAATGCTATGGTTGGGTTTTACCTTAATGATCTTTAGTAGTTGCGGATGCTTGCTAGAGTTCCAATCATAAGTGCATATGATCCAAGTAGAGAAAGTATGTTAGCTTATGCCTCTCCCTCAAATAAAATTGCAATAATGATTACCGGTCTAGTTATCGATTGCCTAGGGACAAATAACTTTCTCGTAACAAAAAGCTCTTTACTATAACAAATTTAGTTGTGTCCTTATCTAAGCAGCCCCTAGCTTTTATTTACGCTCTCTTTATTTTCTTGCAAACCTATCCAAAAACACTTACAAAGTACTTCTAGTTTTATACTTGTTCTAGGTAAAGCGAACGTCAAGCGTGCGTAGAGTTGTATCGGTGGTCGATAGAACTTTAGGGAATATTTGTTCTACCTTTAGCTCCTCGTTGGGTTCGACACTCTTACTTATCGAAAACTGTTGCGATCCCCTATACTTGTGGGTTATCAAGACCTTTTTCTGGCGCCGTTGCCAGGGAGTTATAGCGTGGGATTAATACCTTTTTCTGTTCTTAGTTGTTCTTTATCTTTAGTTATGGATATGGAACACGGAATACCAAAAAAATAGGTGTACTTGCTACTCATGGAGATGAGGAACCTCCTTAAACCCTCGATGCTCAATATGTGAAAAATATTATGTACCACTTTGATGATCCTAAGAAAACCTCATTCAATTTGGTAATGGGAGTAACGTTGGATCAACGTGAATACTTTAGGGATTATCGCTTGACACAAAAAGGGAAACTATTATGGGATCAAATTTATATATTGAAGTGGTATGCCCAGTGAGGGAGTCCTGGATTAGGGGGTGTCCGGATGGCCGGACTATAACCTTTTGCCGGACTCCTGGACTATAAAGATACAAGATTGAAGACTTCGTCCCGTGTCCGGATGGGACTTTCCTTGGCGTGGAAGGCAATCTTGCCGATACGGATATGTAGATCTCCTCCCATTGTAACCGACTCTGTGTAACCCTAGCCCTCTCCGGTGTCTATATAAACCGGAGGGTTTTAGTCCATAGGACGAACAACAATCATGCCATAGGCTAGCTTCTAGGGTTTAGCCTCTCTGATCTCGTGGTAGATCTACTCTTGTACTAGCCCATATCATCAATATTAATCAAGCAGGAGTAGGGTTTTACCTCCATCGAGAGGGCCCAACCTGGGTAAAACATCGTGTCCCTTGTCTCCTGTTACCATCCGCCTAGGCGCACAGTTCGGGACCCCCTACCGAGATCCGCGGTTTGACCCGACATTGGTGCTTTCATTGAGAGTTCCTGTGTGCGTCATCTTTAGGCCCGATGGCTCCTCCGATCATCAAAACGATGCGGTCCGGGTGAGAATTTTTCCCGGACATATCTTCGTATTCGGCGGCTTTGCACTCGGGCCAATTAAGCAGCCATCTGGAGCAGATCGAAGCTACGCCCCGGCCATTAGGTCAGATTTGGAAGTTTGAACTACGCGGCTGACGTCCGTGGAGACTTGATCTTCGACGGATTCGAGCCACAGCCAAGCGCTCCGCACTGTCACGATGGGCATGATCTAGCTCTACCGCCGAATAGTGCCCTGGAGGCCGCACCAGTGTCTGCTCCGACCCTTAGCTCGGAGCCGACCGTGCCAATCGAGGACGGGTGGCTGGACACCGCCTCGGGGGCTGCAATCTCTACGGCGATCGAGCCGAACACCAGCCTTGTCCTTTGCGAAGCTTGTGACTCTAAGGTGCGGACTCCCCTCCGGACTCCGAACCTTCCGCGCCCCTACCAATCGAATCCAACCGATCATGGAGTTCACCGCCGCGGACATCTTTCAGCACTCGCCCTTCGGCGACATTCTGAATTCACTAAAATCTCTCTCTTTATCAGGAGAGCCCTGGTCGGACTATGGTCAGCAAGGTTGGGATGCGGACGGCGAAGAAATTCAAAGCCCACCCACCACCCACTTCGTAGCCACTGTCGATGATTTAACCGACATGCTTGACTTCGACTCCGATGACATCGACGGTATGGACGCCGATGTAGGAGACGACCAAGAACCAGCGCCTATAGGTCACTGGAAGGCCACCTCGTCGTATGACATATACATGGTGGACACCCCAAAAGAAGGGAACGACGATGGAACAACGGAGGATGACCCCTCGAAGAAGCAGCCAAAGCGTCGGCATCAGCGGCGCCGCTCTAAATCCCACAAAAGCAAAAATGGTGATTCCGGCATGGGAGACAATAACACCCCGGACAGTGCCGAAGACAACCCCCTCCAGCAGGATTCAGCGCAGGAGGATGGAGAAACCAGCCCTCATGAGAGAGCGGCAGACAGAGAGGTAGAGGACGATAATTACATGCCTCCCTCCGAAGACGAGGCAAGCCTCGACGACGACGAATTTGCCGTGCCTGAGGATCCCGTCGAACAAGAACGTTTCAAACGCAGGCTTATGGCCACGGCAAGCAGCCTCAAGAAAAAACAGCAACAACTTAGAGCTTACTAAGACTTGCTAGCCGACAGATGGACTGAAGTCCTTGCGACCGAAGAGTACGAACTCGAACGCCCCTCCAAGAGCTACCCAAAACACTGGCTGCTACCCCGATTAGAGGAGGAAGCACCTAGACCTACATCACCAGCGCATGATGCGGCCTACCGGCCACCTCGTGGCCGTGACAGAGAGGCCTCTCGTCCCTCCACTCAAGCCGCACCCCGGCATCGCTCAAAGAATACCAAGGCATGGGGAAATGCGCCAGACCTGTGAGATATATTGGAGGACAAGGCAAGGCAAACAAGATCGATCTATGGATCGCTTGGGCGCCCCACGACACGTGACGATAACCATCATGGTGGCAATGGTAAATCCGGCCAGGCCGAACAAAGTAGACAAAGCTCGTTTGAGCTACGTCGTGATATACCCCAGTACAGAGGCGCCGCACACCCACTATGCTTCACAGACAAAGTAGACAAATCCCCGAGGGTTTCAAACCCGTAAACATCGAATCATACGATGGCACAACAAATCCTGCGGTATGGATCGAGGATTATGTCCTTCATATCCACATGGCCCGCGGTGATGATCTACACGCCATCAAATACCTCCCACTCAAGCTTAAAGGACCAGCTCGGCATTGGCTTAACAGCTTGCCAGCAGAATCAATTGGTTGTTGGGAGGACCTGGAAGCCGCATTCCTCGACAATTTCCAGGGCACCTACGCGCGACCACCAGATGCCGATGACCTAAGCCACATAATTCAGAAGCCAGAGGAATCGGCCAGACAATTCTGGACACGGTTCCTAACCAAGAAAAATCAAATAGTCGACTGTCCGGACGCAGAGGCCCTTGCAGCCTTCAAGCATAACATCCGCGACGAGTAGCTTGCCCGGCACCTAGGACAGGAAAAGCCGAAATCCATGGCAGCCCTCACAACACTCATGACCTGCTTTTGCGTGGGAGAAGACAGCTGGCTAGCTCGTAGTAATAACATGACCAAGAGCCCTGGTAATTCGGATACCAAGGATAGCAATGGCAGGTCGCGTCGTAACAAGCACAAGCGCCGCATTAACGACGACAAGGCTGAGGATACGACAGTTAATGCCGGTTTCAGAGGCTCTAAACCCAGTCAGCGGAAAAAGCCATTTAAAAGAAACATTCCAGGCCCATCCAGTTTGGACCGAATACTCGATCGCTCGTGCCAGATACACAGCACCCCTGAAAAACCTGCCAATCACACCAACAGGGATTGTTGGGTGTTCAAGCAGGCAGGCAAGTTAAGTGCTGAAAACAGAGACAAGGGACTGCATAGCGATGACGAGGAGGAGCCCCGGCCGCCGAACAATAGGGGACAGAAGGGCTTCCCCACAAGTGCGGACGGTGAACATGATATACACAACCCACATCCCCAAAAGGGAGCGGAAGCGTGCACTCAGGGACGTATATGCGTTGGAGCCAGTCGCCCCAAAATTCAACCCATGGTCCTCCTGCCCGATCACTTTTGATCGAAGGGACCACCCCACTAGCATCCGCCATGGCAGATTCTCCGCATTGGTTCTAGACCCAATCATTGACGGATTTCACCTCACTAGAGTCCTTATGGACTGCGGCAGCAGCCTGAACCTACTTTATCAGGATACAGTGTAAAAAATGGGCATAGATCCCTCAAGGATTAAACCCACAAAGACGACCTTTAAAGGCATCATACCAGGTGTAGAGGCCAACTGTACAAGCTCGGTTACGCTTGAGGTGGTCTTCGGATCCCCGGATAATTTCCGAAGCGAGGAGTTAATCTTCGACATAGTCCTGCTCCGCAGTGGCTATCATGCACTGCTCGAACGAACCGCATTTGCAAAGTTCAATGCGGTGCCGCACTATGCATACCTCAAGCTCAAGATGCCAGGCCCTCGAGGAGTCATTACGGTCAATGGAAACACTGAACGCTCTCTCCGAACAGAGGATCATACGGCGGCCCTTGGAGCGGAAGTACAAAGCAGCCTCTCAAGGCAATTCTCCAGTCCGGCTATTAAACGTCCGGACACCGTCAAGCGCGCCCGGAGTAACCTACAACAAGACCGCCTGTCACATTCCAAGCAAGCGTAGCAATGCAGCCCCAACCCCAGCCCTCACGAAATTGCGAAACCAGTACTACATGTATATAACTACGCTCTGTAAATACCATGAGCATAGGGGAGAGGCACGACCACGGCATTCCCAAAATGCGGCTCAACCGCACTAGGGGCTCCCGATTTTGTCATTCTTATTCTTACTTTCAGGACTCCACTCTACGGAAGGCCTGTCCGGTAGTACAATCGCCGAACACACGATGCAATAGCCAGGAAGGCAGAAAGCTACGTCGAGTGTCCAGGTGGTCTCTATAACGAGCAGTATACTTGTTTCACATATCATCCCGCAGCTCACCCCTGGAGGGGGACATGTCAAATAGTCCCATCTCTTGCTTACCGCACCATTTGTATCGTTCTGCTTTTACCGCAAACTTTTCAAATAAACAATACATAGCTTTTGTCTATTATTGCATTCCCTTTTTATAAAAATATGTTCAAATATGACATTATGCAACCGTACACTTTGGTACGGCGAATACACCAGGGGCTTATGTACCCCAGAATATGGTGTGAGAAGTCCGAACACTCTTATGAGTGCGGCACCCCGAACTTATAGCATTATATGCATCGGCTCCGAATCATCTCTTGGGTCATAGTTGGGTTTGCCCGGCTCCCATGTTTTGGTACCTTACGTTCCGTTATATCGGCTAAGGTAGCGCTGGGAGAACCACTGCGATTGTGCCTCGGTTGAGCTGGGCTAAGCACCTCAGTGGAGAAAGCTAAAACTGACCGTCATGATAGGGCAAGAGCTGGTCACTATTCGAGAGGTTTTCGAGTCCCTAAAGACTTATGCCGCTTAGAGCGAGGAGTCGGCTTTGTCCGGCCTAGGCGTGGATAGCGCCCCGAACTCGGTCTTCCGAATACTAGGGGCTTCGCTGAAATTTAAAATTATAGAATTCTATGGCTAAGTGAGAGTGTTCAAGCATTATAGTCCGATTGCCTTGTTCGTTGTGTTGAGCGCCTCCCTCGAAGGACCCAAGAATGGGAAAAAGAGCTCTCAAGTTTATCCCGAACACCCCAGCACTTGCAGCATGGGGGCAGAAGCCGACGACTCGCCATCTCTCAATTTTAATAAACGGACGCACAGAAGGTAATATTTTAAATTCAAAAGCGTTGCTTAGCGCATATGAACAAGTTTTCAGCGTACAGGATCACAAATGCGAGTTTACTCAAAATTACATCTTTGGAGCACTCATCCGCTATAAAGCGGGCACCCTTGAGGCGCCCTCATAATACATCTCGGGCTTGCGATGCTCCTTTCCGGCGGTGGTCCGTCTGTCACAAGCTTCTCGGCGTCCATCTTGCCCAGTGCACTTTAGCACGGGCAAGGCCCTCTGAGCACCTTTGATGCATCTGGCGCTTGATGACTTCAAGCCATGGACGAGGCATCCACCAGCCGCCTCACCAGCCAAGTAGCTCCCGGGCATGGCTTCCCGAGCCACAGCCGGACTATGAGACCCTTCATGGCCTGTTCGGCCACCTTATGGAGTTCGACCAGCTACTTCAGCTGGTCGCTCAAAAACACCGGGTGTCCGGCCTCAACATCTTGGGACGAGAACACCTTCTCGGTCGAGCTCCCTCCTCGGCCCGGTAGAATCTGGCAGCGGACACACTGAGGGAAGATCTGTGAATTCTCTGGAGAGCTCGGACTCGGGTAAGTAACAAGTAATTCACTTTAACGTGCTTGCTGTGCATAAAGAATGCCTTACCGCGCTATCTTCTTCATCGCCTCAATTTCTGGAGGGCTTTTTGGGCTTGGCCTGGCAGATTTGGCGCTCTCAAGCGCCGAGGCGAGCTCGGACTCTTGAGTCTTTGAGTCAAGCTCCAAACTCTCGTGTTTTTCCATGAGAGCCTGGAGCTCTTGCTGTACCTCCGCCACCCGCGCCTCCTGCTTTTCTTGCTCGGTGCGCTCCATGGCCGCATTGTCTTCGGCCTTGGACAGGGTCGCCACCTCGGTTGTGGCCCCTGTAATACTCACGTTGGTCCTGTCATTTTTTGCAACCACATCTTTTTTATATATACTTAAATAAGGTATTACTTACCATCCTTGTCCTCGAGCTTCTTCTTGGCAAGGCCGAGCTCGTTCTCGGACCGCTCGAGGTTCTGCTTCAATGCATCGACCTCCGCAGTCAGTGCAGCAGAGGTCAGCAGCGCAGCCTGCATTCCCATATTGACATACTTATGTTAGACTCCTGCGTATATCTTTTAGATCCTCGATTCGGTTTTTCTTTCCGAACACCAAACCGAGCATCGAGGGCTCTTGTCTATCGGTAATATTTTTACATATCTTAAATACATACCGAAAGCTTGTTAGAAGGCTGGCACAGAGCTTGATCAACCCACTCTTGGCGGATGAACCTTACGGATCACCACACTCATAATAGTGTGGTGCTCCTCGTCAATGGGCGCGCGTTAAGTACCTCCAGCAGATTATCCGGTGCCTCGGTTGGGCGGAGGTCACCGGCATCGTAAACTTGCCCTTCTTAGTAGGGGCCGCTGCGGATTCGGAACTGTTGAAGGTTCGGTGCGGTGTCGGACCAAGGCGGACTTGGAGCCCTTGGGGTCTTATCCCTTCGCTGGAGTCCGGAGGTCGCCTTGCGCGCCTCGGGACCACCTCCTCCTGGCTTGGACCCTTTGGGACTCCCCTCGGCATCATCCGCTGGGCGAGGGAGGAGGAGGCCGAAGTGAAGTGCTATTCACATCCGGCGGACCCGAGGAGCCGCTCGATGAAGCGTTGAGCCCGGCCTTGGGCGGACTGCATGATTATATTGGCGTCGAAGATCTTGTACAGCGGAACGCCATGAGTTATTCTGGTATCCGGATACTTGCGATTTTGCCAGGGGCTTGGCCCTGGATGGCTGCTCCTCTTCGCCGTCGTCGGCGTTGGTGGAGTAGTCCGGAGGAAGGGTTCTTCCCTTTTTGGACCCTCCGGCCCCCCCAGTTGGGGCGGCCTTCCTTTTCGTTCCTCCCCCCGCTGGAGGGGGAGAGGCCTCTTCTTCGTCCTCCTCATTTTCTCGGGAGGAGTCCGCCTTGGAGTCATCGGACGATGAGTCCGACACCACCGGGCGCCGGGAACTCTTTCGAGTTCCCGTGGCCTTCTTCTTGGCCTTTTTCTCCGGCACCACGTAAGGTGCCAGAACCAGCAGCCCCATCAAGCAGGCGTCCGCTGGGTCTTCGGGTAAGGGAGCCGGACAGTCAATCTGCCCGGACGTCTTCTGCCAATCCTGTCAAAGGTAAGGGAGTTTAGATCCCGCATAGAATCAAACTATGGAAAACGAGTAACCCGTAAAGGGTAAAATAGCTTACCGCGTTGGCTTGATGCTGCGCGCTGAATCCGCGATCCTCGGTAGCGGATGCGGGAGCCTCAGCGCCCTTGAACAGCACCTTCCAGGCGTCTTCGTACATAGTGTCGAAGAGCCTACTCAGGGTTCGGTGTTGTGCTGGATCAAACTCCCACAAACTGAAAGCCCGTTGTTGGCACGGGAGGATCCGGCGGATGAGCATGACCTGGACTACGTTGACGAGTTTGAGCTTCTTGCTCACCAAGTTTTGGACGCAGGTTTGGAGTCTGGTCAGCTCCTCCAAATTACCCCACGACAGGCCCGTCTCTTTCCAGGAGGTGAGCCGTGTGGGGATGCCAGATCAGAATTCGGGGGCCGCTGCCCATTCAGGGTCACGCGGCTTGGTGATGTAGAACCACCCCGATTGCCACCCCTTTATGGTCTCCACGAAGGAGCCCTCGAGCCATGTAACGTTGGGCATCTTGCCCACCATGGCGCCTCCGCACTCCGTTTGGCGGCCGCCCACTACCTTCGGTTTGACATTGAAGGTCTTCAGCCATAAGCCGAAGTGGGGCTGCATGCAGAGGAAGGCCTCGCTCATGACGATGAACGTCGAGATATCGAGGATGAAGTTCGGGGCCAGATCCTGGAAATCCAGGCCGTAGTAGAACATGAGTCCCCGGACAAATGGGTGAAGTGGGAAACCTAGTCCGCAGAGGAAATGGGTGAGGAACACCACCTTCTCATGGGGCCTGGGGGTGGGGATGAGCTGCCCCTTGTCGGGGAGCCGGTGTGCGATGTCATTGGACAAGTATCCGGCTTTCCTCAGCTTCTTGATGTGTCCCTCCGTGACGGAGGAGGCCATCCACTTGCCTCCCGCTCCGGACATGGCTGGAGAAGGTTGAGGTGGGATGTGTGTACTTGGGCGTTGGAGCTCGAGTGCGCGAAATAGATAAGCAAAGGAAGAAGAAGGCGTAGATGAGAAAGGTGGATCCTTATCCCCTTATATGGGCGGACGAAACTATGTGCCCCCCACTAGCCTGGTAAAACTCGCTTATCTCCCAAGAGCCGTAAATTAATGGCACAGTTGGGTTACCCACGCGACGTATTGATGAGAATCCCGGAATAAGGGGACATGATCTCTGCTTCGACAAGACATGCCAAGGAAGCCGCCTCGCTAAGTGCGCTGAGGTGGGACAGTAAAAACGATTCGAATAAAGGCTTCGCTGTGGTGTGATGTCACGCTGCGAAATACATCAGCAGATTGGATTTGTGTAAATATTATTCTCTCTACGGTGGTATGTGGAAATTATTTTGCAGAGCCGAACACTATCCTTGTGTTCAAAATCTTCATGAAGTATTCGGAGGAGGAACCCGCCTTGCAATGCCGAAGACAATCTGCGCGCCCGACTCGTCGTCATTGAAGCCTGGTTCAGGGGCTACTGAGGAAGTCCTGGCCGGACTCCTAGACTATGAAGATACAAGATTGAAGACTTCGTCCCGTGTCTGGATGGGACTTTCCTTGGCGTGGAAGGCAAGCTTGGCGATACGGATATGTAAATCTCCTCCCATTGTAACCGACTCTGTGTAACCCTAGCCCTCTCCGGTGTCTATATAAACCAGAGGGTTTTAGTCCATAGGACGAACAACAATCATGCCATAGGCTAGCTTCTAGGGTTTAGCCTCTCTGATCTCGTGGTAGATCTACTCTTGTACTACCCATATCATCAATATTAATCAAGCAGGAGCAGGGTTTTACCTCCATTGAGAGGCCCCGAACCTGGGTAAAAACATCGTGTCCCTTGTCTCCTGTTACCATCCGCCTAGACGCACAGTTCGGGACCCCCTACCCGAGATCCACCGGTTTTGACACCGACACCCGACAAGTATGCTTGAATTATTATTATTATTGTTGCGCTAGGATGAATGCTCCACACCTTCCCTATTCATGCAAATTTAATGATAATGGAACCTTGGCTTCTTATGCTAGAGGTATATATGATTACTATGATGTGGAACAAATAGAAGAATTTGTTTCTTTTAAGGGTGCTTATGAAATTGAATCTTTGTTTGAAAAGTATGAAGCTTTTGATGATGATGTTTATAGGCCTCAAAAATATTGCTATGATAATTATGAATATAATTCCTATAATAATGCACTTATGAAGAAAGTCTCCGCTATCCAATAAGAGATTAATATTTTGCAGGAATCTATGGAAGAAGAAATTGATGAAACTGTGAGCTCATTGGATGAAAAAGATGAGGAGGAGAGCGAAGAACAAAAGGAGGAAGTGCGGATTAGCTACCCGTGCCCACCTTCTAATTATAGTAACTTCAACTCATACATTTTTAATTCCCCTTTGTGCTTACCGAAGGATGATTGCTATGATGACTGCTATGATCCCTTTGATTCTTTTGAAATATCCCTTTTTGATGATGCTTGCTATGCTTGTGGCCAAGTTACCAATATGAATTATGCTTATGAATATGAACTCGCTATAGTTCCTTATGTTAAACATGAAATTGTTGCTATTGCACCCACACATGATAGTCCTATTATCTTTTTGAATTCTCCAAACTACACTATATCGGAGAAGTTTGCACTTATTAAGGATTACATTGATGGGTTGCCTTTTACCGTTGCACATGATGATTCTGATAGATATAATATGCATGTGCTTGCTGCTCCTACTTTCAATTATTATGAGAGAGGAACTATATCTCGACCTCTCTATGTTTCTCACACGATAAAATTGCAAGAAACTATTTATACTATGCATTGGCCTTTACTAAGTGTGCATGAATTGTTCTTTAATGACATGCCGATGCATAGGAAGAGAGTTAGACTTCGTCATTGCTTTATATATGTTGCTTTGTGCTCATTACTAAATGCCAAATCATTGCTAATTAAAATTGGCTTTGATATACCTTGGGATCCGGGTGGATTCACTACTTGAGCACTATATGCCTAGCTTAATGGCTTTAAAGAAAGCACTGCCAGGGAGACAACCCGGAAGTTTTAGAGTGTCATTTATTTCTGTTGAGTGCTTTCATATAGTTTAAAAACAAAAAAATAAAGAGGGGAACCCAAAACTTTTCAAAAAGGAAAGTGAAAGTGAGAAAGACAAGCATTGTTGAAGTGGGAGAGCTCCTTGAACTTTGTTCATGCTCACGGCAACTTTGTGAATCTTGATTACAGAAACTTTTCAACAAAAATAATTATCCCCTTGTAAAATTCCATTGTATTATAAAAATAATGTGCCAATGTTTGCCTTTAGGATGTTTACAATGCTTGTTGGTTTGTGCGGTGCAGGACAGAAACTTTGGTTGTAGTGTGTGATTTTTAATTTTTTACTGGAACGTTAAATGGTTCTGATTCTTTTTGCACTGTCTTGCTGAAAAAATTGTTTATGTTTCCTTATTTTAGCAGAATGTTAGAAGTATCAGAAGTATGGTGAATGTTCAGATTGCTACAGACTGTTCTGTTTTAGACAGATTCTGTTTTTGAAGCATAGTTTGCTTGTTTTGATGAAACTATCAACTTATATCAGTGGATTAAGCCATGAAAAAGTTATATTACAGTGGACACAATGCAAAAAAAACATGAATTGGTTTGCAACAGTACTTAGAGTAGTGATTTGCTTTATTTTACTAACGGATCTCACCGAGTTTTCTGTTGAAGTTTTGTGTGGATGAAGTGTTCGATGATCGAGAAGGTCTTGATGTGAGAAGAAGGAAGAGAGGCAAGAGCTCAAGCTTGGGGATGCCCGAGGCACCCCAAGTAAATATTCAAGGAGACTCAAGCGTCTAAGCTTGGGGATGCCCCGGAAGGCATCCCCTCTTTCTTTAACAAATATCGGTATGTTTTCGGATTCGTTTCATTCATGTGATATGTGCAAATCTTGGAGCGTCTTTTGCAGTTAGTTTTCACTTTTCTTTTATGCACCATGCTGGTATGAGATAGTCCTTGGTTGATTTATAGAATGCTCATTGCACTTCACTTATATCTTTTGAGTATGGCTTTATAGAATGCTTCATGTGCTTCACTTATATCATTTGAAGCATGGATTGCCTGTTTCTCTTTATATAGACAACCGCCATTCGATAACTAATAGATTTTTGCAATAAGTATGTGAGTTATTTGTTACTAATGTTGATTCCATGGATTATACGCACTCTCACCCTTCCACCATTGCTAGCCTCTCTAGTACCGCGCAACTTTCGCCGGTGCCATAAACCCACCATATACCTTCCTCAAAACAACCACCATACCTACCTATCATGGCGTTTCCATAGCCATTCCGAGATATATTGCCATGCAACTCCATCATCTTCATATACATGACTTGAGCATTCATTGTCATATTGCTTTGCATGATCGTAAGATAGCTAGCATGATGTTTTCATGGCTTGTCCGTTTTTGATGTCATTGCTATGCTAGATCATTGCACATCCCAGTACACTGCCGGAGGCATTCATGTAGAGTCATATCTTTGTTCTAGATATCGATTTTTAATTTTGAGTTGTAAGTAAATAAAAGTGTGATGATCATCATTATTAGAGCATTGCCCCAGTGCGGAAAGGATGAGGGAGACTATGATTCCCCCACAAGTCGGGATGGGACTCCGGACTTTATGAAAAATAAAAGAGGCCAAACAAGCCCACCACTATATATATATATATATATATATATATATATATATATATATATATATATATATATATATATATATATGTGTGTGTGTGTGTGTGTGTGTGTGTGTATGTATGTATGTATAAAATATAAAAATATATAAAAAATGAGAGAAAAAGAGAGAAGGGGCAATGTTACTATCCTTTTACCACACTTGTGCTTCAGAGTAGCACCATGATCCTTCATAGAGAGTCTCTTGAGTTATCACTTTCATAAACTAGTGGGAATTTTCATTATAGAACTTGGCTTGTATATTCCGATGATGGGCTTCCTCAAATGCCCAAGGTCTTCATGGGCAAGCAAGTTGGATGCACACCCACT
This sequence comes from Aegilops longissima, assembly GCA_021605205.1. Taxonomy (NCBI): domain Eukaryota; kingdom Viridiplantae; phylum Streptophyta; class Magnoliopsida; order Poales; family Poaceae; genus Aegilops; species Aegilops longissima. Next base: position 293,065,553 of record CM038681.1, read on the forward strand.
TAGTTTTCAGTCTGAGCTTTCATACACTTATAGCTCTTCGTGCATCCGTTGCATGGCAATCCCTACTCACTCACATTGATATCTATTGATGGGCATCTCCATAGCCCGTTGATACGCCTAGTTGATGTGAGACTATCTTCTCCTTTTTGTCTTCTCCACACAACCTCCACCATCATATTCTGTTCGACCTATAGTGCTATGTCCATGGCTCACGCTCATGTATTGCGCGAAACTTGAAAAGGTTTGAGAACGTCAAAAGTATGAAACAATTGCTTGGCTTGTCATCGGGGTTGTGCATGATTTGAATATTTTGTGTGGTGAAGATGGAGCATAGCCAGTCTATATGATTTTGTAGGGATAACTTTCTTTGGCCATGTTATTTTTTGAAAGACATGATTGCTTTATTAGTAGGCTTGAAGTATTTATTGTTTTTATGTCAAATGATAGACTATTGCTTTGAATCACTCGTGTCTTAATATTCATGCCATGATTAGACAAATGATCAAGATTGTGCTAGGTAGCATTCCACATCAAAAATTATCTTTTTTATCATTTACCTACTCGAGGACGAGCATGAATATTAAGACACGATGTCCGAGGAGGGCACGAGGTAGGGGGGCGCGCCCTACCCCCCCAGGGCACGCCCCACACCCTCGTGGGCCACCCGTAAGGCGGTTGATGCCCTTCTTCGGCCGCAAGAAAGCTAATTTTTGGTAAAAAAATCACGGCGAAGGTTTCAGTCCAATCGGAGTTACGGATATCCTTATATACACGAAACGGTGAAAGGGCAGCAGAACAGAATGTAGAAACAGAGAGAAACAGAGAGACAGATCCAATCTCAGAGGGGCTCTCCCCCCTCCCACGCCATGGAGGCCAAGGACAAGAGGGGAAACCCTTCTCCCATCTAGGGAGGAGGTTAAGGAAGAATAAGACGAAGAGCCCCCCCTCTCCCCTTCTCTTCCGGTGGCGCCGGAACGCCGCCGTGGCCATCATCATCACCGCAATCTTCACCAACAACTTCACCGCCATCATCACCAACTCTTCCCCTCTCTATGCAGCGGTGTAACCTCTCTGTTACCCGCTGTAATCTCTACTTAAACATGGTGCTCAACGCTATATATTATTTCCCAATGATGTATGGCTATCCTATGATGTTTGAGTTGATCTGTTTTGTCCTATGGGCTATTTGATGATCAAGATTGGTTTGAGTTGTATGTTTTATTATTGGTGTTGTCCTATGGTGCTCTCCGTGCCGCGCAAGCGTGAGGGATTCCCGCTATAGGGTTTGAAATATGTTCATGATTTGCTTATGGTGGGTGGCGTGAGTGACAAAAGCACATACCCGAGTAAGTAGGTTGTTTGCGTATGGGATAAAGGGGACTTGATGCTTTAATGCTATGGTTGGGTTTTACCTTAATGATCTTTAGTAGTTGCGGATGCTTGCTAGAGTTCCAATCATAAGTGGATATTATCCAAGTAGAGAAAGTATGTTAGCTTATGCCTCTTCCTCAAATAAAATTGCAATAATGATTACCGGTGTAGTTATCGATTGCCTAGGGACAAATAACTTTCTCGTAACAAAAAGCTCTTTACTAAAACTAATTTAGTTGTGTCCTTATCTAAGCAGCCCCTAGCTTTTATTTACGCTCTCTTTATTTTCTTGCAAACCTATCCAAAAACACATACAAATTACTTCTAGTTTTATACTTGTTCTAGGTAAAGCGAACGTTAAGCGTGCGTAGAGTTGTATCGGTGGTCGATAGAACTTTAGGGAATATTTGTTCTACCTTTAGCTCCTCATTGGGTTCGACACTCTTACTTATCGAAAACTGTTGCGATCCCCTATACTTTTGGGTTATCAGGGCCAACAACCATATGGTCCATATCTACATACTTAACATATATAGTAACAGCCAGCAAATTTTAAGAGGCTGAGGGCCAACAACCACAACTGTCCACTGGAAGCAGCTTGATCACGGCGACTCGGCACCTCGTCAATGAAAAGGAAGAGCGCTCCTGTGCCTTGGTAGAGCAGGAGTAGAACAGTGTCTCCAATTTTCCAATATGGATGCATTGCCACGAGAAGCGAGAAATTGTTAATTTGAATGGTTCCATTTTTGTAGGAAATGCAGTACCTTGCAATCACTTTGGCGTTATTAGCAGGCACAAGTGTAATTCGACCACGCTGGGAAATCGATCCAGGAACGGCTACAGGGGGCAATTTCTGTTGACATGTAGAATAAAAAACAATTGTAACATATCGTTGAAGATATATATAGTTTATGAGCATCAACATTAAAATATGACTTTTTACCAGCGCTTTGTGCACACAATTCGTCTTGTTCAGTGTGTGCACCATAGGTATAATTAATCCCATCCAAAATCCAGCGTTCATACGCTGTGCTTTCTCAGTTAGATTATCAACAAAGTTTATGACATGCTTCAAGTCCTTCCAGTGAAATTTGGTACGCTTAGTAACATACAGATCGTTCACTATGCATCCAACATATCTTTCTTAAAAGGTGGAAAGGTATTATTTATCCACGCGCATAAATTGGTAAACAAAATTTGTTACTGCCTAGGAACAGAGTCAGAATATGATATCACAATTGGTTGCTTAAATAGTGATCAATTGGTTGCTTAAATAGTAATATGACAACATGGAGAAAGTTGAAAGGACACTAACCTCGATTAGACTTTAACCGGCTGATGACGTTGGGGAAGTAAACATCCATGTTAATTTGACCAAGTTGTGGTGCACGCACTAGAATTTTATTGCCAGCTTTCAGTTCATAACACTTAGACATTTTTTCTCCAAAGGTCCGCATTAAAATAGGATTGACCATCTTTATCAAGTTTTACGCTAATCGTCATTGTAAATCCATGTTGCATTGTCAATATGACATCCTGGGAGTCATCAACAAAGTAAAGCCCAAGATTTCCTTCTACTCCTATTCTTACAAAGCAAGGGATGTACTAGTTGAAATGAAAATTAAGATCATAAATTAGATATATTGAAATAACCGAGCAAGATGCAAATATGGGAGTAACTGATAGAACATATCCATATATAGATGCAAGAAAAGTACAAAAATATAGAATTAAAAATAGATAATGTAACAAATATTTGATGCAAATATATAGATAATGTAGCAACAGACGGTATATGTTCACAAATTTAGGCCATGCCGACCATGATAGGTTGAGATTGAACATACCGAGCGCTCCCTGAAGTCATCAGGAATGGTGAGATAGAACTTCGTTTCCAACTGGCCACGAGCACAGTTGCCCAATTTGTGTTTGCACTGTGCACACATGAATGAGCACCCACGAATCAGCTAGAACAAAAATGATTCGATGCCGATTTCCGCTGGTTGATTAACATCGACGGACAGACTGGGATAAGAGATGAGTGAATATTTCACTAATTAAGTTGATGACCTTCTCCATGAGAAAAATCTCTGGCCCAATCCCGTAGAAAACCCCAATCGACCAGACTCTAGAATGCCGATGCAGATAGGCAGCACAAAGAGGTGGAGGCGAAATCCAGTGCCGTTTGGAGCGCGACCTACGCCCACCGCCAACAGCCGTCGAGCTTAGGGTGCAGAGTTGTGGAGGAGTTCGCGGTGAGTGGGTGGGGACAAAGTGGGCGAGTGTTTTCTTTTCCTTTTGCATGTGTGAGTGTACACACACGATTCGCAGAGGCGACGGTGATGAATCGTGTGCGATAGTAAATCACCTAGATTGAATGGGAATCCAAATTTCCTTTGTCCTTCATCCATGAGTTTTTTTTCTACAATGAAAATAAACCCTGCTAATCACCGTGTTCAAATTTGACACTTTTCAGGGTTCATTTACAATATTTAGGGCATTATGTGCATTTTGTAGGCATTAATGCACGTAATTCAAATTCAAACAATTGGTGCATGAAAGGGTGCACAAGAACGGTCTGGAAAAACCATACTCATGGTATTTAGTAATTTCTCAAGCCTTTTACAAGGAATGGGCAGAGATTTCAATGGAATGTGTGGCAATAGTCAACCACAAACGCGTCATTTACAGGGTTATCAACTATAGAACAATGAAATATGTGCTTGAAAAACATGACGGCTGCCATGGTGCCACGGTATGGCCTCACCGTGCCCTAGTTAAAAGCTGAGAAGGTTTGATTTATGTCGTCACGCACGCCCTTCACAAATCGAACCATCACCGAGGAAGTTCAATGCTTTCAAGAGGGAAATCACCAAGATTTAAGGGGGATCCAAATTTCCATCCTAGTTTGTCATTCAGTTTTTTTCCAACGATCAACATACCACCTCAAATGAAACGTGTTCAAATTTGACATTTTTTCGAACTCATTTACCATATTTAGGGGATTGTGTGCATTTTCTAGGCATTAATTGTCGGGGGTGAGAGCTGATCGTGCCCCACGAGCACCTACGGGACCTGGGTCCCTTTGTGGTTCGGAGGGGGGCGGAGACTGCACAAAGAGCGGGTCGAGGCGATGCGCACGAGAGGGTTTTTACCCAGCTTCGGAGCTCTCCGGAGAGATAATACTCCTACTACTGCTTTGTGGATTATCTTGTGTTCTTGCTAGGGAGCAATGCTGGCTACAAGACCTAACTCGAGTGTGATGAACTAAGCTGGAGCTAGACTAGAAACCCAGCCGAATCGAACCTCCTCTACGTTGCCCTTGGACCTCCTTTTATAGGCACAAGGGGTTACCACATGTGGCAAATAGACAAGGTTACAATGGTAAAACTTAGGTAGGTACACGCTTTGTACAAAGTACGATAACCTATACCTAACTCGGCGGCAAGGGACAAGAGTCATCAATGCCGTCTCGATCGCTCGAACAATTATAACAGGGACCGTTAAGTGCGCCTCCGTTCGCCACGATGGTGGCTTGTCAGCGTTGTTTGTCGCTACTCCCCGCTGGCTGCACAGCCCGTCGACACGCGTACTCGGGAGAGCCCCGTGGTGACACGTTGGCGGGTGAGCTGGAGCGGAGATGAAGAGAGGTCACCCGCCCGGCAAGCGCCTTGCCGGCGGGGGAACCTTGTCGCGCAGGGGTTCAGCGCCCGCCAAGCCTTCCGGCAAGCTCCTCTTGCCGGGCCTCGTTCCTTTGCGCCTGGGTGGCCTTCCCGCAAGCTTCTCTTGCCGGGTCTTGACTACTTTGTTCTTGAATGGCTCCAAGGGCGCCGCTGAGACCTTAAGCGGCCATCGGGCCGGCCCGGCCGTGGCGCTGCAACTATCCGTGCGAAGTTCGGGGTACTAGGGTACCCTACTCTAGTACACCGACAGGAGCCCGAACTGGGCCACACACGGCGCTAAGCTCTGTTGGGCCAGGCCCAAAACAGTGCACGGGCGTCGTGGTCTTGATTACGCCGTTACTTGCCTTGGACCCACCACGTCTCCCACGAGCGGCACGTGTAGGGCGTGGCGTCATGGGAGAGATCGTGGGGCTTCCTTTAATGGGAAAAATCGAACGCCGTCCCTCTCCCTTTATAAGCGGGAAACGGGCAGGGCGCCCACTTGCCCTCGCTGTCACATCGGAAAACCCCCGTCGCTTTCCCCTTCCTTCTCGAGCCTGCAGAGAGCGACGCTCCGCCCCCTCCACTGCCACCGGTGCCACCCACGCCGTCGGCTTCCTCCACCACGACTCCCTATGGCTCCAAAGGCCGATAAGGGGAAGGGCGTGAAATCCGCCGAGGCGCAGCGGCTCGCGGCGCTGTGGAAAGAGCGGGCTCTCTTCGACCCCCTGCTCGACAGGAAGGAGCTGCGGGATGGGTACTACCTCTTCTGGTCGACGGTGACCCGGGCGCATCCGCGCACGAGGGTCATCTCCGCCGCCACATCTGCCAAGGTCTCCTTCGGGTACCCCTTCTTCGCGATTTTCTTACAGTGCGGGCTCTGCCCTTCTTTTCTAATTTTTTCGTGATGTCATGAACACCTATGGCCTCCGCTTTCTTGACTTCACCCCCAGCGCCGTTCTCACCTTGGCTGTTTTCGCACATCTCTGCGAGAACTTTGTCGGGTCCACCCAAATGTCGCCCTCTTCGCCATTACTTCTCACCCAGCGTAGAGAGGAGAGCCGCTTGCCGGAGGAATTGCATGGACCTCTAGGATCGGCAAAAAGGAAGCGTACCTTGACGGAGAGTTGCATAGCAAGTGGGAGGAGTGGAGGGCTGACTGGTGCTGGACCTTAGAGGAGGAGCCACAACCTTTTACCGCCCTGCGCAAAACCCCCATAGTTTGTGGCAACGATTGGAGCAACTTGGCGCCGGAGGACGACAAGTTGAAGATTGCCACGACTAGGATTTTGCGCCTCCGGCAAGTAGGGCTCACCGTGGGGGCAGTTGGTGCGGACTTCCTTTGCCGCCGCATTGCACCCTTGCAGGAGAAAGGGAGGCCTGCTTGGGAATTCCAGAACGCGGCGGATATCATGAGGCTGCGTCCAGGCCTAAATTGGAACTTCACCACCCTGGAGCTTGACGGCATGCTGCGGGAGCTGTTCAAGCCTGAGCCGGACAACCCTGGATGGTGCATGTTGCCGAGGGGAGTTGTGCCCTTGTGCAACAACTCGGCGCTTGATCGCATCTGCGCGATAATGCCGTTGTGCGATTCCCATGGGATCGTTCCAACTTGGCAGGAACCTGCCGATGACATAGTGCAGCAGTTCTTCGACGACTTGTCTGAAGTGCCGGTCCACGCCGACGAGAAGAGACGGCTCACCCGCGGCACCACTGTTCAGGAGATGGCGCGTATATCCACAAGGGTGGAGGAGGCTGCAGAGGCCGCTGCCGCCAGCGCGTTTAGGTTCACAGTCGAGGAGGCGGAGAGGGCCAAGGCGGCAAGCCTTGCCGACCAAGAGGAGTTCATCGGTGAGGAGGAGCAGACCGAGCCCGACAACGACCCAAATGAGCCTGCCGGGGGCGCCTCTCCTCCGCCGTCAAGTAGCTTGCCGCAGGAGGAGCTCACCGCCCCGCCAAGGAGACGTCTCCGGAGGACCGGAGAAATGGCGGGGGAGCATACGGTCCAGCAGCCGCCTCGCTGCCCGACGCGCTCCACCGCGGCAAGTACTGTTGCCGCGGGAGCATCTCGTTCCGCCACGGCGACGGGCTCGGGGCCTTCTGGAGTCGTGGCCCCTACACCCGCTAAGCGCCAGAGGGAGTCTTCTCCCCCAATCCGTCGCGCTGGAGCAGAGTTTGATCTATCCGCTCTCAGCTCCGAGGAAGAAGAGGAAGAGTAAGATCTTGCTGCTGCTATTTGTAGTCTTCCAACTTATTGCTTTATCTTATATCTGACTGGTTCCACTCTGATCTTTCCTCTTCAGGGCGTCAGCTCAGAGGGCGCCGAAGAGAGCCAAGACGCCGGTGGTCGTCGTCTCAGACGACTCCCCTGTAGCAACAGGGGGCACGTCCGGGACTCCTTTGCCGGACCCGGCAACCCTTCAACAGAGCAGCCCAAAGACAGCCCCAGCGTAAGTACAGTATGCTTCCCGTGGTTAGGCGCTTGGTGCTTTTCCGTTACTTATATCTGGTTTGCTGGATTTTGTAGGAGCAGAGCAGCCACATCATGGAGCACCGGAGGCTACCCCCGAGGTCCAGCCTCATCAGGAGGCCCCGGAGGCTGCTCCCGAAATTCTGCTTGCTTCAACTACGCCACCAAGGGAGGATTCTCCTCCAAGGGAGCGCTCTCCGTCAAGGGAGGCTTCTCCGACAAGGGGAGCTTCCCCGACAAGGACTGGTGCCGACGACCCTCCGGTGGTGGAGGCCGCGGCCACAGGCCCCACTGCAGGTAACCTTCTTGTCTTGATAGTTTTCCTTGGGTTCTGCTCTTCCGAATATCTGTCTGGTCTGTGCTTCCTCCTCCTGACCACCAGATCCATCTGCCGGAGACCCGATGGAAACCGAAGCTGCCGGCGAGGAGGGCGCCGGCGGCGACAGTGTCGACGCCGCCAACATGGAGGAGGAGGAAGCTGGTGATGACAAGCCCGCCAGTGAGGAGGCTGCCGAGGCGGCCGGCCGCAGAGGTGAGGAGGAACCCGCGATCGCGCGGCCCGGAGGCGCGGGAGCGCCAGCGCTGCGCCGACCGCGATCCCCGCCACCGATGCCGCGCCAGACTCCGAGGAGCCCCAGCCCGGCGCCTACCTGAAAGCCGGTGAGGGTGTCTTCATCAAGCTCCCATGGGCATCAAGCTCCAGGGTGCCAGCCGAAGGGGAGACCTTCGATGCGGAGCTGCTCGCCTCCGCCGGGCTGTCGCTGGTTGATGCCCGAGCAGCAGCGATGGTGAACCGAGGAGGAGCAGCTGCTAAGGAGGTTGCTGTTGCTCTACCGCGCCCGACAAGCCAAACTGGAGTCGAGGAGGCGCTCGTCGCGGGGCGGAGCTGACTTGGAGAAGCGTCGCGGAAGAGCTCCGGCGCGCAACAAAGAGACTCTCCGGGACATAGCGGGGCTCGGGAGCAGCTTGTTGAGGCGCGCGGCCTTTATCTTGGAGAAAGGCGAGGTTGAGGAGCAGCAGAGGCTTGCGGTGAAGCTCTGCTAGAGAAAGTGGTGGCGCGCGCGGAAGATCAACCTTGACAGCTTTGAAGAAGATCTCGCCCAGCAGCGAGCGATCAGCGGGCGCCGGAGGCAAAGGATGCTGCCGCGGCTGTCGAGGCCGCCAAAGGGAACTGGAGACGAGGTGGCTCAGCTGGAGTTCACCCTCCGGAAGAGTGCCGAGGAGGTCACCGGGTTGAAGCGGCGTGAGAAGGACGCTTATACCCTCGGCGAGCTGCGAGGTCGTTTGGCTGAAAAGATCAAGGAGATCGATGCCGCCAAGAATGTCAAGGCGGATCTGGAGCTGAAATTAACCACCTTGACGGAGACGTTGAACGGCGTCAGGGAGCGGGAAACGGGCCTGCTGGAGAAAATCAAGGCCACCGAGGAGTTGCTATCGAATGCCGTGACCGCCCAGAATAATCTTCGGGACAGCATAATGCATTGGACAGAAGGCCTCGTGGACACCGCCGCCGGCATCCACAATGAGCTGATAGAGTTGGGGATGACAGATCTTGGATATTCCACCGACGGGAACCTCCAACCCAGTGTCAAGCTCAGCCTATTCTTCAAAGGCGTGTTGGCGGGTATCCGGCGGCTCCGGAATGAGGTTCCGAAGCAATTGGCGGAGGAATCACGCCAAGTTTGTGCCGAGGCTCTCCAGAAGGTGTTGATGAAGGTGGCCTTCCGCAACCTAGGCGTCGACTTCTCCAGGGCCCTCAAGTCCCTGCCTTCATCCGCCGATGTTGAAGCGCTCAAGACCCTTGTCGCACCCGTTGTGGACAGGGTGAGCGGAGTCAAGAGGCTCGAGGGCGGCCGCGTGGACTAGGCCGCCAAGTTATCCTTCTCTTGTCGCTGTAGATCATGTTTTGTGAGAAAAGCCTATTAGATCTGCGACAAGTTATTATGTAATATACACTATCTTAGGAAATCGAATGCAACGTTATTTCCTTTACTCGATTTCTTCCTTGTATGTTTTCACCCTCGCTTTTAGGAAACTTGCGGTGCAGCACCCTTGCATGGCGCCGAAAAGGAACTTCAGCAGCCTCTTTGGGGTCGCTACCGACAAGCAACCTCGTCATGGACTAGTCGCAGCTCACTTAAGTCGTTGAGCGGACTCGAAACAAAATAAGGGCGCGACCAGTCACGATTTGGTTCCTCCGCATGGGTTTTCCATACAAAGTACTATGGTTCGAGGAAGATAACTTAAAATTTAAAACTGGTCGCTTAAACTTAGCAACTTAGCTTTTACATTGTCCGTCTTCCGGCAAGGCGGCAGTTGCTTTCGGCGACGCTTGTAAATAACACCACTATCTCCTTCTCTCCCCGGTTAACTTGTGGGTGGATGAACCTTCTTCTTGTTTGAGAAGAAAGAAGAGAAAAGAAAGTTATGGAGCCTAATAGCTCACTATAAACTTACGGGTGCGGTGCTGCACAAGATGTTAGTAAACACATGCATATTTAATTATGAAGGCATGTATTAACAAAAATGCGCGCAACCATAGGCTTTATTGATGCACGGGGTCTGCGCCCGGCTTTGTACAAAGGATCACATGCAACAGCGGTAAGACTTGTACAAAAGGGTGGTTGCCGGAACGGGTTCCGGCAACCGCGCCTCATGGGTAAAACTTGCGAAGATGCTCTATGTTCCAGGAATTGCTCACTGGAAAGCCGTCTTGGTCTCAAAGCGGACAGCGCGCGGGCCTAGTGACTCGTTTTACCCGATAAGGGCCTTCCCACTTCAAGTCAACTTGTTGGAATTCTTGGCGGATTGAGCGGCGAAGAACAAGGTCGCCTTCCTCGAAGCTTCGGCATTAACTGCGGCTATGGTAGCGGCGCAAAGCTTGCTGGTAACGAGCAGCTCGTCAGAGAGCTGAAGGCGATCTTCCTCGAGGAGCAGCGTCATCTTGCCGCAGCTGCTCTTGCTCAAACTCATCATAGCGAGCACTCGAGGTGACCCGTATCTGAGTTCCGTGGCGAACTGCCTCTGCTCCGTGAGACTAGAGCAAAGGGTGTCGGCGGTGGCTCGATTTGGCGTCGTCTGATCGACCAAAGAACCACCGGCAGCTCCTCGATCCAGTTCCTTCCGCACTTGTGCAGCACAGTCGAAAGTTCGGTCTTGAGTCCTCGCAGCACTTCAGCGTTTGCCCTCTCGCTTGACCGTTGCTTCTCGGATGAGCAACGGAAGCAAAGCAGATCTTGGCGCCAAGATCTTGGGCGTCTTGCATGAAGGTGCGACTTCGTGAACTGTGTGCCGTTGTCGGTGATGATCCGATTAGGAATCCCAAACGGCAAACAATTGACTGAAGAACTTGACGGCTGATCTTGTCACCTTCCTCACTGGTTCCACTTCCGGCCACTTTGTGAACTTGTCGATTCACGACATACATGTACTCAAAGCCCCGACAGCTCGGGGAAGGGGCCGAGATGTCGAGCCCCAGACCGAGAAGGGCCGGGATAAAGGATCGTCTGGAGAGCTTGAGCTGGCTGGTGTATCTGTCTTGAATGGGCCTTGCGCGCTTCACACTTGGTTACTTGTGCGATTGCATCTGGAGGGCTTCGGCGGAAGAAACCTTGCGGAAAGCTTTGCGGCAAGTGCTCTTCTTGCCAATGTGGTGACCACATATGCCTCCGTGTATCTCCGCCAACAGCTTACATCCATCTTCCCGCAAATACACTTCAATTTCACCCGTTGAGTCTCATACATGCAGGATGTTATCAACAAACTGGTACATACTTGACTGCCGGGCTACTTTTTCCGCTTCTTCTTGCTCTTGGGAAGTTCTCTGTCTCAAGGAAATGGGCGATCTCTTTGTGCCCATGTTGGAGCACGTGGCTCGACAACAAGGACTAAAGGCTCATCTGTCATGCGGGACCATCGGCTTCTCGGCTAGGACCCGCTGGTCCACCGGCTTCGATGATCCCGTCAAGCTTGCGGAGCTAAGCTTGTCGGGGCGTTCTTCAACGATACAAACTGCGTGGTTTGTCGAGCAGATCGCTCCTCGATGATATTTGCATTGGTTCTAGGGACCTTCTTGGCGGCGGCTTCGAGAGCTCTGCCGGAAAGTAGTCGCGGAAACCAATTTTCTCTTCTTGCTCTGCCCTGTTGATGGTGTCACGGTTGGCTGAGTCAGCTTGAGCACAAAAATCCCTGGTTCCACAGGCAACTTAAGTGCGGCACATTTGGAGAGGCCATCAGCTATATCATTCTGCGCTCTTGGAACGTGTTCCATTTGCGAGCCTTCAAAGTGCTCTTCCAGCTTCCTCACTTCATCGACGATGCTTCCATCAGCGAATTTGGTAATCTTTATTTACTTGGCGGGCGACAAGTTGTGAGTCTCCCCTGACAATGAGCTTCTTAATCCCAAGGTCTATCGCAATCCTGAGACCGGCGAGCAAGCCTTCATACTCTGCAGTATTATTTGTTGCTTGTTCCTTGGGGAAGTGCATTTGGACTATGTATTTGAGGTGTTCCCCGGTGGGTGCGATAAGCAACACGCGCGCACCGCGCTTTGCAGCGAGAAGGCACCGTCAAAGTACATCAGCCATTCTTTATTTGCCTCCTTGGCGGGATGCTTGTCTCGGAATCTCTTCATCCAGCGTTGGCGTCCACTCTGCTATGAATTCTGCCAATGCCCTGCTCTGGATAGTTGAAGTGCTTTCGAACTTGAGACCAAAGCTTGACAGTTCGGTGCCCACTCAACAATCCTGCCTGTTGCTTCGGATTTTGCAAAATCCTCTTTAGCGGAAGCGGTGACAACTGTTATCTCATGTGCTTGGAAGTAATGGCGCAGCTTTCTCGAGGCCATGAGCAGGCCGAAAAGCAGCTTCTGCACACCAGAGTATCTCGATCTAGCCCCTTACAGAAGAGAACTAACAAAGTATACTGGGCGCTGCACCATCTTCTTCCGTATCTTGTCGCAACCCTGCGCTGATCCGTCGTCGTCGGGACCGGAGCTTGACGGCGAAGCCCCCCGCTTGTCGCTGGACGCACCTGCCTCGGTTGCCGGCTCATCATCCGCCTCCCTCTCCGCTACTAACGCAGCACTAACCACTTGATTGGTCGCCGCTATATACAGCAGCAACTTCTCTTGCGGTTTAGGTGCGACAAGTATTGGAGTGGAGGACAGGTATCTCTTCAAGTCTGCAGCGCAGCCTCCGCTTCGAGTCCATTTCATTGGACCTGCCTTTTCAAAATCTTGAAAAAGCGGTAGGGCGCTCAAGCAGACTTAGAAATGAACCTCTTGAGAGCAGCCATAGCCCGGCAAGCCTCGACATCCTTAACGCGCTTTGGTGCTTGATCTGCTCAATGGCCTTGATCTTGTCGGGTTGGCTTCAATTCCCCGCCGAGATACAAAGAACCCGAGAAGCTTGCGGAAGGGACTCCAAACATGCACTTCTCGGGGTTGAGCTTGAGGTTGATCTTGCGCAGGTTTGCAAGCGTCTCATCAAATCCTGAATCGAGTCGCTCTGTCCTTGCTCTTGACCACTATGTCATCCATGTAGGCTTCTACATTTCGTGTATCTGTGGTCCAAAAGCATCATGGACTGCCCTTGCAAAGGTTGAACCAGCATTCTTCAAACCGAAAGGCATCCGTATAAAGGAGTACGTGCCACATGGTGTGATGAATGCGGTTTTCTCTTCATCCTCTTCTCGCCATGAAGATCGATGATATCCTGAATATGCATCAAGAAATGAAAGCAGATCACATCCAGCCGTGGAGTCAACAATCTGGTCGATCTGCGGCAAGGGAAATGGGTCCTTGGGACAAGCTTTATTAACATCTGTGAAGTCAATACAAAGCCTCCATTTCCCATTAGCTTTGGCGCACCACTACGGATTGGCCAACCACGTGGGGTGGAGGACTCCTCGACAAGCCCTGCTGCTTCCAATTTCTTGATTTCTTCGCTATGAACTCTTGGCGCTGCACCGCTGTTTCCTAACTTTTTGCTTGACGGGCGGCGTGAGGACAGACAGCTAGGTGGTGCTCAATTACTTTCACAGGAACACGGGGATATCGGATGGTTGCCATGCAAACACATCGACATTCGCCCACAGAAAGCAACGAGCTCGCCTTCCTATTTAGGATCAAGCGTGGCATCGATGGTGAAGGTACCACCGCACTGTCCTCCTTGGCGGGCACTTTCTTGGTCTTTGGCGGAGCTGTCATCGTATTGTTGCACTTGCGGTGGAGCTCGATGGTGCGTCCTCGGCGGTAGCGCAGCACTCAAGAGGTGCGCTTGCGGAGTGGGCACAGAGCTCTTGCCGGACCCAGTGGTCTTCTTCTTCGCCCCGGGAGCTTCAGCGGTAAGTGGTTTGCTATCTGTCGCGGCTGCTGCATCTCGGTAAATCTTGTCGGCGCAGATAAGTGCATCCTTCTTGTCGTCGTGGACAGAAATGACACTTATCGGGCCGGGCATCTTGAGTATGTTGTATGCATAGTGAGAGGCAGCCATGAACTTGGCTAGTGCCGGACGGCCAAGTATGCCATTGTAGGGCAATGGGAAATCGGCGACGTCGAACGTGACCCTCTTAGTTCTGAAGTTGAGCTCACTGCCGAAGGTTACTGGCAACGTGATCTTCCCCTTGGGCTTGCTCCTTCCTGGGTTGATTCCTTGGAAAGTACCAGTTTCTTCGAGCTCGCTGTCAGGGATTTGAAGTTTCTGGAGCACTGTGGAGGAGATCAAATTCAGGCCGGCCCCGCCGTCAACCAGCATCTTTGTGACCTTGAGGTTGCGGATGGTTGGTGAGACCAACATCGGCAAACACCCGACCGCATGATGCGATCGGGATGATCCTAATGTCAAAGATGATGGGCGTCTGGACCACTTCAGAGGTTTGCGTGACTCTATGGATGGTTCTGCTGCGTTGACCTCACGCATCCATTGCTTGAGTTGGCGGTGTGAGGTATGCAGAGACGCACCACCGTCGACGCAAAGGACCTCTGTTGCCTTTTGAAACTCCTGCTCATCAGCTTCATCATCTTCATAGTCCTCGTCATCTTCATCTTCATCTTCTTCTTTGTCGCGGCCACGGGGAGGTCTGTCTCCTTGCCGCTGCTTGGCCTTGCCGCGGCGTCCTCCCCGACCGGGTCTCTTCTTACTTGCTGCACCTGCACCTTCTTGGGCTTTCTCCTTGTCCCGCCGCTCGTATTCAGATTTCTGTAGCTCAACAAGCTGTTCGACTTTCTTGCAGCTCTGGAGATCATGGCCCTTAGTGTGGTGGATTTTACATCTTCGCTTGTTGGAGTTGCCGGGCTTGTCGGCGGCCACCCGCCTTGGCGGCGGTGTCAACGGTAACCTCCTTGCGAACCACCGGCCTTGGCCTGGTTGGTGGCACCATCCTTGCGGGACTGCTCGACAACTAGTACTTCTTGGTTTTCTTCCTCCTATTGTTCCGCCACGGTTATTCCTTGCCGGCGGTCCCCTCATTGTCGACTCTGCTCCCACACTCTCTCCTGGAGCCTTCTTCCTTCTTCAGCGTAGCGCACACTTGTCGGCCAGGGCGTAAAGCTCGCCGGCGTCTTTCACTTTGCACATCGCCATCTCCTCCCTCATCCTGCGATTTCGCACATTACGATGGAATGCACTAATCACTTTGCAGCAGGGTGGGCGTGCAGGGATGTTATAGTGCACTCGATGAATCTCTGGATGAATTTATGCAGAGACTCCCCTTCATACGGGAAAGCAGGTGGAGATCACTCTCCTGGCCATGAGGCTTGTGGCCGCCTGTAAAGGCGCCAACAAATTGGTGGCACAAATCTGCCCAAGAAGAAATAGAGCCATCCGGCAAGTGCATGAGCCAAGATCTGACGTTTGGCTTGAGCACCAAGGGGAAGTAGTTGGCGAGGATCTTGTCGTCTCGTCCCCCCGCAGCTTGCACCGCGATGGTGTAGATGCTGAGGAACTCCGACGGGTGTGTCCTGCCGTCGTACTTCTCCGGCACCTCTAGTTTGAAGTTTTTCTTGTCGGGCCACCGGACTTGCCGCAGCTCACGAGTGAACGCGGGGCAACCCACCGCGTACGGCAAGTCACCTGGTTCCCCTGGCGCGTGCATATCGACAGTGGGCCCGGCGCGTTGGTCAGATTGACGGCGCTTCTCTTGGCGCTTCGTCTGGGTTCGGCGTCCTCTTCTTGCCGCCGAAGAACTTGGCGCTGGTCGGCGAGCTCACGGATCCGATGATGCTGTGGAGTCGCTGTCGAGCTGGATCCGGCGAAGTCGGCGATCTTGGCCTTCGGAAGGGGAGTGTCTGGTGGCGCACCCCGCAAGTCTCGTCGCCATCGGCTCGCGCTTTGTCGCCTCGCCCGCGATTCGCGAAGCACTTTCGGTTGCAGCGGGGCGTCGCCGTTAAGCGAAGCCGATGAGACTCTGAATTGTGGCCCTCCACTCGTCGGCCTTATCGGCCGTCGGAGGTAGTCTAGTAATGGCGAGCTCGCCAAGGCTTCCGCTGGTGTGGTTGGCGGCAAGGGCGTCGGGCGAAGAACGGGATATGCTCGGACTCTAACCAAGTTAGGAGGAGCAGCATCCGCCCCAGCGACCGGACCCCACTCGTGCGGCATCTTTGAAGTGCATGCGGTCTCGAGGGCCTCGAATCCTCCAGCTTGGCCTTGATCTAAAGATCGTATGGTGCCGCGGGTATCATGGCGCTGCTGTCCCGCGCCTCCTGCGATGGGCGCGTGCAGATCCGGATGCCGGCGCCCGCGCCGTTGTCCTTGGACCCGGCGGCATCGTGGGCTCTCTCGACGACGCCGGTCCCTCCGCTAGCGTTTCCCCCACCACCTGATGGCTCCGGTGGTGGTGGGTTCGACGCGGATGGCTCAGCTGCTGCCGAAGGCTTCTTCTTCGGCGCCATGTCGACGAAGACGTCGATGGAGTTGCTAGTGCGACCGCCGGACCGGATTCACACAGCCTCGACGCCCCTACCGGGCGCGCCAAAGATGTCGGGGTGAGAGCTGATCGTGCCCACACGAGCACCTCACGGGACCTGGGTCCCTTTGTGGTTCGGATGGGGCGGAGACTGCACAAAGAGCGGTCGAGCGATGCGCACGAGAGGTTTTACCCAGCTTCGAGCTCTCGGAGAGATAATACTCCTACTGCTGCTTTGTGGATTATCTTGTGTTCTTGCTAGGGAGCAATGCTGGCTACAAGACCTAACTCGAGTGTGATGAACTAAGCTGGAGCTAGACTAGAAACCCAGCCGAATCGAACCTCCTCTACGTTGCCCTTGGACTTCCTTTTATAGGCACAAGGGGTTACCACATGTGGCAAATAGACAAGGTTACAATGGTAAAAACTTAGGTAGGAACACCGCTTTGTACAGTGTACAGTAACCTATACCTAACTCTGATGGCAAGGGACAAGAGTCATCAATGCCCGTCTCGATCGCTCGAACGAAGGTAACAGGGACCGTTAAGTGCGCCTCCGTTACGCCACGATGGTGGCTTGTCGGTATTGTTTGTCGCTACTCCCGCTGGCTGCACAGCCCGTCGACACGCCAGTGCTGGGAGAGCCCGTGGTGACACGTTGGCGGAGTGAGCTTGAGCGAGATGAAGAGAGTCGCCCGCCCGGCAAGCGCCTTGCCGCGGCGGGAACCTTGTCGCGCTTGGGGGTTCATTGCCCGCCAAGCCTTCCCGGCAAGCTCCTCTTGCCGGGGCCTCGTTTCCTTTGCGCCCTGGGTGGCCTTCCCGGCAAGCTTCTCTTGCCGGGGTCTTGACTACTTTGTTCTTGAATGGCTCCAAGGGAGCCGCTGAGGACCTTGGCGGCCATCAGGCCGGCCCGGCCGTGGGGCGCTGCAACTGTCCGTGCACGAGTTCGGGGTACTAGGGTACCCCTACTCTAGTACACCGACATTAATTATGCACATAATTCAAATTCGAACAATCGGTGCATGAAAAGGTGCACAAGAACGGTCTAGAAAACCATGCTCGTGCTATACAAAAAATGAAACACATGGTTGGAAAACATGACGCCTTGTGTGGTGCCATGGTATGGCCTCACCATGCCCTGGTAAAAATTGGAGAATGTTTTTCTTACGTCGTGATGTGCACCTTTCATAAAACGAACCATCATCCGAGGAAGTTTCATGGTTTTGAGGGGGAAATCACCAAGATTGAAGGGGGATCCAAATTTCCTTTGTCCTTTATCCACGAGTTTTTTTCTATGAT
This sequence comes from Aegilops longissima, assembly GCA_021605205.1. Lineage (NCBI taxonomy): Eukaryota > Viridiplantae > Streptophyta > Magnoliopsida > Poales > Poaceae > Aegilops > Aegilops longissima. The sequence continues at coordinate 293,083,258 of CM038681.1, forward strand.
GAGCATACAACCTCCAAATCACCGTGTTCAAATTTGGCACTTTTCCGGGTTCATTTGGCGTATTTAGGGGATTATGTGCATTTCCTAGGCATTAATGCGCATAATTCAAGTTCAAACAATCGACGCATGAAAGAGTCCACAAGAACAGCCTAGAAAACCATGTTGGTGCTGTCGGATTTCGGCTTCCGGCAGACCCTCTAGGTTCGAACTCTGGGGTGTACGCTGAGATCGCACCTACAACCTACCTATGTCTCGTCGCCTTGCAAGGATCTAAACTACACAAAGAACAACACAAAGGACACGAAGTTTATACTGGTTCGGGCCATCGTTGTGGTGTAATACCCTACTCCAGTGTGTGGTGTGGTGGATTGCCTCAGGGGCTGATGATGAACAGTACAAGGGAAGAAAAGCCTCGCGAGGGTCTGTTCTTGAGCTGGTGCGACGAACTGCTAGGGGAGTTCAGTCGCCTCTCTTTCTCTCTCTCTCTAGGTACCAATTCAGATTGATCTCCCTTGCCTTGGTGGTGTCTAGTCCTATTTATAGGCGGAGGCCCTGGGCCTCTCCCCAAATATTGAGCGGGAAGGGCGCCAACAATTGGCCATTTTGAAGGGGAACATCTAGTACACTTATCCTGACTAAAGTTGGTCCTCGCCTGCCAAAGACTCTGACGGTGACGCCGGCTTGGGCTCCACGATGACCTCCTTCCTATCGTTCTGCTGGTCTTGGTCTTGTTGCACCGAAATGGTTGCCTTTGCCTGATGCCTTGGCCTGCGCTTGCCTCCTTTGCACCAAAGGGGAAATGATGACACTGCGCGGGCTGGCGCCCGCCTGGCGCCCTCGGTCGTCATGGCTTGCGTCATGGGCATCTCATGAGGTACCCCGCCTTGATCTCTCCGCCTCCTCGCGAGCCAGCCTGACGAGGCCGTGCCTGAGGAAGCTTCCTGTCGTCCGCCTCGCGAGGCTCGGCCCCTCGCAAGGGTCTTGAGCTTGTGTTGATGAAGATGGGCCGTACTGGGCCACCCCTTGAGCCACGCCGCAGGCTGCAGGCAGGCAAGTCTGGGTACCCCCATTCCAAGAACACCTACAGTAGCCCCCGGGCCCAAGGCGCGCCCTTGCTTGGCTTAGCAGAGAAGCGAAGGGGAAGTGTGAAGGACCGCGGGCCCCAATAGCCTGCGGCCTTGGGCGCCGCGTGGCGGTTGATTGGACACGGGCGTCCCTGCTTCCCTATGACGCCTTGGCAACTGCACGAATTGACAAGAGAGCGGTACCCGTCTAGGCTTTACCTTCTTTGCCTTCTCTAATCATTGCCCAGATCCCCTTTCTCGCTCCTATCCTTCCTGCTTCCGAAATCCCCAGGTCTACTCCAACTCTGCATCCTAACAAGGCATGGCGCCTCGCCAGACCCCGGCCGGAGCATGGTACTCGCCCGCTCTGGATCGTCCGAATGTGTCGGAGAAGAGCATTGCCCGGATGCGCCAGATGATGGTGGCGCAAGGCAAAGGCGGGGCGGCGGTGCTCAAGGTTGGCTCCGCCCTTCCCGAGGACCAAGGAAGCACCTTCTAACCGCTCTTCTTGAGCGCCATTGCCTCCGGTCTGGTGCCTCCCTTTTCCAAGTTCTTCTTTTCTGTCCTCCGCCATTACAACCTGCAAGCTATTCACCTCCACCCCAACTCTGTTCTTCTCCTGGCGATCTTCGCCTACTATTGCGAGGCTCATGTCGGGGTGCAGCCCTCAGTGGCCTTGCTGCGCCATTACTTCTACCTCCGGGTCTCTCGTGGCCCCATCACCCCATGCGCGAGCTTTGTCGCGTATGGCAGCTCCAATGCCATCTCGAAGCCCGTGAAGAGGATTGATGGCTTCAGGAGCAAGTGGGTTATGGTGGATGCTGGGCGCATCCACCCCTGGCTGATCCTGCCCACGAGGCAGCCCAAGTCTGTTGATGCTTGGTCTCGCGCAGAGCTCGTTGATCCCCGCGTGAAGCCAGTGCTGGAGAGGATGGACGCCGACCTGTGGCCGGGCAACATGGCGACGGCGAAGCTGACCGGGGCGTCGCTCCTGAGGGAGTTCCTGGAGCACCGGGTGGCCCCGCTTGTCCCGATCAATCTCGGAATCCCGGACTACAAGACATTTCGACAGCAATAAAACAAGACCAGCAAAGCCACCCGATTGTGCCGACAAATCCCGATAGGAGCTGCACATATCTCGTTCTCAGGGCACATCCGGATGAGACAGGCTACGAGTAAAACCAAGCCTCGAGTTTCCCCGTGGTGGCCCATGGCAGCTTTCGGTTCGGGCCAGCACTCGAAGGAGCACTGGTCCGGGGGTTAAAATAAAGATGACCCTCGGGCTCGCGAAAACCCGTGGGAAAAAGGCTTAGGTGGCAAATGGTAAAACCAATGTTGGGCCTTGCTGGATGAGTCTTATTCAAAGCGAACTGTCAAGGGGGTCCCATAAATCACCCAACCGTGTAAGGAACGCGAAATCAAGGAACATAACACCGGTATGATGGAAACTAGGGTGGCAAGAGTGGAACAAGACACCAGGCATAAGGCCGAGCCTTCCACCCTTTACCAAGTATATAGATGCATTAATTATAGCAGATATATATTGTGATATCCCCAACAAGTAAACATGTTCCAAAAAGGAACAACATCTCCATGTTCCAACAAGGAACAAACTTCAACTTCACCTGCAACTAGCAACGCTATAAGAGAGGCTGAGCAAAGCGGTAACATAGCCAATCAACGGTTTGCTAGGAAAGGGTGGTTAGGGGCTGACATGGCAATATGGGTGGCATGATATAGCAAGTGGTAGGCATCAAAGCATAGGCATAGCAAAAGAGCGAGCAACTAGCATAGCAAAGATAGAAGTGATTTCGAGGTATGGTCATCTTGCGCAATGTTCTCGAGTTGTCGAAAGCTTGATCCTCGTAGCGTTCTCAACAGGTTCCTCGTTCACGTACTCGTCTCCCGGCTCTACCCAAGCAACAACACAAACAAAGGAACCACAATAAATCACGGTGCAATGCACAAGTAACATGATGCAAAACATGACATGATATGCGAGATGTGATATGCAATGCGTATGCGCGCTCCGGAAGGAAAATGATGAACCAGGCATCAACTTGGCAAACCAAGTATGCCACTGGAAAGATGAGACGATTTCGGTTGAAATCGATATAAAGATCACCGGAATCGGATGCACGGTTTGCAATTGACAAGCAAAACAAGAATGGCACAAATCTGCCATTAACAGCATGATACCACTTAGCAAGCAACAAGAAATTAAGGTACTGCACCCAAACGTACCAACAAAGTATATGGCAGTGATCTGCACAAGATGCTTGACAAAAGATGAGCACTGAGCTACGGCTAGTTCACATCATAACAGGTTCAAACAAGCATGGCAAAAGTGCACAAAATATCAGGCTGGACATGGCAAAAACAGCATCAGGTAGCAATGTTCAGAGCAACAAAACTACATGCTACAGGAACTTATAATAGCAAAACAAGGCATGGCATGAATCTACTCAAAGCATAGACCAAAAGTCCCTTACTGACAATAAGCCAAAAAGGATCAGAAATTATAGAAACACCCATGTCAATATTGAAAGTTTCGTTAACAGATTCAGCAACATGGCATGTCAAAAACTGATAACAAGTAGGCATGTTTAAGAGCTCGATGCACTCACTACATAGCCTTACATGATAAACTAAGCATGCATACATCAAGAAGACATGGCATAGAAGATATACATGGCAAGAACAATATCATAGCATACATGGATCAACCACAACAACCTTGGCAAAATTGAATAACATGTAAACAATCTGCCAGGAAACATTTGATAGCAGAAGTAGAGCTCGATTGACTCAAGCTATGGCACTCCATAATTGCAAACAAGGGCATGGATGGATAGAGCAAGACATGTAGAACAAAACATCCTTACTGAAGTATCTCAAAATATGCATGGATCTCTCGGTAGCATGAAGTTAACATGGTATCAAAATATCAGCAAAACAGGGCTGAAAACAGCAACATCAGGACACCTACTTTGCATGCTTGTGCTAGTCACCACATAGATCACAAAAATACATGGCATACACCCCTGGAAATATGGCATGGCATATTACAAAACACATGTAGGACTCAAATTCATAGGATGCACACATCAATCATAGCAAAAATAACAAAAGTGCATGTTACTGTTAAGAAATGCGAAACTAACATCACATAGCCCTCTTCCAACAGCATTTCGGGCATCAAGATGAGCTCAAATGAAAATGATGCAATGAGATGAAATGATCTACTCTTCGAGGCGAATATTTTGACATATTATACGCGCAAATGGAGCTACAGATGCAAAGTTACGCTATGAAGAAAAAGCCACGAAATAATCTCAGAATTAAAAACTTAGAAGAAAAGAGGGGGGGGGGAGAAAGTCAACGGCTCGGTAGATCGGGATCCGGCCGATCCGGATCGAGGGTGGCAGCGGCGGTGGTTCCTCTCCGGAGAGGGAGAAGAGGCGTGGCCGGGCCGGAGGAGGTGGCCGGCCGGAGGAGGGGGCTGTCACAGCCCCAGATCAGCCCTAGAGCTTGCTTGTAACTAGTAGCATTGCATTTGTGCATCATGTTAAATTCCATTTAATTTTGAAATGGGGATTTTGAAACCCTCAGAATAATTTTTGGAAATGACCCAAAAATAAAAATTGCTCCAAAAGGTCCAAGAAAATGCTCATGTGGCCCTCTGAAAATATTGGACGGAGATAATAATCAAACCAATATTTTTGGGGGTTCATAAATATTTATATTTGGGCATTTGGAATTAAAACATACCTATTTGCATTGGATATATATATGCTATATATATTATATATGGCCAAAATTGTGCCTTTTGTTGAAGAGCTCGGAATATTATCACTAGCTCATATAAAAATTGGCATAATTAAATAAGGTGATTTGGTATTTTAAATAAATCAAACAAATGTCGAATATTAAAAAAGAAACAAAATAGGTAAAACCTACCTAACTTACATGACTTTGGCTGTGTGCTTGGCCCATGACCCAGCAGGCCGCCCAGCCGACTTGCCAGCGCCACGGCCGTCCCTTCCTCGCGCCCGAGGAGGGGGCAGCCACCTGGCCACCACACGCTGGCACCGCGTCTGGCCGGGGACACGTCTCCCCGCCACCTCCTGCTTCCTCCCCTCGCCGCTCTGGATGACCCCGCGCGACGCCACGCGCCGCCCCGGTCCTTCCCCACTCTCCCTCGTTTTTCCCCTTCTCCTCTGGTTTCCTCCCCCTCTCTTCACCGACCGCACCCGAGAGCGCCGCTGCTCGCCGCCGTGGCCACCGTCTCCCCCTCGCTCTCTCTCCGTGTCTGCAAGATCCGCGCCGCCGTCCGCTATCTCCCCGTCGAGCCACGTGAGGCGGGAAGCCCTGGAGCGCCGCCATCGCCATCGTCTCCGTCTCCGGTCGCCGGAGATCCCCTCCGCCGCCACGATCGCTTCGGTTCCTCCCCGACCTCGCCGACCCGTTCATCGCGACCGCCGTGAGCTTCTGCTCCTTCTCCCCTCTTTGTTCTCGCCCTACGACACCGCAGCCACCGCCCGCTTGAGCGAGCTCCGGCCTCCGCCCGCGAGCTCCGCTCCGGCGAGCCGAACCCCGGCTCTTCCGCTTTGCTCCACGGATCGCGCCAGAGCCGGGCTACGCCCGGTGCTCTCGAGCGCCACCCGTGGCTCAGAAGCGCGGACCTCGCCCGCGTCAGTCGCCGCGGCAGGCCCGTCGCTGAGCCTGCCACGTGGGTCCGGCTCGTCAGGTGATTAGCTTAAGCTAATCACCAACTAACCTACCCCCCTAACACTGACAGTGGGCCCCAGCGCCACTAATCGGAATTAGATTAGATTTAAACCCCACATTAACTAAGCGAGACAACGGCGTGTGGCCCCCACACGTCGGGTTTGACCAACCAGCCGCAGATTGACCTGCGACGTCATGCTTGCGATCTTGGCGCAATATTATATTTTCTGGATTCAATTAAATCAGGAAATTCCAGAATATATTCAAAACTTCAAAAATTCATAGAAATTCAACCGTAGCTCAGATTGAAATAATTTATATATGAAAAATGATCAGAAAAATATGAAGAATCTGTTTATGCCATGATCATGCATGTTTGAACAAGTTAACCTCACTGAATAGGATGAATCATGATTAGGGTAATTCATGAACTAGCATTTGGAGTTGGAGTTCAACTTTGTTTGAATTCCACTTCAACTAACTTGGATTATTATTGCACTAGGTAAATTCAGTTCCTTAACATGATCATGCATCATGTATGTGCATTGCATTGATTGCGTTCTTTCTCAGTTGCCAGTGTTTGTCCCCTCCCGGTAGACGATGTATCGTCGATGAAATCGATGACACCGATGAAGAACTATATTATCTTCAGAAGTGCCAGGCAAGCAAAACCCCCTTGTTCATTCCGATATAATCCCACTCTCTCGCTCCTGATCTATTTTACTGCATTAGGACAACAACGACTCATGTGTTACTTGCTGCGGTAGCTGAACCCTTGATCCTTTGCATGACTGTCATTCCACAATAATTAGATGAAACCCACTAGCATGAGTAGGAATTGTTTGAGCCATGTTGTGCCTACTCATTTATGCTTGTTTGTCATGCCTGCTCTGCTTAGAGTTGAGTCAGTCTGATTCATCGGGAATGAATTGGAAAGTGGTGAACATGTCCTCTCATGGGTGAGCTAAGTGTGTGAACACGATTTGGTAAAGGTAGCGGTGAGAGGCCATGTAGGAGTACATGGTGGGTTGTCTCATTGAAACCGTCCTCGGGAACTGAGTTTTGTGTTTGTGATCCATGAACAGTTACTACCACACATTGGGTTCCGTAACTCGACCCTCTCGACTTATTAATCAACTTGATCTCTGTCCGGGAGTTGCAACTAGTTTCGGTGTTTGTAGGTAGTGTTAGTAGTCTACCAAGTGGCACCCGTGCAGGTGGGCTTGGGACAGACTAAACCTGATGTACGGTGTACCAAGTGGCACCGGTTGGTGGGCTTGGGAACCCTGCTCACATCGTTTGGGGCCGTGGCGACACCCGGCGGATCTCCTTGCGGATGGAACCCGAATAGGCGATAAACCTGGACGAGAGACTTGTGTGGTTAGTCGGTCGTGGCCGACTCCCTCGCCTGGCTTCCGCTTGAAGGTTGCCGAGGTACATGACGATGTCTGAGGCGATAAGTGGCGAGGCGTGTGTGAAGAAGTACACCCTGCAGGGTTATCATTATCTATTGAATAGCGGATTCCTCGGATATGGAAACTTGGACCCTTGCATAGTTCATAGACAAGTGAAAGTGGATACTCTAAAATCGCAAGATAAGCGTGAGTGCTATGGATGGCGTTTCTCGTGGTAGACGGGAGCGGATCCATAGTGGTGTATTGATATGGTGAATATGTGGACTCGTGCGCCACCTCAAAAGAGTTACTTGCGATCGTAGTTCAGGATAGCCACCGAGTCAAAGCTGGTTTGCTGCAACAAACTCCACCACCCCTTTTGATAATGATGCATATGTAGTTAGTTCGATGTAAGTCTTGCTGAGTACAATTGTACTCACGTTTGCTTATTTTATGTTTGCGAGAGAGGCGTCGGTCTCGCTAGTAGTTCCACGTGGACTTGACGTTTAGCTTGTTACCTCAGCTACGATCTTGTGCCTCGGCGGGATCTGGTAGATAGTCGCTTCTCAGCCTTTTTCATTTATAGTTATGCGTACTCGGACATGTTTAGCTTCGCTTGTGCTTTGACTTGTATGCTTCGAGTGTTGGGTCATGAGACCCATGTTTGTAATATCTCGCTCCTCGGAGCCTAATGAATAATATATTGTGTCGTAGAGTTATGTTGTGATGCCATGTTGTATCTCGCATATTGAGCATAATGTGTGTATGTTTGAAATGCTTGGTATGTGTGGGATCCGACAAACTAGTTGTTTATCCTTGGCAGCCTCTCATATGGGGAAATGTAGTCTCGTGATTACGGCGATAGTAGTCCGCTTCTGCCCGGTTCACCGAGTCCTCGCTAGCCCAAAGACTACTGCTTGGACACTTGATGGCGGCATGTGTTTCACTTCGTTCCTATGTACATCCCTTGGTGAAATGTCACGCGGTGGTATTCGAGTCCTGCCTAGCCTGCTACAGCCGGGATACCGGAGTCCTGTTAGCCAGTGCTACAGCCCGAATATATCGTTGATGACCGACATGCTCGATGTGATTCATGTATGCCTGTCCCCATAGGTTAGCGCCGCTTTGGGTTCACGACTAGCCATGTCGGCCGGGTTCTTTGTCATATGGATGCTAGCGGCACTATCATATCGTGAGCCAAAAGACGCAAACGGTCCGGGCCATGGTAAGGCGACACCGTGGGAATACCGTGCGTGAGGCCGCAAAGTGATATGATGTGTTACATGCTAGATCGGTGTGACTTAGGATCGGGGTCTGACAGCGTTGGTATCGAGCACTGCTGCTCAGTGGGATTACCAAGCCAAACTGGTCGAAGTTGTGTCTAGAAATGCTTTAGTTATATAAGGGAATTGATTGTGGAAGGAACGTAAGGCTCTTTTTACTCCTTATACCTCATGGCCTTCGATCTGAGTCATCCTCTTCTCTTCTCTGGGGTTTAAGAACTAGGCTTCTCCTCTATCTATCGGGATGACGTGTTACTAATCCATAGACCTTTAAGATTGTTGGATTTAATCCCGATTCAGTTCCTACTATTTACGTATGATATTTGTTGATCTCGTAATCTTGTTATGATGTTGTTGAGTGGTTATGCCACCATTTTCTGCAGGATGTCTCAAATCATTTTGAGCATTTACAGCCGTTATGTTGTCCGAGTCATCCTGGTCTCTAAATAGTCGATGCATTTGCAAATCCTTTCTTTCTGTTCCCGATGTCCTTTTTGGTCAGAATAAGCACACTAACCGGTGCGTTGAGGTAATTTATTGCCTCGACATATATGTTGGAACTATTATTATGACCCTAGATGTTTAGGAAGTCACCTAGCAACTTAGCAATGCTTTTGTATCCCAAGTGTGATGATTCTGGCCATCACTTTCGAAAGCATCCCATGATGCCATTTAGTAGTAGGTATTCTACTCCTGGGTTGCTGAACCCGAGATTCATCCTACTTCATGTTGTTAGTATTTGCTAGTGCCTTTAGGATATTAGTAACCTTGCGATAGTCCTCAAGGTCCGTGGTATTTCCTTCTTCCAAATACTACGAACCGCTTATGGCAGAAGTTCTTTTGAGCCAAAAGATCACAATAAGAGTGCTCTTGAGGAGTTCTCCATTCATAATTGTGAATCTGCCAATTCTACCTTTCTGCATGGGTTATCCGAAAGAAATGTTGAGCTTGCTCGACATACTAATCTGTGCATCCACAACTCAGAAAATTATATGTTCCTTTGAGTTGTTCTCTTAGATGCCTTCTGACCTTCATCTATCAATTGATAGCCAAGGGCATGTGTGCATTTGTGTTCATCGATGCATTTTATCCTTGTGGTCCGTCAAGCCATTCTATTCCGGAATGACTAGGAGAAACAAACTCCAGTACCTCATCCATATCCAGGATTGGGTCAAAGTAGTTGTATTCCACAAGATCAAAATGCCAATCCAGTTTTGATTCTGTTCCACCTGGAGTGTTACCGTCTTTATGTCAGGAATGTCATGAGAATTGCACCTCCTCTTATGCATCCTTGATGCAGTGATACTTCTCACCATCATCGTTCATTTCTCGGTTCCGTGTTGATGCAGCCAGAAAGCCGACAAGTGAATTGTGATGTGTGAAATCAATACCCCGAGCAACTTGTTGCTTGGTAGTGAATGGACAATATTCTCATTCTTAGCGTGTTGGTTATTAAACCATCATCCTAAGATTGATCGTGCTACCTAGTCCTTACTTCTGGTGCACACTTCGATTGATGAGTTAGGATTGTGTCAAGTCCTCACTCAATTGATCATTTCGTCTTGCCCTGAAAAGCAAGATTGTTCTTGAGCTTAGTAACATACGGTGGGTCGTGACTTTCCAAATATCTTCTTAGAAGTGTTACGGGTTGTTCCTGACTGTTATGTTGAGCTCGTGATCAAGTTGGTTTCTTGTAAACCACCCTTCTCCAAGAATCTGTGTTGGATACCCACAGCTAGTCGGTTAAGCTAGACAACAACTTGGAGAGTTGGAAGATAAAAGCTTGTCCAACTTAGTTCGTTCCAAAGGGATATTCTTGTGTAGTGTGTGTTGAAGAAGGATGATATCTTCATCGATTGGTCCCTGTGATCAGTTGCTGGACCTATTGTCTTATCAACTCTTTGATTCGAGTATGGGCCATTGTCGAGTCAAATCAGTACCAACGATGCTCGTAATGTTGTCTTACTCGTGGTTGATCCCTCGAGCATACACCATTATATCTTTGGTCTGACCAATGCTAACACCGTGTTCACATGATGGTGGAAGTCCAGTGATATGGAAATTCCGATGAGTTGCTGTTGAGCCCATCAGTAGCATTTCGTCTCCCCCATGAGTCATGTTGAACATCAACCTAGTGTTGGAAACTTGTGTAAGCATTTCTTCGTGTTTCGTTCATGAAGCATATGTTTGGATGAAAGAAGTGACTTCCTCGAATTCATGTGCTTTAGGCGTAAGTTGCCGCCATGAAATTGAGAAAGGTTTGTTTTGTTTCCTCTGGAATCATCCCAAGTCCGTCATGCATGTGCAAAGTATTCTATGGCATGATAGACTGATCATCTTCATTTCATATGAATTCCATAGCACACCAAGCCACTGATTGATTTGTTCAAGGAAAGGAAGTTCCTTCTTAAGAGCATGCCTTATGCAAGGACTTCAATATCCTCGATCATGGTTCCCCACCTGAACTCGGTAGTGTTTTATTATAAGACTACCATGTGGTCATACTTATGCAGGACAATGTGTTCACAGGTTTGTAGCAGAACCAGCTCATGTTTTGGAGCTTGCTATCGTAGTTCATATCCCGAGAATCTCGCAACGTCTTCTCGTCGATTTGTGTTGCAACCTTTCCTATTCAGACATGCTGAGTCTGAAGTATCCTATTTCCAATCGGATCCGAATCTCAGGCAGATATGATGGTTGGAACATTCCAACAGTTGCATTTCGTTCCCAGCTTGCACCGTCCTTGTGCTATCTCGCTATACACTGTCTTCCTAGCAATTCTTGTCCAGGTTTATCTTCAAAAGTGGACTTACCATGGGTCCCCTCCACCTCCGATGATAAGCAAAAATCATCCATTGCGTTGTCTTCAACAAGGTAGTCCACATCATCCATACTAGTCCGGGTGTACCATTCCTTTGCATCCCACCAAATGATCGTTGTGAATTGCCTTAGGTTGGTATGGAGAGTCTCAATGATCTCTAATTCAAAAGTAATTCTTTTTGCCACTTAAGGGAATAGTTCTTTGCGTCACCTTTCTCGAGGTGCCCCGTTGTTGGATCATGGTAAATGTTTCCTCACCACCTTGACACCATCCACCATCTCCCTAAGCGTGGAATTGTTGCCACCAATCAAACCCCGTTGTTGTTCTTCCATCCCTCTCGGTGTATTTTGTGTCTCAACTCGAGATGTGTCACCGTCTCAGTCCGTGAGTTGATCATGTTTACTTGATCTTCGTGAAGATCGAATCATGTAAGGTTTTCCCTTCTTTCTGTTGCCGTGTCAAGTGAAGACCTCGAAAGCAAGGACGTCAAGACTAAGATGATGGAATGAATCAACATCTTGAGAAGGGCAAATGGATCATGAAGATGGTGATAGTTTGTGACTTCCTTTTCCTCTTACCTCCGTCTTGAATCTCGGTGAGATTCTTGTTTAGTGGGGTGAGTATCACTGACCCAGATCAGCCCTAGAGCTTGCTTGTAACTAGTAGCATTGCATTTGTGCATCATGTTAAATTCCATTTAATTTTGAAATGGGGATTTGTGAAACCCTCGAATAATTTTTGGAAATGACCCAAAAATAAAAATTGCTCAAAAGGTCCAAGAAAATGCTCATGTGGCCCTCTGAAAATATTGGATGAGATAATAATCAAACCAATATTTTGGGGGTTCATAAGTATTTATATTTGGGCATTTGGAATTAAGGCATACCTATTTGCATTGGATATATATATGCTATATATATTATATATGGCCAAAAATTGTGCCTTTTGTTGAAGAGCTCTGGAATATTATCACTAGCTCATATAAAAATTGGCATAATTAAATAAGGTGATTTGGTATTTTAAATAAATCAAACAAATGTCAGAATATTAAAAAAAGAAACAAAATAGGTAAAACCTACCTAACTTACCGCGGCCTGGCGCTGTGTGGCCTGGCCCAGCGGCCCAGCAGGCCGGCCCAGCCGACTGGCCAAGCGCCAGCCGTCCCCTTCCTCGCGCCCAGAGGAGGCAGGCAGGCCTGGCCTTGCCTTGTGCCTGCCAGCGTCGGCGAGACACGTCTCCCCGCCACCTCCTGCTTCCTCCCCTCGCCGCTCTGGATGACCCCGCGCGACGCCACGCGCCGCCCCGGTCCTTCCCCACTCTCCCTCGTTTTTCCCCTCCTCCTCTGGTTTCCTCCCCCTCTCTTCACCGACCGCACCCGAGAGCGCCGCTGCTCGCCGCCGTGGCCACCGTCTCCCCCTCGCTCTCTCTCCGTGTCTGCAAGATCCGCGCCGCCGTCCGCTATCTCCCCGTCGAGCCAGGTGACGCGGGAAGCCCTGGAGCGCCGCCATCGCCATCGTCTCCGTCTCCGGTCGCCGGAGATCCCCTCCGCCGCCACGATCGCTTCGGTTCCTCCCCGACCTCGCCGACCCGTTCATCGCGACCGCCGTGAGCTTCTGCTCCTTCTCCCCTCTTCGTTCTCGCCCTCGCACACCGCAGCCACACGCCCGCTTGAGCCGAGCTCCGGCCGCCGCCGCGAGCTCCGCTCCGGCGAGCCCCGGGCCCCCCCAGCTCTTCCGCCTGCTCCACCAGATGCGCCAGAGCCCGGGCTACGCCCCGGTGCTCTCAGACGCCACCCGTGGCACAGGCGCGGACCTCGCCCAGCGTCAGAGTCGCCGGCGACGAGCCCGTCGCTGAGCCCTGCCACGTGGGTCCGGCTGCGTCGGTGATTAGCTTAAGCTAATCACCAACTAACCTACCCCTAACAGCGACGGTGGGCCCAAAGCCACTAATCGGAATTAGATTAGATTTAAACCCCTCGTTAACTAATCGAGACACCGGCGTGTGGCCCCCACGTCGGGTTTGACTCAACCAGCCGCAGTTGACCTGCTGACGTCATGCTTGCGCGTCTTGGCGCAATATTATATTTACTCGGATTCAATTAAATCAGGAAATTCAGAATATATTCAAAACTTCAAAATTCATAGAAATTCAACCGTAGCTCAGATTGAAATAATTTATATATGAAAAATGATCAGAAAAATATGAAGAATCTGTTTATGCCATGATCATGCATGTTTGAACAAGTTAACCTCACTGAATAGGATGAATCATGATTAGGGTAATTCATGAACTAGCATTTGGAGTTGGAGTTCAACTTTGTTTGAATTCCACTTCAACTAACTTGGATTATTATTGCACTAGGTAAATTCAGTTCCTTAACATGATCATGCATCATGTATGTGCATTGCATTGATTGCGTTCTTTCTCGCTTGCGGTGTTTGTCCCTCCGGTGAGCGATGTATCGACGATGAAATCGATGACACCGATGAAGAACTATATTATCTTGAAGTGCCGAGCAAGCAAAACCCCTTGTTCATTCCGATATAATCCCACTCTCGCGCTCCTGCTCTATTTTACTGCATTAGGACAACAACGACTCATGTGTTACTTGCTGCGGTAGCTGAACCCTTGATCCTTTGCATGACCTGTCATTCCACGAGAATTAGATGAAACCCACTAGCATGAGTAGGAATTGTTTGAGCCATGTTGTGCCTACTCATTTATGCTTGTTTGTCATGCCTGCTCTGCTTAGAGTTGAGTCGGTCGATTCATCGGGAATGAATTGGAAAGTGGTGAACATGTCCTACTGTGGGTGAGCTAAGTGTGTGAACACGATTTGGTAAAGGTAGCGGTGAGAGGCCATGTAGGAGTACATGGTGGGTTGTCTCATTGAAACCGTCCTTAGGAACTGAGTTCTGCGTTTGTGATCCATGAACAGTTACTACCACACATTGGGTTCCGGTAACTCGACCCCTCTCGACTTATTAATCAACTTGATCTCTGTCCGGAGTTGCAACTAGTTTCGGTGTTTGTAGGTAGTGTTAGTAGTCTACCAAGTGGCACCCGTGCAGGTGGGCTTGGGACGAGACTAAACCTGATGTACGGTGTACCAAGTGGCACCGGTTGGTGGGCTTGGGAACCCTGCTCACATCGTTTGGGGCCGTGGCGACACCCGGCGGATCTCCTTGCGGATGGAACCCGAATAGGCGATAAACCTGGACGAGAGACTTGTGTGGTTAGTTAGGTCGTGGCCGACTCCCTCGCCCGGCTTCCGCTTGAAGGTTGCCGAGGTACATGGCGTGTCTGAGGCGATAAGTGGCGAGCGTGTGTGAAGAAGTACACCCTGCGGGGTTATCATTATCTATTGAATAGCCGGATTCCTCGGATATGGAAACTTGGACCCCTTGCATAGTTCATAGACAAGTGAAAGTGGATACTCTAAAATCGCAAGATAAGCATGAGTGCTATGGATGGCGTTTCTCGTGGGTAGACGGGCGGATCCATAGTGGTGTATTTGATATGGTGAATATGTGGACTCGTGTGCGCCACCTCAAAAGAGTTACTTGCGAATGTAGTTCAGGATAGCCACCGAGTCAAAGCTGGTTTGCTGCGATCAAACTCCACCACCCCTTTTGATAATGATGCATATGTAGTTAGTTACGATGTAAGTCTTGCTGAGTACAATTGTACTCACGTTTGCTTATTTTATGTTTGCGAGAGAGCGTCGGTCTCGCTAGTAGTTCCACGTGGACTTGACGTTTAGCTTGTTACCTCAGCTACGATCTTGTGCCTCGGCAGATCTGGTAGATAGTCGGGCTTCTCAGCCTTTTTCATTTATAGTTATGCGTACTCGAGACATGTTTAGCTTCCGCTTGTGCTTTGACTTGTATGCTCACGAGTGTTGGGTCATGAGACCCATGTTTGTAATATCTCGCTCCTCGGAGCCTAATGAATAATATATTGTGTCGTAGAGTTATGTTGTGATGCCATGTTGTATCTACGCATATTGAGCATAATGTGTGTATGTTTGAAATGCTTGGTATGTGTGGGATCCGACAAACTAGTTGTTTATCCTTGGCAGCCTCTCATATGGGGAAATGTAGTCTCGTGATTACGGCGATAGTAGTCCGCTGACCGGTTCACGAGTCCTGCTAGCCCAAAGACTACCGCTTGGACACTTGATGGCGGCATGTGTTTCACCGTTCCTATGTCATCCCTTCGGGAAATGTCACGCGGTGGTATTCGAGTCCTGCCTAGCTTTGCTACAGCCGGGATACGGAGTCCTGTTAGCCAGTGCTACAGCCCGAATATATCGTTGATGACCGACATGCTCGATGTGATTCATGTATGCCTGTCCCCATAGGTTAGCGCCGCTTTGGGTTCACGACTAGCCATGTCGGCCGGGTTCTTTGTCATATGGATGCTAGCGGCACTATCATATCGTGAGCCAAAAGACATAAGCGGTCCCGAGCCATGGTAAGGCGACACCGTGGGAATACCGTGCGTGAGGCCAAAGTTATATGATGTGTTACATGCTAGATCGGTGTGACTTAGGATCGGGGTCTGACAGCGTTAGTATCGAGCTTTGCTGCTGTGGGATTACCAAGCCAAACTGGTCGAAGTTGTGTCTAGAAATGCTTTAGTTATATAAGGGAATTGATTGTGGAAGGGAACGTAAGGCTCTTTTTACTCCTTATACCTCATGGCCTTCTGATCTGAGTCATCCTCTTCTCTTCTACGGGGTTTATGAACTAGGCTTCTCCTCTATCTATCAGGATGACGTGTTACTAATCCATAGACCTTTAAGATTGTTGGATTTAATCCCCAGTTCAGTTCCTACTATTTCTGTATGATGACTGTTGATCTCAGAATCTTATTATGATGTTGTTGAGTGGTTATGCCACCATTTTCTGCAGGATGTCTCAAATCATTTTGAGCATTTACAGCCGTTATGCTGTCCGAGTCATCCCAGGTCTCTAAATAGTCTGATGCATTTGCAAATCCTTTCTTTCTGTTCCCGATGTCCTTTTTGGTCAGAATAAGCACACTAACCGGTGCGTTGAGGTAATTTATTGCCTCGACATATATGTTGGAACTATTATTATGACCCTAGATGTTTAGGAAGTCACCTAGCAACTTAGCAATGCTTTTGTATCCCAAGTGTGATGATTCTGGCCATCACTTTCGAAAGCATCCATGATGCCATTTAGTAGTAGGTATTCTACTCTGGGTTCTTGAACCGAGATTCATCCTACTTCATGTTGTTAGTATTTGCTAGTGCCTTTAGGATATTAGTAACCTTGCGATAGTCCTCAAGGTCCGTGGTATTTCCTTCTTCCAAATACTACGAACCGCTTATGGCAGAAGTTCTTTTGAGCCAAAAGATCACAATAAGAGTGCTCTTGAGGAGTTCTCCATTCATAATTGTGAATCTGCCAATTCTACCTTTCTGCATGGGTTATCCGGATGAAATGTTGAGCTTGCTCGACATACTAATCTGTGCATCCACAACTCAGAAAATTATATGTTCCTTTGAGTTGTTCTCTTAGATGCCTTCTGACCTTCATCTATCAATTGATAGCCAAGGGTATGTGTGCATTTGTGTTCATCGATGCATTTTATCCTTGTGGTCCGTCAAGCCATTCTATTCCGGAATGACTAGGAGAAACAAACTCCAGTACCTCATCCATATCCAGGATTGGGTCAAAGTAGTTGTATTCCACAAGATCAAAATGCCAATCCAGTTTTGATTCGGTTCCACCTGGAGTGTTACCGTCTTTATGTCAGGAATGTCATGAGAATTGCACCTCCTCTTATGCCGGGGGAGATAGGAGTGCCGGATTGCAAAACGGACAACGGGAAAAATGCTCGGAATCATGAGACGAACACGTATGCAAGTGCGATGCACATGATGACATGATATAAAATGCATGACATGGACAAAATGCAAAATGAAGAAAAACCCAACCACGGAGGGAATATCATATCACAATGCCGAAAATGGCAAGAGTTGGAGTTACAAATATGGAAAGTTACTTCCGGGGTGTTACAACACTCCACCACTACAAGAGGATCTCGTCCGAGATCTAGGACTGAAAGAACTCCGGATATTCGAACGGAGGTGATCCTCGCGCTCCTGGTGGCTTCTCGGTTGAATGGTGTGACCACTTCACTTTCGGAATTTGATTGACTTGTTGCGAGTCTTGCGCTCGGTTTCTTCAAGGATAACAGCAGGTGCTCATGATAAGAGATCTTCTTGAAGGTCAATCTCTTGAAGTTGATAGTGCGTTCAGAGTCTTGAAGCACTTGCGAAGCTGTGACACGTGAAACACATCGTGCGTTTGCAAAGTTGGACAAAGCTCAAGTTGATAGGCGAGATCGCCTCTTTTGCCCATGATCTTGAAAGGACCCACGTATCTAGGGGCAAGCTTCCTTTGATACCGGCGGCGAGTGTCTTTCATTGGAGAGACGCGGAGGTAGACATGGTCTCCGATTTCAAAAACCACATCACGGTGCTTATCATCATAATAGCTCTTCCGCGCGATTATGCGGCTTTGAGATTCTCACGAATGACTTTGCACAGCTCTTACATACGTGATCAAGTCCTTGCCAAGAAGTTGGCGTTCACCTGTCTCGCACCAATTGAGAGGAGTACGGCACTTTCGCCATAGAGAATTTCGAATGGGGCCTTGCCGAACTTCGCTTGGAAGCTGTTGTTGTAGGAGAACTTCGGCATATCGAAGACAATCTTCCCACTTCATACGAAAGAAATGACACAAGCCACGAGCATATCTTCAAGGATTTGATTAACTCGCTCGACTTGGCCACTTGTTTGAGGATGGAAAGCTGTCTTTGAAGCGAATGTTGGTGCCCATGGCCTTCTGAAAAGAATCCCAAAACTTGGAGGTAAAGATGCTGCCACGGTCTGAAGAGATCAGTTGTGGAATGCCGTGCAAGGAGACAATCCTGGAGGTGTATAACTCTGCCAACTGAGCTGCTGTGATGGATTCTTTGATAGGAAGAAAATGAGCCACCTTAGTAAGCTTGTCAATGACAAAGAAGATAGCATCATTTCCACGCTTGGACTATGGAAATCCAGTCACGAAGTCCATCTCAATACGATCAAACTTCCATTCTGGAATAGCAAGAGGTTGGAGGAGACCAGCTGGTCTTTGGTGTTCTGCTTTCACTCTTCTGCAGACATCACACTCATTCACGAATTGAGCAATTTCTCGCTTCATTCGAGTCCACCAATATGACTGCTTGAGGTCATGGTACATCTTTGTACTTCCAGGATGAATGGATAGAAGCGAATTGTGAGCCTCGTTCATAATGACTTTTCTCAGATCACCCTTAGGAACCACAATCCGGTCCTCAAAGAAAAGAGTGTCTTTGTCATCAACGTGGAAGCACTTGTACTTGGAAATGCCCTTGTCGATACCACGTTTCACCTTTTTCACCATGGCATCCAGAAGCTGAGCCTCACGAATCTGATCTTCCAAAGTAGGAGAGACTATGAGGTTGGCAAGAAAACCTTGAGGAACAACTTGAAGATTCAGCTTATGAAAGCTTCACAAAGATCCGGTGGAAGGGCTTGAGGATTAGGCTATTACGATAAGCCTTCCTGCTCAAAGCATCTGCAATGACATTGGCCTTGCACGAGTATATTCAATACTTGGGTTGTACTCTTGAATCTTTTCGACCCATCGAGTCTGCCTGAGGTTGAGGTTGGGTTGAGTGAAGATGTACTTGAGGCTCTTGTGATCGGTGAAAATGTCCACTTTCCTTCCCAACAAGAGATGTCTCCACGTTATTAATGCATGGACAACTGCCGCCAACTCAAGATCATGAGTGGGGTAGTTCTTTTCGTTGGGCTTCAACTGGCGAGAGGTATAAGCCACAACTCTCTTCTCTTGCATTAACACAGCACCGAGACCTTGAAGAGAAGCATCACGAAAACTTGAATGGCTTGGATATTCAAGGAGGAGTCAAAACAGGAGCTGTGACGAGTTTCTCTTTGAGAGTATTGAAAGCAACGTCACACTCAGGAGACCAGACATATTTCACATGCTTCTGGAGAAGGTTGGAAAGAGGCTTTGCAATCTTGGAGAAGTTCTCAACGAATCTTCGGCAATAGCTTGCAAGACCAAGAAAACTGCGGAGCTGCTTGACATTCTGAGGAGGTTCCCAATTCACAATTGCGGACACCTTCTCGGGATTAACAGCGATGCCCTTGGCGGAGATGATATGACCAAGATAAAGCACTTCATCAAGCCAAAATTCACATTTGGAGAACTTAGCATAGAATTGATACTCTTTGAGCTTGTCTAGCACCAATCGCAAATGTTTGGCATGATCCTTCTTATTCTTGGAAAGACCAAAATATCATCAAGATAGACCAAGACAATTCATTGGTGTAGGGGTTGAAGATGAAGTTCATCATCCGAGAGAATGTTGGAGGAGCATTGACAAGGTCGAAAGACATGACAGTATATTCATAAGAACCAAAGCTTGTTCGAATCTTTGTCTTGGGAATATCTTGTTCACGAATCTGAATCGATGATAACCCATACGAAGGTCAAGCTTGGAGAACACTTTAGCACCTTTGAGTTGCTCGAAAAGCTCATTGATGTTGGGAAGTGGATACTTGTTCTTGATAGTCTTCTTATTCAATGGACGGTAATCGGCGCAAAGTTGGTCCGTGCCATCCTTCTTCCGGACAAAAAGAACACCACAACCCCAAGGAGATGAACTCGGTCCGATCAAACCAGGCGCTCTTGTTCATCGAGCTGCTTCTTCAATTCCTTCAGCTCATTAGGTCCAAGCTTGTATGGATGCTTGCAAGCGGGTTCGATGCGGGCTCAAGATCGATAACGAACTCAAGCGGCCGATGAGGAGGCATACCGGAAGCTCTTACGGAAAGACATCTTGGTACTCACAAGCGATGGAATCGAGAGATGGCATCCAATTCGCCCTTCTCATTGAGAGAAAACAACCGAATGGTTTCATCACGAGCGGCATAGATGATCACATCATTAGAAGAGTGAGTCAATTGAATCTCCTGGCAGCACAATCAAGCTGAGCTTTGTGCTGAGAAAGCCGATCCATTCGAGAATAAGATCAATATCCGAGTCACCAAGAACAATAGGTTTAGCAAATCTATAATCGCCCATCTTGATACCGACATTTGGAACCAACATGGTAGATCTCAAACGCTTAGCCGGAGAAATAACTTGCATAGCTTTAGGTAATGCCTCAGTATCAAAATTGTGCTTCATGCAAAAGGATATGACATGAAAGAATGCGATGCACCAGATGTCGAATAAGACTTTTGCAGAATATCATTAATCGGAAGATTACCCATTATCACATCAGAAGATTCCTTCGCTTGAGCTGCATTCATCATATTGACCTTTGCAGACTTGGGATTATGCTTGACCACTGCATTGCTTGAAGATTTCACAGGAGGAGGAGGCGGAAGGCACCTCTGGTTGAAGCACTTGTTAGCATAGTGACCTTCTGCGACACTTGTTGCAAGTCACCTCGGAGAGCGGACGGTGGTAAGGAGCACTTGACCTTGGAGCTTGAGAATTAGACTTGTTACGATAGCTTGGGTTGGGTGGGTGGGAAGATCCACGACCACCTGAGTTCTTCTGGCGATAAGGCCGACGGAGCAGAGGAGGAAGGTAGAACTTCTGCTGCTTAGCTGCCACTTGAGAGGAAGAAGAAGACTGAATCTGCATCCCCGATTCTTTTCTTAGAAGCCTCACATTTGAGCTGGGCAGCTTCTTGCTTGATGCCATGTTGTAGAATTCATCATACTTTTTGGCTCAAAAAGCACAAGAGCTAATTGCAGATCTTCTCTCGCACCACCTCTGAATTGATAGATCATACTCTTTTCATCGTGGACGTCTTGCTTAGCAAAGCGAGCGAGTTTACGAACTGGATATTGTATTGATAGACAGACGTGTTGCCTTGCTTGAGATTGCGGAACTCCTCACGCTTGCTCTCAACAACACTTTTGAATGTGGTGAGCTCTGAAATCTCGGCGGAACTCATCCCGTGTAATGACACGACCTCCTCTGGAATCTTTGTATTGCTGGTACCACTCAAAGAGCTTGATCCTTGAGTTGAAGCGATGCAAACTTGACAAAGTCCTCAGTCCGACATTGCTACAATCAAAATGCTTGCAGATGTCCACAAGCCAATCGTCAATGTCTGTGGGCTCAACACAGAAACTGAAAGACTTCGGCTGATTAGCGAGGAACTAACTGAGAGTAGCAAAGTGCGGCTGATTGTTGCCTTGACCTTGATTTCCTTGACTGCCTTGCCCTTGAGTACGCTCTTGCAAGAGCTGCAAAATCATCTGAGCATTGGCATTGGTGGCTGCCATGATAGCTTGCCAGGCCTCCGGAGGCGGAGGTGGAGGTGGAGGGTTCGACTGATCCCCATCATTGCGATCCGGATTCAGACGCGTTGGCGGAGCCATCCTGAAGAGGGTGACTGTAACGCCCCGGATTCGATGCGCCAGGTGTCCGCCAGTTATTCACCGTCGTTGCCATGTCATTTGCTTGCGTGTCGCACTTTGCCATGTCATCATCTGCATTTCATATCATGTCATCATGGGCATCACATTTGCATACGTGTTCGTCTCATGCATCCGAGCATTTTCCCCGTTGTCCGTTTTGCAATCCGGCACTCCTATGTCTCCCGGCGCCCCCTTTTACCTCTTTTCATGTGCGGGTGTTGAACGGTCTCGGAATGGACCGAGGTTTGTCAAGCGGCCTTGGTATAACACCGGTAGACCGCCTGTCAAGTTTCGGATCATTTGGAGTTCGTTTGGTACTCCAACAGCTAACCGGATAACCGCAAAGCCCTCTTTGAGATGCAGCCCAACTCCCCTTTCTAAGTGGCCCAAAACCCACCAAACTCCCCTCCATGCTCTCGGTCGTTCGATCACGATCGCGTGGCCGAAAACCGCACCTCATTTGGACTCTCCTAGCTCCCTCTACCTATAAATATGTGTGCACCCCGGATTTTCGCGCGGTCAAAACCTACCTAACCTTCCCGCCGCCGCGGACATTTCATCCGCGGCGGCGGACATGTCCATCCCGCAGCCACGTTGCTCCGTCCAGCAAAGCCCGCCCGTCACCCCGCCGCCGCCCAGCCACTCACGCGCCGCCACCTCGCCATCGCCTCTCTCTCTCTCCCGCCCGCCCGCCGCCGCGGGCCAGGCAAACCGCCCGGGCCGGCCGCCGCCCCGCCAGCGCTCGCCCAGTCGGCCCGCCGCCGCGCCGCGCCCTCCGCCGCCCGTTGCCGCCGCCGCCCGGCCTCCCGCCGCCCGGCCTCCGGTGCAACTCGGCCCGGCCCGACCGCCTCCGCCCGCTCCGGTGGCCGCCCGCCCCGCCTCTCCGCCTCGAGCTGGGCACCGCCCTCGCGCCCTCCTTCCCGACCCGCCGCCGGCCAGCTCGCCGTCCGCCGCCGCAGCTCTGCCCGCCATCGCCGCCATCCGCCCGCCAACCCGTCTGCGCCTCCGCGCCGCCGTCCCGGCCCGCCGCCCGGCGGATCCGGCGAGATCCGGGCAGGGCCGCCTCCTCCGACCCCCTCCGGCCGAGCTCCGGCCAGATCCCGGCGATCTTTGAAGTACGTGCCTCGGTTGACTTCTCCCCCCTCTAAAATTCATCTAAGTCCCGAGCATTTTTGGTATTTTGTGCCATTTTCATTGCATCGTAACTCTGTGCATGTAGCTCCGTTTTGCGCGTGTAATATGTCAAAATGTTCGCCTCGAAGAGTAGATCATTTCATCTCATTGCATAATTTTCATTTGATTTCATCTTGATGCCCGAAATGCTGTTGGAAGAGTGCTACGTGATGTTAGTTTCTGATTTTTATCAGAACATGCACTTTTGTCATTTTTGCCATGATTGATGTGTGCATCCTATGGACTTGAGTCCTACATGTGTTTTGTAATATCCCATGCCATATTTACAGTGGTTCTTGCTATGTATTTTTGTGATCTATGTGGTGACTAGCACAAGCATGCAAACTAGGTGTCTTGTTGTTGCTGATTTCAGCCCTGTTTAGCTGATATTTTGATGCCATGTTAACTGGATGCTACAGAGAGATCCATGCATATTTTGAGATACTTCATTAAGGATGTTTTGTAAAACATGTCTTGCTCTATCCATCCATTCCCTTGTTTGAAATTATGGAGTGCCATAGCTTGAGTCAATCGAGCTCTACTTTTGCTACAAAATGTTTCCTTGCAGATTGTTTACATGTTATTCAATTTTGCCAAGGTTGTTGTGGTTGATCCTTGCATGCTATGTTGTTTTTCTTGCCATGAATAGCTTCTATGCCATGTCTTCTTGCTTTTGGATGCCTTGACATGCCATGTATTGCTCTGTGGTGAGTGGTTCAAGCTCACCAACATGCCTACTCATTATTGTTCCTGCCATGTTTAAATCTGTAATATAACTTGCTATGTTTACATGGGTGCCATCATATT
The DNA here is from genome assembly GCA_021605205.1 of Aegilops longissima. Classification (NCBI taxonomy): domain Eukaryota; kingdom Viridiplantae; phylum Streptophyta; class Magnoliopsida; order Poales; family Poaceae; genus Aegilops; species Aegilops longissima. The sequence continues at coordinate 293,107,059 of CM038681.1, forward strand.
TTCTGATCCTTTTTGGCTTATGGTCACTAAAGGACTTTTGTTCTATTAAATGAGTAGATTCATGCCATGCCTTTGTTTGCCATGTTAAGTTCCTGTAGAATGTTGTTTGATAGCTCTAAACATTGCAACCTGATGTTATTTCTGCTAAAGTCTGAAACTGTTATTACTTGCAATCTTGCCATGTCATTTTGAGCATGTTCTAGTGATTTCTGGAGATAGCTCAGTGTTCATGTTTTGTAATGCTTTACCTGTACATCATGCCCATGCCTTTTGTTATTATGTTGTGGTGCCCTAGCTTGTTGTTTTGATGCTTGCAATATGCCTACTTGCTGTTTTGGACAGCTTGTCCTTTAAACTTGTATAGGGTGTATGTGTTGAACCGTTGCTCCGTTTTGAGTGTGCTCTTTATGAAACTTGCTTGATTTTGCATGTAGTTTCATATTATCATGTTGCATCCATGTTTTGATGTGTTTGCTTGATGTTTGTATGCATTTTGCATCAATGCCATGCTTATCTTGTTTTGCTCATATCTTCTAGACCGTAGCTCCGAATCTAATGAACTTTATATGTAACTTGACTAGAATTTCGTGTAGATCATCGTGGTGCATCTTAACTTGCTGTTTAACAACTTGAACCTAAGGTTTATTCAGATCTGGACCAATTTCGAAATTTGCATATGAGGACTTACCGGAATTGTTATATGTTGTTCCCGGCCTCATTTAAACTTGCCTTGATGTGTTGCTCTTGTTTGCATCATCCCTTGCCATGAGTAGCTTCATGTAGCCTTGCCATGCATCATGCTTGTTGTGCATCATGTCTTGTCTATGTGTGGTGTGTTTACTATGTTGTGTGCTTCTTCTTGTTAGTTCCTGTTTCGTTGCGATCGTGAGGATTCGTTCGTCTACGCTTGGTTCGGCTTCATCCGTTCGTCTTCTTCATGGACTCGTTCTTCTTCCTTGCGGGATTTCAGGCAAGATGACCGCTACCCTGGATCTCACTACTATCATTGCTATGCTAGTTGCTTCGTTCTGTCGCTATGCTGCGCTACCTATTACCTGTTTATCAAGCCATCCCAAATTGCCATGAACCTCTAACTCGTTGTCAACCTTCCTAGCAAACCGTTGTTTGGCTATGTTACCGCTTTGCTCAGCCCTCTTATAGCGTTGTTAGTTGCGGTGAAGATGAAGTTTGTTCCTTGTTGGAACATGGAGATGTTGTTCCTTGTTGGAACATGTTTACTTGTTGGGATATCACAATATATCTTATTTAATTAATGCATTTATATACTTGGTAAAGGGTGGAAGGCTCAGCCTTATGCACTGTGTTTTGTTCCACTCTTGCCACCCTAGTTTCCGTCATATCGGTATTATGTTCCCGGATTTTGCGTCCCTAATGCGGTCGGGTGATTTATGGGACCCCTTGACAGTTCGCTTTGAATAAGACTCGTCCAGCAAGGCCCAACATTGGTTTTACCATTTGCCTCACCACCACCTACTTTTCCCTTGGGAGTCGCTCTCTCGAGGTCATCTTTATTTAGCCCCCCCGGGACGGTGCTTCTCTAAGTCTTGGCCCGAACCGAGCTACTGCTGAGGCCACCTTGAGGCAACCCGAGGGTTGGTTTTACTCGTAGCTAGTCTCATCCGGTGTTGCCCTGAGAACGAGATATGTGCAGCTCCTATCGGGATTGTCGGCGCATCGGGCGGTCTTGCTGGTCTTGTTTTATTGCTGTTGAAATGTCTTGTAGCCGGGATTCCGAGACTGATCGGGCTTCCCGGGGAGAAGGTCTATTCCTTCATTGATCGCGAGAGCTTATCATGGGCTAAGTTGGGACACCCCTGCAGGGTTTGAACTTTCGAAAGCCGTGCCCGCGGTTATGTGGCAGATGGGAATTTGTTAATGTCCGGTTGTAGAAAACCCGAAGTTGATCTCAATTAAAATACACCAACCGTGTGCGTAACCGTGAGTGTCTCTTTTCGGGGTTGAACGAGAGGAGAACACGGTTTCTGGGTTATGTTTGACGTAAGTAGGAGTTCAGGATCACTTCTTGATCATTACTAGTTGACGACCGTTCCTTTGTTATCTCTTCTCGCTCTCATTTGCGTATGTTAGCCACCATATATGCTTAGTCGCTGCTGCAACCTCACCACTTTATCCCTTCCTTTCCCTTTAAGCTTTGCTAGTCTTGATACCCATGGTAATGGGTTTGCTGAGTCCTCGTGGCTCACAGATTACTACACCACTAGTTGCAGGTACAGGTTTTGCGATGATCATGACGTGAGAGCGATGTTTGCTTGTTTGGAGTTCTTCTTCTGCTTCTTCTTCGATCAGGGGAAGGTTCCAGGTCGGCAGCCTGGGCTAGCAGGGTGGATGTCGTTTGAGCTTCTGTTTATGTTTCATCCGTAGTCGGATGTTGATCTCTTGTATTTGATGTTGATGTATTCATGTGGCATTGTATGTCTTGGATGTATCCCTACCTATTATGTAATGTTGATGTAATGATATCCACCTTGCAAAAGCGTTCCAATATGCGGGTATATCCTTGGTGGGACTGTCGAGTTCCTTTTGGATAGGGTCGCATATTGGGCGTGGCAAGTTGGTATCAGAGCCTCGACCGACCCTAGGAGCCCCCTTGATTGATCGTGTAGTTTGGCCGTTGTTGAGTCTAGAAGAAAACTATTTTTCAGAGTGTAGTTATATCGGAGAGTAGGAATTCTTTTTACTCCTCAGTCCCTTCGTCGCTCTGGTGAGGAATCTTGACGTAGGTGTTTTGAATTACTCCTCTTCCCTTTCAAATTTTTCTTTAGGATCACGCAGTTGGTTTTTCCGATCGTTGGTTCTCATCTCTTTTCATCCGGTGCATTTCTCGTCAAGTTGACTCGAGCCATCTTCATCTTTGCCAAGTTCAGTCCTCAGTTCTTCCTCCGACGTCGTTGTTTTTCCTTGTCCGAAGTTGTCCTTGTTTTTCCCACCCGCCCTCCCTTCTTCCTCTCGGAACCGGAGTCCTCTATTGAGTATCCTTCTACTCGTGCGATGTCGTTGCTTTCTTTCCTCAATGATTTCGACTGGTGTTTCCTTTTCAAGATATTCGTCGTTTCCCCTTCAAAGTTGCCTTTGTTTTCCGCCCTCCCACCCTTTTCTTCCCGGAGTCTGAGTCTCTCTCGACCATCAATTTCATTCGTGTGGAGTCTCTTCAGTCTTTCGTCAATTATTTCAACGGGTGAATTCTCGTCTTCTTCGTCATTCTTCATCCCTTTCTTTTTTCCGGTGCACTCAATTCAAGTTTTTTGGGTTAATCATATTCTTTTCCTTCGAAGTGTTTTTCCTGCTCGTTCGACTCTCGCCAGTTTATCCTTCCGAGTGCTCAAGTCATCTCGGAGATTAAATGCATGTTCAATTAATTCGAGGTTATCACCTTATTCAAATATTTCAATTGTTCCGATGCATCATCTATCTCTTCAACAATCCTTTTCAACGGTGTTATCTCTTCAGTGGGCCCTAACCCACAGGTCTTTCCCAGGATCTTACCTGACTCTTCTAATTATTCTAGAGTTATTCTCAAATTCTGTTCGGAGTTTGACGTAAGAATGAAATTCATCAATCGGATGCCTTTTCAAGATCGATTTCAAATCATTTCATTGTTGGCTCAACCTCTCTGTTTTTCATTCTTCCGGAGTATCTCATTAATTTTGGTGGTATTTCTCGTCGTCATTTGAAGACCGAAGAAGAGTTTTTCCTCTAAATCTTTTCCGTTCTCCCGGAGATTCGCGGTGCTAGCTCAATGTTATCCTATCTAGTTGTTTTCCAGTTGTGCAATTCTTTTCATCCATCCGGAGTATTACAGGAGTTGTTTTCCGTCTCGATCATCCGGAGGTCATCTTTTCGGAAGATTTCTTCGTTCTAAGTTTTCAGATTCGTTCTCCAATTATTCTATATCGGTGCCCTTTCGTTCATCTCAATATTCTTCCGGTGCTTCGTTCAAGCATTCGTCATTCAGTTCGCGATCTCTTCGTTCTCTTGTCTCTAATTTTCCCTCAAGTATCTTCGTGGTTTCTAATTCTTCCCGATGTTTCTTTCTCTTTCATCAGTCATTTCCGAATTCTTACGGTGGTTCGTTCAAGATTCTTTTTCCTTGATTATCATTTTAATTCATTCGTTCCTTCCAATCCTACCGGTGGTTCATGAAGACTCTCTAAAGTTTTGTGCTATATTCCCCTTAATTCTTTTCAAGAAGAATAAGTTGCATGCCAAATCCATTGTTTGTCATCAATTTAATTTGATGAAGGATAAACATACAATAAATCTTATTCTTATTTCATCAAGGTGATTAATCCCTCCCTTTGGAGTTTGTTCGTGAGGAATAAATTCTAGTTCCAAGTGTTTTCATCTTTTCTTTTCCGGAGTTCAATTATTTCCCTGGCCATTTTGTCGGAACCTCCATCTAAGTCATCGCAAGCTTTAATCTTATTCTTTCGTCCTTCATTCTATCTCTTTGTCCTTTTGTTTACCGGAGTTTTTCATGGTGGTTCTTCATGATTTAATTCATTCTTCAAGAGTTCATCAAGATTTGGTTGGCGGAGTTCAAGTATCTTTTCGTCTCGCGTCTCGAAGTGCAATTAATATCCGTATTCTTTTGAAGTGGAGTTTTGCATTTCTTCGTTCTCCTCAACTATTTAATCTTTTCCGTTTGTGGTAGGTTATCACCTCATAATTTTTGAGAGGTTATCTATAAGTCCACATAAAGCTTATTCTTTTCGTTGTTGAATTTTCTCATCAACTCCATTCAATCTATTCTTCTAAGATTGCTTTCAATTTCATTCGTGGCACAAGTTGTCATATTCTTATCCGTTCTTTTGATTCAACTTTTTCAATTCTTACCGGAGGTTTTGTGTCATGTCTCCATCAAGTATCATTCCATCCTCTGAAACTCAGTTTCAACTCCTTCCATGTTTCAGCCGGAGTGCTGCCTAAATCCTTTCAGTCCTATTCGTTTCTTTTCTCATTCTAACCACTCCGGTTAGAACGAGTTGTTTCATAATCTATCCGATTCCGTAAGCTTCCGATTCTCGTCATTCTCGTCGTTTATCTCTTATTCTCTAGTGCTCTTGTTTCGTTGCTTCTTTTCTTGAGTTTTGTTTCACCTCAACCCTTTTCTCTTCCGTCTCGGTCCTAAGATCTCGGGACGAGATCTCTTGTTAGTGGAGGAGTGTTGTAACGCCCCGGATTCGATGCGCCAGGTGTCCGCCAGTTATTCGCCGTCGTTGCCATGTCATTTGCTTGCGTGTCGCACTTTGCCATGTCATCATCTGCATTTCATATCATGTCATCATGGGCATCGCATTTCCATACGTGTTCGTCTCATGCATCCGAGCATTTTCCCCGTTGTCCGTTTTGCAATCCGGCACTCCTATGTCTCCCGGCGCCCCCTTTTACCTCTTTTCATGTGCGGGTGTTGAACGGTCTCGGAATGGACCGGGGTTTGTCAAGCGGCCTTGGTATAGCACCGGTAGACCGCCTGTCAAGTTTCGGATCATTTGGAGTTCGTTTGGTACTCCAACGGTTAACCGAATAACCGCAAAGCCCTCTTTGAGATGCAGCCCAACTCCCCTTTCTAAGTGGCCCAAAACCAACCAAACTCCCCTCCATGCTCTCGGTCGTTCGATCACGATCGCGTGGCTGAAAACCGCACCTCATTTGGACTCTCCTAGCTCCCTCTACCTATAAATATGTGTGCACCCCCGGATTTTTCGCGCAGTCCAAAACCTACCCTAACCTTCCCCGCCGCCGCCGGACATTTCATCCAGCGGGCGGACATATCCATCCCGCAGCCACGTCGCTCCGGCCAACCAAAGCCCGCCACGTCACCCCGCCGCCGCCGCCAGCCACTCACGCGCCGCCACCTCATCGCGCCTCCTCTCTCTCTCTCCCGCGCGCCCGCCCGCATGAGGCCAGGCGAGCCCGCGAACCCGGCCGCGCCTTCCGCCCGCCACATACCAGAGGTCGGCCAGCGCCGCCGCCGCCGCGCCCCTCCTCCGCCCGTTACCGCCCGCCGCCAGCCTCCCCGCCGCCCGGCCGCGCCCGCCTCCGGTGCAACTCGGCGCCCGCCCGCCGCCTCACTTTGCTCCTTGTGGCCGGCCCGCCTCTCCGCCTCAGGCGGCGCCTTCGCGCCCTCCTTCTCGACCCGCCGCCCGGCGGCGCCTCGCCGCAGGGCCGCCGTCCGCCGCCGCGCAGCTCTGCCCGCCGGCGCGCGCCCGCCCTGCCCGTCTGCCTCCGCCGCCCCGCCGTCCCAACCCGCCGCCGGCCGGATCCGGCGAGATCCGGGCAGGCCGCCTCCTCCGACCCCCTCCGGCCGAGCTCTGGCCAGATCCCGGCGATCTTCGAAGTACGTGCCTCGGTTGACTTCTCCCCCCCCCCTCTAAAATTCATCTAAGTCCCGAGCATTTTTGGTATTTTGTGCCATTTTCATTGCATCGTAACTCTGTGCATGTAGCTCCGTTTTGCGCGTGTAATATGTCAAAATGTTCTTCTTGAAGAGTAGATCATTTCATCGCATTGCATCATTTTCATTAGATTTCATCTTGATGCCCGAAATGCTGTTGGAAGAGTGCTATGTGATGTTAGTTTCTGATTTTTATCAGAACATGCACTTTTGTCATTTTTTCCATGATTGATGTGTGCATCCTATGGACTTGAGTCCTACATGTGTTTTGTAATATGCCATGCCATATTTCCAGTGGTACTTTCTATGTATTTTTGTGATATATGTGGTGACTAGCACAAGCATGCAAACTAGGTGTCTTGTTGTTGCTGATTTCAGCCCTGTTTAGCTGATATTATGATGCCATGTTAACTGGATGCTACAGAGAGATCCATGCATATTTTGAGATACTTCAGTAAGGATGTTTTGTAAAACATGTCTTGCTCTATCCATCCATGCCCTTGTTTGCAATTATGGAGTGCCATAGCTTGAGTCAATCGAGCTCTACTTTTGCTACAAAATGTTTCCTGGCAGATTGTTTACATGTTATTCAATTTTGCCAAGGTTGTTGTGGTTGATCCTTGCATGCTATGTTGTTGTTCTTGCCATGAATAGCTTCTATGCCATGTCTTCTTGCTTTTGAATGCCTTGACATGCCATGTATTGCTCTGTGGTGAGTGGTTCAAGCTCACCAACATGCCTACTCATTATTGTTCCTGCCATGTTTAAATCTGTAATATATATTGCTATGTTTACATGGGTGCCATCATATTTTCTGGTCCTTTTTGGCTTATGGTCACTAAAGGACTTTTGTTCTATTCAATGAGTAGATTCATGCCATGCCTTTGTTTGCCATGTTAAGTTCCTGTAGCATGTTGTTTGATAGCTCTAAACATTGCAACCTGATGTTATTTCTGCTAAAGTCTGAAACTGTTATTACTTGCAATCTTGCCATGTCATTTTGAGCATGTTCTAGTGATTTCTGGAGATAGCTCAGTGTTCATGTTTTGTAATGCTTTACCTGTACATCATGCCCATCCCTTTTGTTATTATGTTGTGGTGCTGTAGCTTGTTGTTTTGATGCTTGCAATATGCCTACTTGCTGTTTTGGACAGCTTGTCCTTTAAACTTGTATAGGGTGTATGTGTTGAACCGTTGCTCCGTTTTGAGTGTGCTCTTTATGAAACTTGCTTGATTTTGCATGTAGTTTCATATTATCATGTTGCATCCATGTTTTGAGGTGTTTGCTTGATGTTTGTATGCATTTTGCATCAATGCCATGCTTATCTTGTTTTGCTCATATCTTCTAGACCGTAGCTCCGAATCTAATGAACTTTATATGTAACTTGACTAGAATTTTGTGTAGATCATCGTGGTGCATCTTAACTTGCTGTTTAACAACTTGAACCTAAGGTTTATTCAGATCTGGACCAATTTCGAAATTTGCATATGAGGACTTACCGGAATTGTTATATGTTGTTCCCGGCCTCATTTAAACTTGCCTTGATGTGTTGCTCTTGTTTGCATCATCCCTTGCCATGAGTAGCTTCATGTAGCCTTGCCATGCATCATGCTTGTTGTGCATCATGTCTTGTCTATGTGTGGTGTGTTTACTATGTTGTGTGCTTCTTCTTGTTAGTTCTGTTTACGTTGCGATCGTGAGGATTCGTTCGTCTTCACGCTTGGTTCGGCTTCATCCGTTCGTCTTCTTCATGGACTCGTTCTTCTTCCTTGCGGGATTTCAGGCAAGATGACCGCTACCCTGGATCTCACTACTATCATTGCTATGCTAGTTGCTTCGTTCTGTCGCTATGCTGCGCTACCTATTACCTGTTTATCAAGCCATCCCAAATTGCCATGAACCTCTAACTCTTTGTCAACCTTCCTAGCAAACCGTTGTTTGGCTATGTTACCGCTTTGCTCAGCCCCTCTTATAGCGTTGTTAGTTGCAGCTGAAGATGAAGTTTGTTCCTTGTTGGAACATGGAGATGTTGTTCCTTGTTGGAACATGTTTACTTGTTGGGATATCACAATATATCTTATTTAATTAATGCATTTATATACTTGGTAAAGGGTGGAAGGCTCGGCCTTATGCCTGGTGTTTTGTTCCACTCTTGCCGCCCAAGTTTCCGTCATATCGGTATTATGTTCCCGGATTTTGCGTCCCTAACGCGGTCGGGTGATTTATGGGAACCCCTTGACAGTTCGCTTTGAATAAGACTCGTCCAGCAAGGCCCAACATTGGTTTTACCATTTGCCTCACCACCACCTACTTTTCCCTTGGGAGTCGCTCTCTCGAGGTAATCTTTATTAGCCCCCGGACCAGTGCTTCTCTAAGTGTTGGCCCGAACTAGCTACTGCTGGGGCCACCTTGAGGCAACCCGAGGTTGGTTTTACTCGTAGCTAGTCTCATCCGGTGTTGCCACGAGAACGAGATATGTGCAGCTCCTATCGGGATTGTCGGCGCATCGGGCGGTCTTGCTGGTCTTGTTTTATTCTTTGTCGAAATGTCTTGTAGCAGGATTCCGAGACTGATCGGGCTTCCGGGGAAGGGTCTATTCCTTCGTTGATCGCGAGAGCTTATCATGGGCTAAGTTGGGACACCCTGCAGGGTTTGAACTTTCGAAAGCCGTGCCCGCGGTTATGTGGCAGATGGGAATTTGTTAATGTCCGGTTGTAGAAAACCGAAGTTGATCTCAATTAAAATACACCAACCGTATGCGTAACGTGAGTGTCTCTTTTCGGGGTTGAGCGAGAGGAGAACACGGTTTCGGGTTATGTTTGGCGTAAGTAGGAGTTCAGGATCACTTCTTGATCATTACTAGTTGACGACCGTTCCTTTGTTATCTCTTCTCGCTCTCATTTGCGTATGTTAGCCACCATATATGCTTAGTCGCTGCTGCAACCTCACCACTTTATCCCTTCCTTTCCCTTTAAGCTTTGCTAGTCTTGATACCCATGCTAATGGGATTCTTGAGTCCTCGTGGCTCAGATTACTACACCACCGATTGCAGGTACAGGTTTTGCGATGATCATGGCGTGAGGCGATGTTTGCTTGTTTGGAGTTCTTCTTACGCTTCTTCTTGATCGGGGATAGGTTCGGTCGGCAGCTGGGCTAGCAGGGTGGATGTCGTTTGAGCTTCTGTTTATGTTTCATCCGTAGTCGGATGTTGATCTCTTGTATTTGATGTTGATGTATTCATGTGGCATTGTATGTCTTGGATGTATCCCTACCTATTATGTAATGTTGATGTAATGATATCCACCTTGCAAAAGCGTTCCAATATGCGGGTCTATCCTTGGTGGGACCGTCGAGTTCCTTTTGGATAGGGTCGCATATTGGGCGTGGCAGTGACATCCGTTAGTCCTTTGATAGACAAATAGTCAAGTTGAATCAACGGATAGAAATTGCGACATATAGCGTTCACAATAAACATTCGAAAAAGGATGAACGAATGAATTCCAAAGTTAACATCACACGTCCATTAAGGTGAGAAGCCACTTGATTAAGGGTTGATGAAAAAAATAACAAGGTACGACTGGAACAAATAAGTGGTAAGGATTACCCAATCACGAACCAAATATCTGTGGGAAGAAATGCTAGGAGCTACTTGAATCCCACCTATAAACTCCCGAAACTTTCTAGTTATGCAATCTGGTGTTGGGGATACAGGGGACACAAAATATATCACCCAAACTAACAATACCTAGATCCAGCTGTATCCATCCGTCAACACATAACCATGAAATCCTCGGAAATCGTGTACCTCGACCTTCGAAAAACATCCGTTATACAAGTCATGGCAATAATCCCGAGCTCGCCCCAGTACTGGGTTATCGGGGTTATCTCACCAACAACTGCACAAAAGAGATTTCGATGTCGGTAAAACTCGGTATTCGAGAACTGCAGCGATAAAATTGTGGCGACAACACCTCGGAGCTCAACTCCCCGGGACACTGCCACAACCCCTAAATGTCAGGAGGCACCAAGAACAATGTTCTCGTCACAAAACCATCGGAACGATCCCAAGATACCCGCGTGATCCAAAAAAAATTTTTAGTGAAATTTGAGGAGAGAAGAGTCAAAACTCTACGTCAGGAGACCTCACAGAGCGACGAAGGGACTGGGGAGTAAAAAGAATCCTACTCTCCGATATATATAATCCTAAGACTCAAAACATTTTCCATTCTAGACTCAACAACGCCAAACAAACAATCAAGTAGGGGCTCTAAGTCGGGAAGGCTCGATTACCAACTTTTACGCCCCGATGCGGCTATATCTCCCGCGTGTCGAGGCACGACTTAGAGGCATAACCGCATTGAAAGCAATGTCACAAGTGAGGTAATCTTCACACAACCCATGTAATACATAAGGGAAAGAGATACATAGTTGGCTTACGATCGCCACTTCACACAAGACATAAATAAACATCCATCATTCAGAGTACACTCAAGGTCCGACTACGGAACCAAAATAAAAGAAGATACCCCAAATGCTACACAGATCCCCGATCGTCCCAACTGGGCACCACTCTGATCATCGGGAAAAGACACATAATAACGACCACGTTCCTCGTCGAACTCCCACTTGAGCTCGGTTGCATCACCTGACCGCATCGTCGGCACCTGCAACTGTTTTGGTAGAATCTGTGAGTCACGGGGACTCAGCAATCTCACACCCACGAGATCAAGACTATTTAAGCTTATAGGAAGGACAGAGTAGTAAGGTGGAGCTGCAGCAAGCGACTAGCATATATGGTGGCTACATCGCAAAAGAGAGCGAGAAGAGGAGCAAAGCACGGTCGTGAAGCTAGTAGCGATCAAGAAGTGATCCTGAACTACTTACGTCAGACATAACTCCAACACCGTGTTCACTTCCGGACTCCGCGAGAAGAGACCATCACGGTTACACCGCTTGTTGATGTGTATTTTATTTAAGGTCCACTTCGGGTTTTCTACAACGGACATTAACAAATTCCAATCTGCCTCATAACCGCGGGCACGGCTTTGAAAGATATTACCCTGCAGGGTGTCCCAACAGCCCATTATAAGCTCTCACGGTCAACGAAGGATATTCCTTCTACCGGAAGACCCGATCAATCTCGAATCCGGACTACAAGACATTTCGACAGAGAATAAAACAAGACCAGCAAAGCCACCCGATTGTGCCGACAAATCCGGTAGGAGCTGCACATATCTCGTTCTCGTGGCACATCCGTATGAGACAGGCTACGAGTAAAACCAAGCCTCGAGTTTCCCGTGGTATTCTGCGGCGGCTCGGTTCGAGCCAGCACTCGAAGGAGCACTGGTCCGGGGGGGGGGTTAAAATAAAGATGACCCTCGGGCTCGCAAAACCCGGGGGAAAAAGGCTTAGGTGGCAAATGGTAAAACCAATGTTGGGCCTTGCTGGGCGAGTCTTATTCAAAGCGAACTGTCAAGGGGGTCCCATAAATCACCCAACCGTGTAAGGAACGCGAAATCAAGGAACATAACACCGGTATGACGGAAACTAGGGTGGCAAGAGTGGAACAAAACACCAGGCATAAGGCCGAGCCTTCCACCCTTTACCAAGTATATAGATGCATTAATTATAGTATATATATATTGTGATATCCCCAACAAGTAAACATGCTCCAAAAAGGAACAACATCTCCATGTTCCAACAAGGAACAAACTTCAACTTCACCTGCAACTAGCAACGCTATAAGAGAGGCTGAGCAAAGCGGTAACATAGCCAATCAACGGTTTGCTAGGAAAGGGTGGTTAGGGGCTGACATGGCAATATGGGTGGCATGATATAGCAAGTGGTAGGCATCGAAGCATAGGCATAGCAAAAGAGCGAGCAACTAGCATAGCAAAGATAGAAGTGATTTCGAGGGTATGGTCATCTTGCCTGCAATGTTCTCAGAGTTGTCGAAAGCTTGATCCTCGTAAGCGTTCTCAACAGGTTCCTCGTTCACGTACTCGTCTCCCGGCTCTACCCAAGCAACAACACAAACAAAGGAACCACAATAAATCATGGTGCAATGCACAAGCAACATGATGCAAAACATGACATGATATGCGAGATGTGATATGCAATGCGTATGCGCGCTCCGGAAGGAAAATGATGAACCAGGCATCAACTTGGCAAACCAAGTATGCCACTGGAAAGATGAGATGATTTCGGTTGAAATCGATATAAAGATCACCGGAATCGGATGCACGGTTTGCAATTACCAAGCAAAACAAGAATGGCACAAATCTGCCATTAACAGCATGATACCACTTAGCAAGCAACAAGAAATTAAGCTACTGCACCCAAACGTACCAACAAAATATATGGCAGTGATCTACACAAGATGCTTGACAAAAGATGAGCACTGAGCTACGGCTAGTTCACATCATAACAGGTTCAAACAAGCATGACAAAAGTGCACAAAATATCAGGCTGGACATGGCAAAAACAGCATCAGGTAGCAATGTTCAGAGCAACAAAACTACATGCTACAGGAACTTATAATAGCAAAACAAGGCATGGCATGAATCTACTCAAAGCATAGACCAAAAGTCCCTTACTTACCATAAGCCAAAAAGGATCAGAAATTATAGAAACACCCATGTCAATATTGAAACTTTCGTTAACAGATTCAGCAACATGGCATGTCAAAAACTGATAACAAGTAGGCATGTTGAAGAGCTCGATGCACTCACTACAGAGCCTTACATGATAAACTAAGCATACATACATCAAGAAGACATGGCATAGAAGATATACATGGCAAGAACAATATCATAGCATACATGGATCAACCACAACAACCTTGGCAAAATTGAATAACATGTAAACAATCTGCCAGGAAACATTTGATAGCAAAAGTAGAGCTCGATTGACTCAAGCTATGGCACTCCATAATTGCAAACAAGGGCATGGATGGATAGAGCAAGACATGTAGAACAAAACATCCTTACTGAAGTATCTCAAAGTATGCACGGATCTCTCGGTAGCATCAAGTTAACATGGCATCAAAATATCAGCAAAACAGGGCTGAAAACAGCAACATCAGGACACCTACTTTGCATGCTTGTGCTAGTCACCACATAGATCACAAAAATACATGGAATACACCCCTGGAAAGATTGCATGGCATATTACAAAACACATTTAGGACTCAAATTCATAGGATGCACACATCAATCATAGCAAAAATAACAAAAGTGCATGTTCTGTTAAGAAACAGAAACTAACATCACATAGCCCTCTTCCAACAGCATTTCGGGCATCAAGATGAGCTCAAATGAAAATGATGCAATGAGATTAAATGATATACTCTTCGAGACGAACATTTTGACATATTATACACGCAAAATGGAGCTACAGATGCAAAGTTACGCTACGAAGAAAAAGCCACGAAATAATCTCAGAATTAAAAACTTAGAAGAAAAGAGGGGGGGAGAAAGTCAACGGCTCGGTAGATCGGGATCCGGCCGATCCGGATCGAGGGTGGCGGCGGTGGTGGTTCCTCTCCGGAGAGGGAGAAGAGGTGGGGCGGGCGGAGGAGGTGGCGGCGGAGGATGGGGCCGGCGGCCCAGCGGCGCGCCAGTGGCGGCGCTGGCGAGGCAGCGGGTGGCGGCGGGGTGGCGACGAGGCGGCGAGGCGGCGACCGGCGCCCGGCCGGCGAGGCGGCGGAGCCTCGGGCTCAGCAGAGGGGCGGCGCGCGCGACCGGCCGGGCGGGCGGGCGTGGGTGGGCCCAGGGCAGCAGGCCTGGGCGGAGGAGGCGGCGGTGCCCACGTGGCACGCGCTGGTTGAAGCGGACGGGCGGCGGTTTCGTCGGCGGGCGGCCAGACGTGTCCGTCTGGCGCTGGAGGAGTTTTAGGGTTTGGGAAGAAGACCGGATTTGGACGGGGAGGTGTTTAAATAGGCATAGAGGAGCTAGGAGAGTCCAAATGAGGTGTAGTTTTCGCACACGATCGTGATCGAGCGACGGAGAGCATGGAGGTGACTTAGATGGGTTATAGGGCTGTTTGAAGGGGTGTTGGGCTGCAGCTTAAAAGAGGCTTTTGAGAGTGCGGTTAACCGTTGGAGTACCAAACTAGCTCCAAATGACCAAACTTGACCGGTGGTCTGGGTGGTAACCAAGGCCACTAGACAAACCTCGGTCCATTCCGAGAAAGTTTAGTACCCACACGGAAAAACGTAAAAGGGCAGCCGGGAGATAGGAGTGCGGATTGCAAAAGCGGACAACGGAAAAATGCTCGAATCATGAAACGAACACGTATGCAAATGCGATGCACATGATGACATGATATAAAATGCATGACATGGACAAAATGCAAAATGAAGAAAAACCCAACCACGGAGGGAATATCATATCACAATGCCGAAAATGGCAAGAGTTGGAGTTACAAATATGGAAAGTTACTTCCAGGGTGTTACACGCGCATACCTCAACCGCCGTTAGCCTTTTGGAACTAAGGGGTGAGGGGCTACATGACCAGTTAGGCTTCTGAGTCGCGATGCTCAGGAGTCCCCCTTGACGTTCAAACGGCCTTCGTACCTTGGCTCCGCTCGGGGAGAGACGTGCGACGAACCAGGCCCGAGGGGTCTGGCTGGGTGGCGTGCGTCAGGGCGTGACCCAGGCGTAGCCCCCGTGCCCAGCCACCTCGCACGGTACTCCCGAGGGGAGGCGTGACGATGAGGCCGGACACTGAGCTCTAGGCTCCCTGAGGTTGATGCAGCCGGGGGCCACCCTCAGTTGTTTATCACCAGCGCGGAGAATAGCGCTTCCGTATGTGTACGGGCATAGCCACCCTCAGCAGTGTCGTCAGCCAGCGCG
This sequence comes from Aegilops longissima, assembly GCA_021605205.1. NCBI lineage: Eukaryota > Viridiplantae > Streptophyta > Magnoliopsida > Poales > Poaceae > Aegilops > Aegilops longissima. The sequence continues at coordinate 293,122,351 of CM038681.1, forward strand.
GAGCATGGTGCTTCCACTCGTGCGTGGGAGGGGGCTCCCCTCCGGGAAGAGCCCCCGGGGCGTGTACAGCCCCTCCCTGACACGTGGCTGGCACGGTAGGGCCAAACGAGGTGTATCTGGGCACCCGTGAGCCAGCGCGGGACTCACGGGGCCCTACCTCAAGGCGGGTTGCGCCTGGCTCTGGGCCTTTGCTTGTAATGTGTTCCTGCAAATTTGGTTAGATGCCGACGCTCTACGTCCTCGGGTCCCGGCCCTCGAGCGGGCTCAGCCGTCGCTGGTATGCTAGGTCGCGATGTCGTGGACAAGACCAGAGGGTGAGGGCTGGAGAGCCAGTAGGAGCCCATGAGTCACGATGCTCAGGTACACCCCCTTTAATGTGCAAGCGGCTGACATGAAAGAAGAACGATGCCATGGGCAGACATCAAATAACGATCATGATGGGTCAAACGCACGACCCGAATAAACGCAAGAGGGATACATGCCACTTGGGGATGGCCCGGTGGCTTGGGGATAATGCAGCCAGGCGCCCCAATAAAGTAAACTAGGAACATGAATCAAAAGGGATACATGCCGCAGGGACGGACCCACGCGGCCTGGGAATGATGCAGCCCTGGGGGCGCTCCCAGCTGAAAATGAAACTCGAAGGATGTCACCTGGTGATGTTGAAGATGAAGGGATGCTGAAGTAGCGGCCGTCGTGCGCTGCGGAAGCCGATCTTCACGAGCTCCCAGGCCCAGGAGCCTCGGGAGGCTCCGGAGGCGCTGGTGGCTCCTCGCGGACCATCTCCATCTCCGCCAGGTTCGCGGAACGCCTGGCCACTTGAGCTTATAGGATGCTCCTCATGAGGCGCTGGCGCGCGGCAGCCGCGTTCGGCAGGCCGTAAGGCATGCGAACATAGCTGTGGGGTGGACCTTCACAGCATCCCACGCGTGAGGGCCAGAGGCGCTCCTGAGAGGCGGCTCGGTTGAGCCCTGGTATGTCGATGGAGACGTGCAGCCCACCATCCTCGCCTGGATGGGGAGCTACGGCGGGTAAGCGGCGGCTGCCACTCATGACTCCTGACTCCTACAGCTCCTGAATGATCTTGCTGACGAACTCCTGAGGGTTTGGCCCTCCTTACCTTGCTCCTTCCTGAGGGAAACGTGCTTTGAAACACGCCTCCAAGTGGTGTCGAAGCGCCTCCTTCGTGATCTTAGCAAAGTCGATGGCCCTCCAGGAGAGAGCCGCCGAGCCTTGCTCGAGGAGGGCGCCGGGTGCGCCTTCCTATGCGACAGAAGGAGGCGCCCCTGGAATGGGCGCGGACTCTGAGGGGCCTGCCTCCCGAGGGCTATGACCAGGGGATGTCTTCTTCTTCTTAAGGATCACCTAGAGAAGCCCTCTGCTCCTGCGATCTGGATCTTCAATTGACGCGGCTTGAAAAGCACACTACAGGGAACACACTGTGTCCCTTTCTTCACAAGGCACCGTGATGATTCCACCGCTTCCTGGCATCTTGAGGACATTGTAGCCGTGATGAGTCACGGCCATGAATTTGGCCATCCTGGGTACCCGAGGATGGCATTGTACGGCAGGCGAATGTGCGTGACGTCGAAATCAATGAGCTCAGTGCGGTAGTTGTCACGCGTCCCGAAGGTGACAGGAAGGCGGACTTGCCCTATCGGAACTGTGGAGCCATCAGTGACTCCGGAGAAAGGCTTGGTTGGCGGAAGCTTATTGTATGGCACTTGGAGATTGTTGAATGTCTCAACGGACAGGACATTGAGCCCTGCTCCGCCATTGATGAGGGTCCTGGTGACCTGCACATTGCTGATGATTGGGGAACAAAGCATCGGGAGGAATCCGGCTGTGGCTGCGCGCCTTGAGCTGATCCGCCGAGCTGAATGTGATAGCGCATCTTGACCACCGAGGCGTGTGGCTTGAGCCCGGGAGGACTGCATTCACCGGCAGGGCGAACTGCTTGAAGATGCGCTGAGAGGCTGGGGCTTGAGCTCTGCCCAGGATGCAAGCGATTGCGCGCGGCTCCAGGAAGCCCCCAGCCCCCTCGTCCTGATGATGGTCTTTGTTTCTCCTTGGCTGCGGTGGCGGAGGAGGGAGGGTTGCATTGCCTTGTGGGCGATCCTCGCGAGGCTGATCCCTCCAGCCTCCCTTGTGAGGCGGGTCCCTCCAACCTCCCTCGCGAGACTGATCCTGCCAGCGGTCCTCGCGAGGTTGGTCACGCCACCCTTGGCAAGGGCCACGGTCTTCCCATCGTCCTCCGCCTCTTCCTCCTGCTCGGCCATAGCCCCGGTCGCTGCGCTCGGGGCGTTGTCCGGCATGCACGTCCCACACGGCCCTGAGCTCTTGGCATTCGTTGGTGTTGTGGGTGTGGAGGTCATGGTTCACGCAGTACAGACTGCCCTTGGATGATTCAGGCTGATCCCTTCCTTGCTTGGTGCCCGGCTCTGCTGCAAGCACGGCAGCCCCCTTGCGCTTCTCGTCCTTGACCTTGGGCTTCTTCTCTTCTGGTTCGGCAGCCAGCAGCTCGAGAAGGGAAAGGCGTCCTTCCTCAGCCCTGGCGCACTTGGTCGCCAAGTTGAACAGCTCCAGGGATGTGCACAGGTCTTCATGGATCGTGAGCTCTTCCTTCATCTTGACGTCACGCACACCGGTGGAGAAGGCGGAGATGATGGCCTCCTCAGACACCCTGGGGATCTTAAGGCGAGCGTTGTTGAAACATTGGATGAACTTTTGCAGGGTCTCCCCTGACTACTGCTTGATGCGGCGCAAGTCACTCATGGCCGGGGGCCGATCGAGGGTGCCTTGGAAGTTGGCGATGAATCGGTGCGCATCTCGTTCGGGAGGAAATCGTGCGGAGCCGGGTTCGGGGAGCCAGTGCGGGCACCGTCCTTGGCGACATGGGAAACCAGTTCGCCATGACCTTCGTCCCGTTGGCGGCTTTGATGCCCAGCTCATAGAGCTGGAGGAACTCCGCAGGTCGGCCGTGCCAGCGTAGCGTGGGGGCAGGTCGGCGAACTTGCTGGCGAGCCACGCTGCGCAGCTCGGCCGTGAAGGCACGGCAGCCTGCAGTGGCCACGGGAGGCCTTTGGTGACGGAGGGCTTGATCTTGGAGGTCTCCGTGTGCTGCCGCCAGGAGCAGCGCGGGGTCTTGATGCGCTGGAGCAGGAGCGCGTTCGTGCCGGGCCGGTGCGGGGAGCACACGGGCAGCTTCTTGGGGACGATGGATCTCTTGGCAGCTCTTCTCTTGCTGTGCTGGTGCCGGACGGAGTGGGTTCCGCCCAGGGTCCACGCGCCTTGGGGCCAAGGCGCTTTATTGAGGGGGAGGTGGCTGAGGCGCCCTTGGAGCTTCATCGCCCGCGCAAGGCGGGGCGCGGTGCAGCAAGAGGGATGGCGCAGGGAGCCCCAGCCGCATCAACGAGCTTCGGTGATGCGGGCGAGCCACTCGTCGTAGAGTCGTCGGCGGACGGTAGTGCAGGAGTTCCGTGCGAGAAACAGCGGCGTCGCGCGTCCGCGAGAGCGCGACGGGCGTGGGGCGAAACCGGCCGGAGCCAGCGGCGGGTGGCGATCGCGGGTTTTCCGGCCGCATCGAAGGATGCAGAGCAGCGCTGTTGCTCGTTCCGGCCAGGCGGTTGTCGCGTTGATGATAGGCGGCGGGAACGGCGAAGGCGACGCCGGCGGGGGTTGTCTGGCGACGCGAGTAGCGAAACGGCCGGCGCTTCAGCGCAGGCTCGGCGAACATCGACATGGATCACGAGGGCTGCGAAGAGCGGGGCGGCGGAAGCGGATTCGGTGCACCCTACAGCACGCAAAATGTCGGTTTCGGTTCGGCGAGACCCTCTAGGTTCGAACTCTGGGGTGTACGTGGAGATCGCACCTCCAACCTACCTACGTCTCATCGCCTCGCAAGGATCTAAACTACACAAAGAACAACACAAGGGACACGAAGTTTATACTGGTTTGGGCCACCGTTGTGGTGTAATACCCTACTCCAGTGCGTGCTGTGCTGGATTGCCTCAGGGGCAGATGATGAACAGTACACGGGAAGAACAGCCTCGCGAGGGTCTGTTCTTGAGCTGGTGCGACGAACTGCTAGGGGAGTTCAGTCGCCTCTCTTTCTCTCTCTCTAGGTGCCGATTCAGATCGATTTCCCTTGCCTTGGTGGTGGCTAGTCCTATTTATAGGCCGAGGCCCTAGGCCCCTCCCCAAATATTGAGCGGGAAGGGCGCCAACAATTGGCCATTTTGAAGGGGAACATCTAGTACACTTATCCTGACTAAAGTCGGTCCTCGCCTGCCAAAGACTCTGACGGCGACGCTGGCTTGGGCTCCACGATGACCACCTTCCTGCCATTCTGTTGGTCTTGATCTTGTTGCACCGAAATGGTTTCCTTTGCCTGATGCATTGGCCTGCGCTTGCCTCCTTTGCACCAAAGGGCAAATGAGGACACTTCGCGGGCTGGCGCCCGCCGGGCACCCTCGGTCGTCATGGCTTGAGTCATGGGCACCTCGTGAGGTACCCCGCCTTGATCTCTCCGCCTCCTCGCGAGCCAGCCTGACGAGGTCGTGCCGGAGGAAGCTTCCTGTCGTCCGCCCAGTCTCAGCCCCTCGTGAGGTCTTGAGCTTGTGTTGATGAAGATGGGCGTCTTGGGCCACCCCTTGAAACCACGCCCGCAGCCGCGGTAGGCAAGTCTGGGTACCCCCGTTTCCAGAATGCCGACATGTGCCATTTAGTAAATTATCATGCCTTTTACAAGGAATGGATAGATATTTCGATGAAATGTGTGGTAATAGTCAACCACAAATGTTTGTTTGTTGGGTTTTCAACTATAGAAAAAATGAGATAAATGCTTAAAAAACATGATGCCTGGCATGGTGCCATGGTATGACCTCACCATGCCCTGGTAAAAATTTGAGAAGGTTTGGCTTATGTCGTCATGCACGCCCTTCATAAATCGAACCATCACCGAGGAAGTTCCATGCTTTCGAGAGGGAAAATGCCCAAGATTGAATGGGAATCCTAATTTCCGTCCTAGTTTGTCATTCAGTTTTTTTCCAACGATCAACATACCGCCTGAAATGCAACATGTTCAAATTTTCCATTTTCCCGGGCTCATTTACCATATTTAGGGGATTATGTGCATTTTCTAGGCATTAATGGACATAATTCAAATTCGAACAATCGATGCATGAAAATGTGCACAAGAACGGTCTGGAAGACCATGCTTGTGTTATTTAGCACAGTCTCATGCCTTCTACAAGGAATTGGCAGATATTTCAAGGAAATGTGTGGCAATAGTCAACCATAAACGCATCGTTTACTCGGTTAACACCTATACAAAAAATGAAACACATGGTTGGAAAACATGACGCCTGGCGTGGTGCCATGGTATGGCCTCACCATGCCCTGGTAAAATTTGGATAATGTTTTGCTTATGTCGTGATGCGCGCCTTTCATAAATCAAACAATCACCAAGGAAGTTTCATGGTTTCGAGGGGGAAATCACCAAGATTGAAGGGGGATCCAAATTTCCTTTGTCCTTTGTCCACGAGTTTTTTCTATGATGAGCATACAACCTGCAAATCACTGTGTTCAAATTTGGTACATTTCCGGGTTCATTTGCCATATTTAGGGTATTATGTGCATTTCCTAGGCATTAATGTGCAAAATTCAAGTTCAAACAATTGATGCATGAAAGGGTCCACAAGAACGTCCTAGAAAACCATGCTCGTGCCATTTAGTAAATTCTCATGCCTTTTACGAGGAATGGATAGATATTTCAATGAAATGTGTTGCAATAGTCAACCAAAAATGTCTGTTTGTTGGGTTTTCAACTATAGAAAAAATGAAATAAATGCTTAAAACATGACGCCTAGCATGGTGCCATGGTATGACCTCACCATGCCTTGATAAAAATTTGAGAAGGTTTGGCTAATGTTGGCATGCACACCCTTAATAAATCGAACCATCATCGAGGAAGTTCCATGCTTTCGAATGGGAAACCCTCAAGATTGAAGGGGAATCCAAATTTTCTTCGTTCTTTGCCACAGAGTTTTTTTCACGATTTAACATACACCACTGCAAATCACCGTGTTCAAATTTGGCATTTTTCCGGGCTGATTTACCATATTTAGGGGATTATGTGCATTTTGTAGGCATTTAGTGCATATAAATCCAATCCAGCTATAGGTGCATGGGTGTGATGTGAGGGACGTGGATTGTCGTTCGATCGTGGTGTATCCAACGGTGCACACGCATGATCCGCATGGCTGGGGTTCCGGCCAATCATAACGCAACACACAATAGGCTCAGCGCACACTGTTTCCGGAAGTGACGGAGATGAACCGTGTGCGATAATGAATGAGCAAAATTGTAAGGGAAGCCAAATTTCTGTTGTCGTTTGTGGTTGAGCTCTTGAATACCACTGAACTGTACGGCTGCCCCGCCCCTCCGTCCCAGAGCTCTCTCCAAGCATCGTCCATGGCAGCGCGACACACAGTAACTGGTAAGGAAGCGATGGCATCCCGCCGCGCTGCGTTCCTCGCCGCCCGCGACCGCAAACTTGATAAGGAAGCGATAGCATCTCGCCGTGCCGATTTCATCGCGCTGGCGACCAGACAGTTACATGGGCGGACTTTGAGGCTGCCATGGCCGAATGGGTGGTGGATCTAGAGGCGGCCAAAGCCGCACAGAAGGAGCGGAAAAAGGCAGAAAGCAATCAAGAAAAGAGAGTCCCGCTGACGCAAGAAAGAAGAGGCCGCACGCCGTGGTGGTGAGAGCTTGGCGGAGATCGAAGCACGGTGGGCTGCCGCCTACAAGGCCGGGAAGGAGAACACCGGCATCTGGCCAGCAGGCCCTGATGGCAGCATGTGAGAAGTAGTTTAAGTTTGTAGTATTAGAGCAAACTACTATTAGTACTTTAAGTTTGTATTATTAACGTACAATGTCGATAAGAGCATCCATTGAGGGCTTTGAGCGTTTATTAGTGTCGGTGTGGAATGACACCTATGGGATCATGTCGGTGCGGAGACGACACCAATGGGATCACAAGAATCCCTACTACGGTTGCGGGGCGCGGGGTCGTGAGAAGAGCAGATCAAACAGATAGCACACGGGTTCTTTTATCCAGGTTCGGGCCGCGAGGTGTGTAAAACCCTACTCCTGCTTTGGTGGTTAGCTTATTTGCGTTCCTGAGCTAGCTATGGGGCGTGAGGAGCTCCAAAAAGCCCAATCCCCCTCTTGTCGCCTTGGGCCTCCTTTTATAGGGAAAGGGGTTGCCACAAGCATGGCGTCAGGAGGTGGACGAGGCTCAGATCATACGAGCTTATCCCTCGCATTACATGACAAGGCGCCATAAATGCGTCTTGCTTAGGTGTCCTTGCTTTACCGAGGACGGGGGAGAGCCTAGTCTCGTCCGCTGCCGCTTCCTTTCGTGTTGACACGCGCCCTGGCCAGCGGTGCCTGTGGTGCCATGTAGGAAGGCAGGCAGCTGAGGAGGCGCCGTGGTGGGCCTCCACGAAGGTTCGCTCGCCACCACACAGGTGCCTGCCCAACTGGTTGGGTCGGCAGCTGCATGATGGAGGCTTGGTTGGTGCGAGCCCGATGGTGGCCCCACGGGTGTCCTTGGCAGGGGCTTTGCCGCAGCCCCGGCAAGGGTCTTGCCGCAGCCCCAGCAAGGGCCTTGTCGGGGCCCCGGCAAGGGTCTTGCCGCGACGCCCACTTTCATCCCCGGCAAGGCTCTGGCCGGGGGCCTTGTGGTCCTCCCTGGCCAGGATCCCGCCAAGGGTCGTCATCCTTGATACTATGTATCTGATCTTTGAATGTCTTCACAAAGATCTGCATGCCACCACGGGGATGTCTCCCGGATCCTTGCCCCACGTGGTAGTGGACTCAAGGGTGAATCGCTCCATAGGTGCGGGGCGAGCTGCTCCGGCAAGGGTCTTGCCGGGTTTGCTAGAACTTCCCCACGGCAAGGATCTTGCCGGGGGAGTCCGCTCCGTCCCGTTCGCTCTTTGCGGTCTTGGTCTTGGCGTTTGTTCTGTTCCTCTTGAGCGTTGGCCTTACCTTGGCTCACCTCCCTCGCCTCGCTCAGTGTGGCGGCGTCCGTGGCTCGGACTGCCCGTGCACAGTTATAGGGGTGCAAAAAGCATACGCCTCTTTTTGTACACCGACAGGAGCCCCTGGGCCTGGGCCACACGTAAGTGCAATCGCGTCGTTGGGCTAGGCCCAAAAACAGTGCGCGGGCAGGCGGGGTAGTTTTTACCGCGGTAAGTTTCTTCGCACGCTGCGCTTCCCCTTCCTCCCGCGAGTAGCTCGGCGTGGGGAGGCGCGCGTGACGTGGGCGGCATGCGTGGGGCTGAGCCCTGCGCGCATGCGTCACGTCGTAGTAAAAAGAGGGCGGTTCGCGCCTTCCCCATAAACGGAGGGAGGCATGGAGGCGCGGCCCATTTACTGAACGGGGCCAGGGCGTGGTCTTCAAGGCGTCCACTTCCCACGATCACGGGGCGGGGAGAGGTCGCCTCACCCGTCGGCTCGGTCCCGCATGCCCACTACGGGTTTCTCATGCGAGCGGGGTGGCGAACGGTGGAGGCGGGAAACCGGGCCATCGTGGGCCAGGGTAACGGGTTGGTCCCAGTTCCCTGTGCCTTCCGCGCCTTGATCGGCTGAGCGGGGCGGCCGTGTCCCCACCCCGTTCCTTTATAAGGAGCGGGGGTAACGGCGTCCCGCACTCTTCCATCTTCTCCTTCCTTCAGCTTCTGCTCCCCCTCCGTCCATCCGCCATGGAGAGAGGGAATCCTGGTTCTTCAACGGTGGCGGCAAGGGTCGCCGCTCGACAACGCGTCCTTCCTTCTCCTTCACCCGCGGTGGCAGAGCCAGCCGTGAGGGGAAGGGGGAGGGGCGAGGCCGCGGGCGAGGCCGTGGGCGAGGCCGAGGTGCTCAGGGAAGAGGAGAACGGGGTGGCGCGCCGGTCCCGCCTTCGCCAGTAGTTCCTCCTCCCATGGAGGGTCATGTTGGTGATGATCCTTGCGAGTTCTTCGTCAGGCTGTGCCGACCACCTCGTCGTCGCCTCCGTCTTCCAACTCCATTCGTGAGCGAGATGGAGCTGGATCCGCCGGAGTCATTGCGGTTGCACATGAGGGGCTGTTGGATCAGTGGTACGCGAGTTCGCGTCGACTTTCCAGCCCCTCACGTGATGTACCTTGGTCGAGGGTGGAAGACGTTTGCCCACATCCACCGCTTGACGGCGGGGCTCACTCTCCATTTCAAGCTGATGGAGGGCGGCCTCCTCTCCGTCAAGGTCTTCGAGTGCTTCGGGACTCGGGCAAGGTGCTGCGTGGAGAGCTCTTCTGATAGCGAAGGCTCTTCCTCGGGCGGGAGTGGCGAGGAGGACAGCGGCAGCGACGACGAGGGAAGCAGGCGGCAGGATGACGGGTCCGACTAGGTGTCGGGCGCCGTTCTGTGCGGCACCGGCGATCCCATCATCCGTGTCGCCGGCTTCCTGAACTTCTCGGGGTCGTCTCCTTGGGCGGTTGGCGTTGGGAGGCTGCGGAAGAGGAAGAGGGCGGGCGGTGAGGCCGCCAAATAGGAGCACGCGGGCACTGACGCCCTCGACGCGTGCTGACGTCCTGCTGCCTCGTCTTCGAGCTCTGCTTCTGGCGCCGCCATCACCATCCAGCCTTCGGACGGCCATCGAGATGTTCTCTTGGTGTCTTCTGCCACTCGTAGCTCATCTAGGCGCCCCTTTTGCCCTTTTCGCCTCCTTGACCTGCCTCCTGAAGAGAGGGGCAAGAGAGAAGTTACGGGCATCTTATCTCTTTTTAGTTTGTAAGCCTTCGGGCCTTAGCTGAATTTGAAACTTGTAATCCCATCATTCATGTTCTTCATCCCCTATGGACTGTACCTGAGTGGAATGTTTTTAATGAAAAAGGGATGCTTGCCGGGTCATTTGTTTGCGGGTAGAACCCATGAAAAGGAGTAATCCTTGATATCCATAAGATAAACATTTCCTTGCCCGGCAACAGGCCCCGCCGTCTTCCCACTTTGCTCGACCTTTCTCACGCTTTTGGCGGAGGCAGGGATGAGGTGGGTTCAGGCTCCTCATTTCATCCCTTTGCTGCCGCGACTACGACCAAACCTGGCCCTAGGAACGGGTCCTGGGGCCTAGAGTTTCAGGGGAGCATGGTAACTTTGGGAAAAAACGAGGTTTCCCATACCTCAGTCCATAAGGAAATGCATGACAAGGGATGAAAGACTTATCTGACGTTGTAGCCCCCTGCAACCCTGGTTTGCCGTGGGTGAATCTCTGTACTTGTAGCCCCCGGTAATACTGGCTTGCCAGGGTCTACATGTTGGTCCGTCCCTTCTTTTCTTTTTCGTCCTCAAGTGATCCGACAAGGATATCTGTGAGTCCTGCGATCCAAAGAAGACAAAAGGACGGCAAAGAGACGCACACTCGACCTCTAAGCTAGGGGTTAGTCGTTGCTGAGCACTATCAACCCTAACCAAGGACGAGACTCGACCTAGCATGCATGCTATAACTTAGGGCGCCAGTGCTTCACTTATTTATGCTCAGGGTCTGCGCCTGGCTTTGTACCAAGGGTTACATGCATCATCGGCAATGCTTTCACAAAAGGTGGCTTGCCGTGGGGCCCGGCGAGCCCCGCATTACGGGTAAAACTTGCGAAGATGCTCAATGTTCCAGGAGTTTCTCACCGGAATGGCATCCTCGGTCTCCGGGCAGATCGCGCCAGTTCTGTGACTCAGATACCCGATAAGGGCCTTCCCACTTTAGCGCCAACTTGTTGGAATTCTTGGCCGATTGAACGCTACCAAGGACAAGGTCGCCTTCCTCAAGGCTTCGGGCATGAACCTTGCGGTTATGGTAGCGGCGCAAGGCTTGCCGGTAGCGTGCTGCTCTCATAGCCGCTCAAGACGATCTTCCTCAAGGGCACCGCGCCATCTTGTCAGAAGTTGCTCTTGCTCGAGCTCGCATAAGCGAGCACTCGAGGTGACCCAGATATGAGTTCGGGGGGGAGAATCGATCTGCCCGTGATACCAGGGCAAAAGGTGTCTGGCTGGTGGCTCGATTTGGCGTCGTCCTGACCGACCAAAGAACCGCCGGCAACTCATCAATCCAGCACCTTCCACTCTTGTGTAGCCTGTCAAAGGTCTTGGTCCTTAATCCTCGCAGTACTTCAACGTTTGCCCTCTCAGCTTGACCATTGCTTCGCGGGTGAGCAACGGAAGAGAAACAGACTTTGCTGCCGAGGTCTTGGGTATATTGCATGAAGGTGTGGCTTGTGAATTGTGTGCCGTTGTCGGTGATAACTCTGTTGGGTACGCCGAAACGGCACACTAGTCCCTTGAAGAACTTGATGGCTGACTGAGCTGTGACCTTCCTCACTGCCTCCACCTCCGGCCACTTTGTGAACTTGTCGATGGCAACATACAAGTACTCAAAGCCCCCGGTGGCGTGGGGGAAAGAGCCCAGTATGTCGAGCCCCCAGACCGAGAAGGGCCAGGAGAGAGGAATGGTTTGGAGGGCTTGAGCTGGCTGATGAAGCTTCTTTGAATGGAACTGACACGATTCACACCTGGTGACTAGTGTCGTCACGTCCTGGAGGGCGGTGGGCCAAAAGAAGCCTTGCCGAAACGCCTTGCCGGCAAGGGCCCTTGACCCAATGTGGGATCCGCATACGCCTCCGTCTATCTCTGCCAACAGCCCCAGTCCTTCCTCCCGAGGGATACACTTCAATTTCACACCATTTGGCCTCTTTCTGTACAGAACTTCATCCACGAACTGGTACATGGTGGAGCGACTGGCTACTTTTTCCGCTTCTTCCCGCTTCCTCGTAAGTTCCCTGCTTGGAGGAATCGAACGGTAGGTTGTGCTGTGCCGGAGCTCGGGGCTCGACGGCGAGGACTAAGGGCATCTCCTTCCGCCGAGGGCGGCTGCTTCGATGGCAAGAGCTTGACGCCCCGCCGGAGCCACCGTCCTGTGGCAGGCTCAAGATCCCTCGCAACATCCTTGCCGGGCGGCTCCGGGAGCTCGGCGGGAAAGTACTTGCCGGGCCCTGATTTCTCCTCTTATTCTGCTTCGCTGATGGATCAACGGATGGATGAGTTAGCTAGCACAAAGGTACCTGGTTTCACGTGTAACTTGAGGGCAGCGCGCTCGACAGTAGTCGGTGATATCGCTTCTCCGCCGGGAACGTGTTCAGCTCAGATCCCGTCAAACGCTTCTTCCAAATTTTCTCACTTCATCAACGTAGGCCTTCATCAACGGGCTCGTAATCCTTGTTGACTTGCTTGACGACGAGCTGTGAGTCTCCCCTGACGATGAGTTTCCTGATTCCGAGGTCCGCCGCGATCCTAAGACCGCCAACAGCCCTTCAGATTGGCCAGATGTTTGTTGACACTCCCTAGGGAAGTGCATCTGGATCACGCACTTGAGGTGCTCTCCGTTGGGCGCGACAAGCAGTACGCCAGCCCCGGCGCCTTGTAAGGAGAAAGCTTCATCAAAGTACATGATCCAATCGCAACTTGCCTCTTTGCCGGGGAGGGTAGTCTCTTGGGCTTCTTCGTCAGGTGTTGCGGTCCATTCTGCAATGAACTCCGCGAGGACTCGTCTCTGAATCGTCGAAGTACTTTCAAACTTGAGGCCAAAGCTAGATAGCTCCAGTGCCCATTCCACAATTCTTCCTGTTGCATCTGGATTGTGCAACATCCGTTGCAGAGGGAAGCGAGTGACGCCAGTGATCTCGTGCGCCTGGAAGTATTGACGCAGCTTCCTCTAGGCCATAAGGAGGCCGAAGAGCAGCTTCTGCACGCCGGAGTAACTTGATCTAGCCCCCTGCAGGAGGGAACTGACAAAGTAGACCGGGTGCTGCACCATTTTCTTCTTCGGCGGCACTTCAGCTGGCTGTGTCGTCCCTGCATTGGTGGTGTCTAGCTCTGTCGCTGCCATCTCCTCGTCGTCAACCTCTCTCTGCGCCACCAATGCGGCGCTGACCACTTGGTCCATTGCCGCCAGGTATAGCAGCAACGGTTCTTGTGGCCTGGGCGCAACTAGTATCGGCACAGAAGAGAGGTATTTCTTCAAACCTTGCAATGCTACTTCGCTTCAAGGCCCACTCCATTGGGCCCGCTTTTTTCAGATCTTGAAAATGGAAGGGCGCGCCGCAAAAACTTCAAATGAACCTGCCCATGGTGGCGACGCAACCAGCAAGCCGACGCGACATCCTTGATTCGCTTGGGTGCTTCAATCTGCTCTATAGCTTTGATTTTGTCCAGATTGGCTTCTATTCCACATCAGGATACCAAGAACCCGGAAGCTTGCCGGACGGGACGCCAAGACGCACTTCTCGTGGTTCAGCTTGAGATTGATCTTGCGAGGTTTGCAAATGTTTCTTGCAAATCCGTATGAGGGTTGCCCTGCCCTTGGTTTTGACCACTATGTCATCCATATAAGCTTCCATATTCCCACGGAGCTGGGGTTCAAACCAACTGACCGCCTTTTGCAAACGTTGAACCAGCACTCTTCAACCCAAAAGGCATCCGCATGAAACAATACGTACTCAGATGGGGTGATAAATGCTGTCTTCTTCGCCTTCACTTGTCATGAAGATCTGGTGGTAGCCGGAGTAGGCGCCGAGGAATGACAAGCAGATCACACCCACCGTGGAGTCAACAATCTGGCGGCGCGCCAGCAACGGAAGGGTCTTTAGGTCAAGCCTTATTGATGTCTCGTAATCAATACACAGTCTCCACTTCCCATTTTCCTTGGCGCACCACGACCGGATTGGCCAACCACGCTGGATGGAGCACCCTCTTACCAAACCCGCTGCTTCCAGCTTCCGGATCTCTTCGTGATGAACTCTTGTCGCTCCAAAACTTGCTTTCGACCTTCCGCTGACGGGCCGCCGCATGAGGGCAGACAGCAAGGTGGTGCTCAATCACCTCCCCAGGAACACCGGGATGTCGGAAGCTTGCCATGCAAACACATCGACATTCGCCGCAGGAAGGTGACGAGCGCTGCCTTCCTATTTGTCGCCGAGGGTGGAGCTTATGGTAAAAGCTCCTCCCGTGCCGCCCTCATTGACAAACCTTCTTGGTTCCCCGGCATGGCCCGGGCTTTGTTTCCGCCGGTGGAGCTCTCTGCAGTCCTCGACGCAGCTACACTCAAGAGGTGCGCTTGCTGGAGTGGGTGTCCGAGGCCTCACCGGTCTTCTTCTTCCTTGCTTCCGGGGTCCCAGCGACAGGAGCAAGCGCCCTAGCGGCAGCAGCTATTGTAATCGCTATGGGTATAGTTGGTCAACGCAAATCAACGATCTTTCTTGTTGGAGGGATGGTGATGATCGCCACAGTCCCGCATCTTCGTTGAGGTGTTGTAGGCGAGTGTGACGCCGCCATGAACTTGGCTAGCGGGCGCCAAGGATCCTGCTAGGGCAAGGGATCTTGGCAACATCGAACACGATCCTTTCCGGCCCCGGTTCAGGTTGCTTCCAAAACTCATGGGCAGCGTGACCTTTCCTTGGGTTGGCTTCTTCCCGGTTGACCTCTCAAACGCGCCTGCCTCCTCGAGATCTCCATCAGAATTGCAGCTTCGATCACGGCAGCGAGATCAGGTTTAGACTGGCCCCGCTTATCGACTAGCATCTTCGCTACCTTGAGGTTGCGTATTGTTGGTGAAACCAACACGGCAAGCACCGACCGCAGGTGCGATCAGGTGGTCCTCGTCAAAGATGATAGGTGTGTCGGACCATTTCAGCGGCCTTTGGGCATCAAACGACGGTTTACATTTCATCGTAATCTCGCGCCCCATCGCTTAAGCCGGGCGGTGAGAAGTATGCAGCAGGCGCCATTGCCGACGATATGGCCTCTGCCGCTTCGAAACTCTTGGTCGCCGGATTCGCCATCCTCTTCGTGATCGCTGTCTTCGGTCACACGTCCCGCGGGCCTCTCTTGCTTGTCCTGCCGCGACGGTCCGCTTGGCCACACGCTTTCGCCGGACCCTCAAGACCATATGGGTCTTCTCCTTGTCTCGCCTCTCGACTCAGCCTTCGCTTTCAACAGGAGCTCAACTCGTCGGCAGTCCCGAGAACATGGCCTTTGGTGCGATGGATCTTGCAAGATCGCTTGTCGGAGTTTCGCTTCTCAAAGAGTCGCCAAGGCCGGCAGCGTACACATCTAGCAACCTCCTTGCCGGGGTCGTCTGCCTTGGTTTTATTGGTGGAGCCATCGTCATCAGATCCCTCGATGGCAAGCACGGCTTTTCCTTTGCGATTCCTGTTGCAGCGCCGGCCTTTCTTCACCGGGGCGGCAATATCCTCATCCGAGGAGTCGGTTTCCACACCGGCATCTTCGCCGGGTACTTCCTTCCTCCTCAGCCCAGCACATTTGTCGCCAAGAACGTAGAGTTCTCGCCACATCTTCACCTTGTTCATCGCCAATTTTCACAAGATCTTGCGATTACGCACGCTCGATGGAACGACCGATGATGGCGGCAGGTTGAACATCGTGGATATTGTACTGCACCCGCTGAACCTCTGAATATACTTATGGAGACTCTCGCCCCCTTCCGGGAATGACGGTAAGTCGCTGGCTTTGGCCATGGGCTTGGTGGCCTCCAAAGAAGGCGCCCACGAACTCATGGCATAACCGACCAGAGGAAATAGAGTCTACCGCAAGTGCATCAACCATTTACATGGCGCTGGGTTTAAGAACCAACGGAAGTAATTCAGCACCTTATCGTCGCTGGCTCCGTGAGCTTGCATCACGATGGTGTAGACGCCGAGAACTCTGGACGGTTGGGTCTTGCCACTGCATTTTCGCCCACATCGGGTTTAAAGGTGCGTGAGTGGGCCACTAGAACTGCCGCAGCTCATGGGTAAAGTCGGGCAGCCTCACCTCGAGGGTAAGCCCCAAGGCTCCTCGGTGCCGGGTGGCTCACAGCAGGCCCTCGCCGCTTATCTGATTGGTGGCGCGCTTCAAGGGCGGCGCCGATAGTGGTTCGAAAGGCTTTCATGTTCTCGCTCTGAAGAACTTGGCGCTGGTCACGGGGCCCGCTGGTCGGACGACGCCACGGAGATCTCGCCACCCGTAATGTCGCGACGGGCTGGCGCCCGCTGGGCATCGGGCAGGAGGAGGCGAGTGCATGCGGTTGCGGCGCCGCCGCTCTCCCCGCCATCAGTGCGTGGACTCTGGAGCGCCGCCCCGGGCTCCACCGACTTGGTTCGTCTTTGTTGGCCATCGCAACAAGGCTTCGGATAGTGGCTCTCCATTCGTCGATTTTTCCCGTCGTGGCAGAAAATGGAGGAGCAACTGCACGCCGCCAGGCTTCACCGGCGCAGGCAAAGGAAACCTGCACGTATCGCGACGCTGGCCGATCCACCATGTCGGCGGAGCTATATCATGACCCCGCAGCCGCACGCCACCTTCTCCAGCGCCTCAAGCGCGCGGGCAGGTCTTCAATCCCGTGAGTGGTGCTCGGGTTTCTTCCGTGGCGACGCCGGTCCTCGGGCGTGATTACGCTGCTCATCACGCTGCCGCTTGAGAAGAACGCGCGCCGGGCGCCGGGCGTGGGAGTCTTGGTAGCCTCACCGCTGCCTCGCGAAGCGGGTGGCAGCGATCTTGAAGGCCTTCACCACCATGAGAGCCTGGCTCCATCCTTGATTTGGCGGCGGCGTGCCCGCTGTCAGCAAGACGAACATCGCCGCCTCCCAAACTTTGGCTGGCCGACGGTGTTGGTGTTCGCGAATGCGCTTCGGGTCCTTTTTCGCGACTAGTCCGCTGCTCTCGCTGGCGAGGCGGGACGCCTGCTTTCGACGGGCCTACCGCCACCGCCGTTTTCTTCTTGGGCACCATGACGGTGAAGAAGCGCCGAACTAATCAAGCTAGAGCCGATTTCACAATCAAGCGCTTCTACCGGCGCGCCAAAGATGTCGGTGCGGAGATTTACACCTATGGGATCACAAGAACCTTACTACAGCTTGGGGCGGGTCGTGAGAAGAGCAGATCAAACAGATAGCACACGGGTTCTTTTATCCAGGTTCGGGCCACGAGGTGCGTGAAACCCTACTTCTGCTTTGGTGGTTAGCTTATTTATGCTCTCGAGCTAGCTATGGGCGGAGGAGCTCCAAAGATCAATCCTCTTGGTCGCCTTTGGGCCTCCTTTTATAGGGAAAGGGGTTGCCACAGCATGCATGTGAGGTGGACAGGTACAACAGATGAGCTTATCCCCGTGACACATGACAAGGTGCCATAAATGCGCCTTGCTTAGGTGTCCTTGTTTTACTGGGACGGGAGAGCCTAGTCTCATCCGCCACCGCTCTTTCGTGGTTGACACGCGTTCTGCCAGCGGTGCTTGTGGTGCCATGTAAGGCAGGCAGGCAGCTGAGGTGGCGCTGCAGGGCCTCCACGAAGGTTCGCCACACGCAGTGCCCCCGCCCAACCGGTTGGGTCGGCAGCTACATGATGGAGGCTTGGTTGGTGCGAGCACGATGGTGGCCCCATGGGTGTCCTGGTAGGGCGTTGCCGCAGCCCCGCAAGGGCCTTGTCGGGCCCCTGCAAGGGTCTTGCCGCGACGCCCACCGGCTATCCCCCGCAAGGCTCGCCGGGGCCTCGTGGTCCTCCCTGGCCGTGATCCCGCCAAGGGTCGCCATCCTTGATACTATGTATCCGATCTTTGAATGTCTTCACAAAGATCTGCATGCCACCACGGGATGTCTCCCAATCATTGCCCCATGGGGTAGTGGACTCAAGGGTGATTCGCCTCGTAGATGTGGCGCGAGCTGCCCGGCAAGGGTCTTGCTGGTTTGTTAGAATCGCCTCGCAAGGATCTTGCTGCGGGAGTCTGCCTCCGGCCCCTCGCTTCTTGCGGTCTTAGTCTTGGCGCTTGTTCTGCTCTCTTGAGCGCTGGCCTTACCTTGGCTCACCTCCCACGCCTCGGCCTGTGGCGGCGCCCATGGCTCGGACTGCTCGTGCACGCTTATAGGGGTGCAAAAAGCATACCCTCTTTTTGTACAATCGGCTGCATCACAAGAATCCCTTACTACGGTTGTCATGCCAGGTTGCGAGGAGAGCAGGGCTAGTAGACAGCACAAGGATCGCTTACCTGTGTTCGTGCCTTGAGGATGCGTGAAACCCTAGTCCTACTTTTGGTGGGTGTATTTCGAGAGTTCTTGAGCTCTCGAACTAGCTGTGGTCTGCGTTGCAGCGAAGAGCCAATCCTTCTCCAAAGATTGTCGGTGTTCGGGAACGGGGTCCCTGACTTGCTCTGCCTCGCGACGTGGCTCAAAGGAGGCCCAGGACGGCCTGCTCCATCAACGCAAGCTCAATACCTCGCGAGGGGCCAGAGCCTCGCGGGGCGGATGACGGGGAGCTTCCTCAGGCACGGCTTCGTCAGGCTGGCTCAAGAGGAGGCGGAGAGTTCAAGGGAGGGTACCTCGCGAGGTGCCCATGACGCAAGCCATGACGACCAAGGGCGCCAGTCGGGCGCTAGCCCGCGCAGTGTCCTCCTTTCCTCTTTGGTGCAAAGGGAGCAAGAGTAGGCGAGGGCATCAAGCAAAGGCATCCGTTTTAGTGCAACAAGACCAATACCAGCCCAACGACTGGAAGGGAGTCATTGTGGAGCCCAAGAAGGCGTCATCACCAGAGCCTTTGGCAGGTGAGGACCAACTTTAGTCAGGATAAGTGTACCCGCTGTTCCCCTTAAAAATGGCCAATTGTTGGCGCCCTTCCCGCTCAATATTTGGGAAGAGGCCCGGGGCCTTCGCCTATAAATAGGAGTAGCCACACTCAGAGAGGGGGATCTGGCATTTGGAATCCAGAGAGAGAGAGATAGAGACCCGATCCTCAAGCTAGAGCGACGGGACACCACCTAGCAGTTCATCACACCCACCAAGAACAGAACCTCGCGAGGCTGTTCTTCCCTGTACTGTTACTCATCAGCCCAAGAGGCAATCTACCACACCACAAACTAGAGTAGGGTATTACACCATAATGGTGGCCCGAACTAGTATAAATCTTGTGTCTCTTTGTACTGTTGTGTTGAGTAGTTTAGGTCCCTCGCGATTCGGGCGAGGTACTTAGACGGTGGAGGGTTGGATCTCCGCGCACCCCAGCTGTTCGAACCTCAAGGGTCCGGCTGAACCCGAACCGACATTTGGCTTGCTGTAGGGGTGCGCTGAATCTGCCTTTCGTCAGCCTGCTTCTTCCCCGACCACCGCAACTATGTCCGACGCCTGGCCGAGCCTGCTGCTGAGCGCCGAGCCGCCTTTTTGCCTCCCATGTCGCCCCAGACGGCTCCACACGGGCGCCCTCGTTGTTCCTCGTCACCGTCATTAACGCCGCCATCGGCCCGTGGGGAACGAGCAGCAAGCGCCGCCCCAAGACTCCGGCCCATGAGGCGGACGGCCGCACCGCCACGCCTTCGTCACCCCTGCTGGTTCTTCACACGCTTCACAAGGCCATGGAGGCCCGAGCTGCACTCATCGCGCGAACGAGCTCCTGCGCGCACACGCCTGCCGACGAAGTCTATGAAGAATGGCTCGACCGAGTCGCCGAGCTCGTCCGCGCTGTAGGAGGCGACCCCATGCCGTCCGTCTCGCTGTACCGCACCCCACCCCGCGTGGGTGATGAATCTCCCGGGGCGCCTCAGCCGCCTCCTCCTCAAGACGGTGCTCGCCTGGCAGGCGCGGCCCCTCGGCGAAACCTGCTCACCAGCGCCGCGCGGCCAAGAGCAGAGCTGTCAAGAAGTTCCTCGCCCACAAGAAGATGCCCGAGCGCTCCCTGCTCCAGCACGTCAAGACCCTGCCCTGCCCCCAGCCGCGGCGCAGGGAGGCCCACAAGACCAAGCTTCGCCTTCCGAGGCCCCCGCATGCCATGGCGGGCTGCCGCGCTTTCACCTCCGGAGCGCGCGCAGTCATGGGCCCGCCTAGTTCAAGCAGTGAGCTGCCTCGCCACGATGGCACAGCCTGACCTTACGGAGTTCCTCCAGCTCTATGAGCTGGGCATCGAGGCTACCAACGGGATGAAAAGGTCATGGCGAATTGGTTTCCCATGGCGCCAAGGACGGGCCCGCACTGCTCTCCGAATCCGCCCTGCACGATCTCTTCTCGGGCCGAGATGCGCACTCGCTTCATCGCCAACTTCTGTGGTATCTCGCGACCGCCACCTGCCGGAGCTTACATGCGCCAGATTAAGCAGCAAACCAGGGAAACCCTAAAAGTACATCTAGCGCTTCAACAACGCTACTCAAGATCCCTGTGGTAACGGAGGAGGCCATCATCTTCGCTTTCTCCGACGGCGCGCGACGTCAAGATGAAGGAGGAGTCATGATGCATGAAGATCTCGTGCACCTCCCCGAGCTGTTCAACTTGAGACCAAGTGCGCCAGGCTGAGGAGGGCGCCCTCCTCGAGCTGCCTGCCATGATCCCAAGAAAAGAAGTCCAAGGCCAAGGACGTGAAGCGCAAGGGGGCTGTCGTGCTCGCAGCCGAACTAGACACCAAGTGAGGCAGAGATCAGCCTGGGTCCTCCAAGGGCAGCCGGTACTGCATGTACCACGACCTCCACACTCACAACACCAATGAATGTCAAGAGCTCCGGGCCAGACTGAAGGAAGGGAAGGCCGGCAGACGCCCGAGCGCAGCGACTGGCTACGGCCGAGGAGGAGGAAGGAATGCAGGACGCTGGAAGACCATGCCTGCGCCAAGGGTGGCGCGACCAACCTCGCGAGGACCGCTGGCAAGACCCACCTCGCGAGGGAGGCTGGAGGGATCAGCCTCGCGAGGATCGCCCACAAGAGAATGCAGGCCTCCCTCCGCTGCCGCCGCTGCCAAGGAGGATCAAGACTGCCATCGTGATCGAGGGGATGGGGCTCTGTGAAGCGCGGCGATCGCTCAGATCCCGGGCGGAGCTCAAGCCCCAGCCTCTCAACAGATCTTCAAGCAGTTCGCCTGCCAAGTGAATGCAATCCTCCCCTGCTCGAGTCCACGCACCTCTCGGTGGTCGGCGTGCGCCACGCTCAGCTCACCGGACCAGCCTGCGCGCAGCCACAGCCGGGTTCTCCGATGCTTTGTTCCCCAATCATCAAGAATGTGCTAGTCACCAAGACCTCATCGACGGGCGGAGCAGGGCTCAACGTCCCGTCTGTGGAAACATTCAACAATCTTCGCGCTCTTACAGCTTAGCTTCAGCCAACCAAGCCTTTCTCCGAGTCACCGACGGCTCCACGGTCCCGATCGGGCAGGTCCGCTCTTTCCTGCCACCTCCGGCTCGCGACAACTACCACACCGAGCTCATCGACTTCAAGCGTCGCCCACATTCGCTCACAGACAACGCCATCCTCGGTACCCAGCGTTGGCCAAATTCATGGCCATAACCCACCATGGCTACAACGCCCTCAAGATGCCGTGGAAGGGGGTCATCACGGTGCCTCGTGAAGGAGAGACGCAGCAGCTCCCCGAGCGATCCTTTCAGCCGCTGCGCTGGAAGACCTGCACCACAAGAAGCAGGAGGCCTCCCGAGGCCGCACTCCAAGAAGAAGAAGACATCGACCGCCCGGCTTTTCAAGAGACAGGCCCCTCGTGGCCCACACCGGCTAGGGGGAGCCTCCTTCCATCGCAGATAGGAAAGGCCCCAAGCGCCTCCTTGGCAGGCTCTGGGCTCTCCTCCGAGGGCTGCCGACCTCGCCAAGTTCTCGAGGGAGGCGCTTGGGCACCACGTGGAGGCGTGTTTTGAAGCACGCTTCTACAAGCAGGAGCAAGACCAGAGGGCGTAACCTCAGAGTTTGTCGCCAAGGCTATTCAGAACTACAGGAGTCAAGGGTCATGAGGGGCAGCCGCCCACCACTTCACAGGCCCCCCATCCAGCGAGGATGGTGGGCTGCACGCCCGCGAACAAGATAACAAGGCTCAACCGAGCCAAGATCTCAAGAGCGCCTGGCCTCGCGATTGGGACGCGAGGGGTCCGCCCATTGCAGCCCACGAGACGCATGCCTTATGGCTCTGCCAAACGCCTTGCTGCCAGCACTGGCTGCCTCGTGAGGACCATCCTGGAGGCTCAAGAGGTCGTGCACGCCAAGCAGATCAATGGCGGAGATGGAGATGGCCCATGAGGAGCCGCCAGCCTCCGAGCCTCCCGAGGCCCTGTGGCCCGGGGGCTCGTGAGGATCGGCTCCGCAGCCCACCTGTCACATCCCGATAGACCATGCATTAGGGTGTGCATCATGTTTAAATTTCATTTGAATTTGAAATGGGAAGGCAGAAACCCTGTAACACCCTCCTTAAAAGAACTAGGGTTTACTAAAATTTATTTCAATGAATCAAATGCCCTTCAAAATGCTCATCCTCTTTGTTTGGGTTCGTAACCCATGTCAAAGGAGGTGCACCATTTTCTAGGTCACCTAAGGGTTCTAGAATTAATCCACAAGTTTTTGAAATGAGCATTTCAAATTATGAAAATATTTTAAATGTTCAAAATTGTCAAACCAAAATGTTTCATGTTGGGAATATTCCAACAAGTGACCAGAGCATTTTGGTAATTTTAAAATAGTTTTGGTATTTTAAAACCCCAACAGAGTTACGTAAAATAGAAAAAGCTTAAAAAAGGAAATGCTTACTGTCGCCTCAGGCCTGCCCACTCTGCTGCCCAGCCCCAGCAGAGCCGCCAATGAGCTGCTTTGGCTCGCCAGCAGCAGCTCGGTGTCGGCCGGCGAGCGCAGGGCGCGCCACGCAGCTGGCCGCCGCCTCGCTTCACCCTCGCCGCACGCCTCGACGACCCCTGCCGCCGCCTCGACCCCCGACACGCCATTTTCCCCGCCTCCTCTCTCTCGCTCCTCCAACCTGGCCGACGCCATCGCCGACGCTGCCACCGCCGACGCCAGGCTCCCCGCCATCCATGCTCCTCCCCACCATGTCCAGCAGCTCCGCCGCACCCCACTAACCCTAGCTAGCCAAGTTCCGCCGCTCTAAGTGCCCTGGTTACTACACCGACCTCGACCGAGCTCGAGGTCACGGAGATCCCCATCGCTGCCGCCAGATCGACCGCCTCGACCCGACGAGGTTTCTCACGGGTTCACCGTGAGCCTGCTACTCCCGCCCTTCCGCTTCTTCCTCTTGCACCACAACGAGCGCACGACGATCACCCGAACCCACCGCCATGAGCTCGTCGCCGACGAGGTTCGCCACCTAACGGCCACGCCACCGCGCCCATCGTGACTCACCACGCCCCAACGGGCCTAACTATGCACTTCCGCGCCGAGCCCTCTAGCAACAAACCCGACATCACCCGAGCCCCCGCCGCCGCCCGACTCGTCGCCGGGCGCCAACTCCGCCACCCTAACCTAACCGACCCCACCAAACACCGCGCTCATCCTCACCACGAGATGCTCCCCAGGCCCATTTGGTGCCCGAAAGTGCAAAGCACTTTGCTCGCTTGCTACTGCTCGGCCAAGCTAGACGCCGGTGAGTTGACCTCGTCTCAGGCCCCCTGACCGCCTCGAGTCAATGATGTGGGCCCTCCAGCTAAACTAATTAGGATTAGTTCTAATTAATTAATTAGTTAAACTAACCCCGACATGCGGGTCCCACTCGCCAGTTTGACCTGGACGACCCTGCTGACCCCTCGACGTCACGCCGACCTCATGTCGACGCAAGATTAATTCAAATTCTGGAATTATTTTTATATAATAAATTCCAGAATATAATTCAAATTTCAAATGCTTATAACTTTTATTCTATAACTCCAAATGCAAAGATTTATATATGAAAATTATCAGAAAAATACACTCTATCCATTGGTACAGGTTTCATGCATGTTAAAACAAGTTAACTATGCTGAATAACCAGAATAAGATATTGCACCATTAGGACTAACTCAATGAGCTATCATTTGAATCCTTGATTCAAATGAGTTCATCCCTGTTCTTTCAACTTGCATTAGGCCAACACACATCCATATTGCCATGTCATAGCATGCATCATATTGTTGCATATTGTCTTGTGTGTTTATTTCGTGTGTTTTCATGATAGGTTCTGCCTCAAGATAACCTCGACTACCCATCCAAGGGCGCTCTACCCCGCCCATCAGCAAGCAATTCATTGATCATTCCGATACAAACCCATGTTCTCGCTTCGCTCTCGTTATCTGCATTAAGACAACGCGATTCAACTGTTGTGTGCTGCGGTAGTTGAACCCACTTCCTTTGCATGACCTGTCATTGCCACAAGAATTAGATGAAACCCACTAGTATGTGTAGGAGTTGATTGAGCCATGTTTGTGATTCCTACCATGCTATGCTTGCTATGCTTAGAGTTGTGTCAGTCCGCTCATCGGGATGATGAACTGGAGGAAAGGTTGTGTTGGTTCGAGAGTGAAAGTGTTGAACACGATTTGGTAAAGGTATCGATGAGAGGCCATGTAGGAGTACATGGTGGGTTGTTTCATTGAAGCCGAACTTAAGAACTGAGATCTGTGTTTGTGATCCATGAACTAGCTACTACCACGCATTGGGCCCAAACCAATGGACCTTCTCGGCTTCTTAACCACCCCTGCTCATAGTCCGGAGTTGCAAGTAGTTTCGTGTTTGTAGCATGTCAGGGGCGCACGCAACGCTGACCTTAGGGGTGGGTTGTGTTGCGGTAGGCACTGTGGGTCTGTGTACCGAGTGCCCGCTTGGTATCTCGGGAACCCGCACACATCGCTCGGGCTGTATGGGAAACCTCGCCGGACTCCTCATGGATGGAACCCGAATAGGCGATAAACCCGGACTAGGGACTTGAGTGTTTAGGTAGGCTGGCCGACACCCACGCTGGGCTTCCGCTGAAGGTTGTTTAGTACATGTCGTGTAAACGATTTATAAGTGGTGAGAGCGTGTGAAGAAGTATACCCTGCAGGTTAAATATGATCTATTCAATAGCCGTGTCCACGGAGAAGGACTTCGGTTACCTATATCAGTTCATAGACAAGTAAATGGATACTACTAAAAGCCTCAAGATAAGTGTGAGTATCGTGGATGGCCCTCTCGGGATGACGAGAGAGGATCCACGGTGGAGTATTGTGATGGTGATTAGTGGACTCGTAATGCGACAAAATGCTTTACAAAGTGTGTCACGAGGATAGCTTAGCCAAGAGTCAAAGCTGGCTTGCTGCAAATAACTCCACCTCCTTCTTGAGAATGTGCATGTATGATAGGATTCTCGTGGAAGACTTGCTGAGTACTTTGTACTCATGTTTGCTTAATCAATATTTTTCAGAGGACTATACTACCCTCCGACGGATTCTATGTAGATGTTGACTTCGATTTAGTAAGCTAGCCACCTGTGTGGCGATCTAAGACTTGTGAAGGGCCATTGTAGATAGAAAGGCTCCAACAAGCTTTCTTTCTTTCTAGAGTCTCACTCGCATATAGTTTGCTTCCGCATGTGCTTGTATGATTGTATGATTTGAGTGTTGGGTCATGTGACCCTACCGTATGACTATAGTTATGTATGGCTCCTGAGCCTCTTAAATAAAGTACTTGAGTTGTAGAGTTTTGTTGTGATGCCTTGTTGTATTTACTCATATCGGGCATATTATGTATGATTGAAATGCTTGGTATGAGTGGGATCCACAAACTAGTTGTTTATCCTTGGCAGCCTCTCATATGGGGAAATGTAGTCTCGTGCTTCGAGCGATAGTAGTCCGCTACTGCCCGGTTCACCGGAGTCCTCGCTAGCCCAGACTACTGCTTGGACACTTGACTGGCCGGCATGTGATTCATTTCGTTCTTATGTCTGTTCCTTCGGGAAATGTCACGCGTGATACTTGAGTCCTGCTTAGCTCGCTACAGCCCGGATACCGGAGTCCTGTTAGCCCAAAGGCTACAGCCCGAGTTCATACGCTGATGACCGACATGCTCAAGTGTTTCATGTATGCTCGTCCCCATAGGTTAGTGCCGCTTTGGGTTCACGACTAGCCATGTCGGCCCGGTTCTTTGTCATGTGGATGCTAGCGACACTATCATATACGTGAGCCAAAAGACGCAAACGGTCCCGGCCATGGTAAGGCGACACCTGTGGGAATACCGTGCGTGAGGCCGCAAAGTGATATGAGGTGTTACCAGCCAGGTCGATGTGACTTGGAATCGGGTCCCGACAGCGCTGGCATCGAGCAGGGCTGCTCAGAGGTCCGCTAAGCCAAACTGGTCAAGTTGAGTCTAGAAATGCTTTAGTTATATGTAGGGAATTGATTGTGGAGGAACGAAGGCTCTTTTACTCCTTTACCTTATGCCCTCTGATCCGAGTCATCCTCTTCTCATTCGACGTGGGTTAGGACTAGGCTCTTCTCTCTATCAGGTTCACGTGTTACTAATCCGTAGTAACTTATAGGATTGTTGGTTACATCCTCAGTTCAGTGCTACTAAATTTTAGTATGCTATCATTTGAACCAGAACCTTGATATGATGTTGTTGAGTGGTTTTGCAAATCTGATTTTGAATGTCTCAAATCTGATTTTGAGCATTTACAGATGTTATGCTGCCCGATTTTCCCTAGAAATTCTAATGCCTTTGCATTATGGCTGTGCTTTCAGATGGCCACCTGCCTCCGTAACCAAGTGGTTCGCTCTGACCCGCTTGCATTGATGTGTGCGGTCACACGGCCATGTTGGTTAGGGTGATGATTGAGGCTGGTTATCGATGGTATCCTGAATATACCGCCGAGGAGCAGTTTAGGATTTCAATCAAAGCCAATACTTATGCACGGTCCGGATTTATCCATCTTATCCCGGAGCTATCGAGCCACTTCATCGTTCTTATGGGCTCGAATCACTATTGGAATGTCCGTGCAAGATGCAGCCTATTCCATGATGACTATTATTCGAGCTGAACGCTTTGGTCGAGCAACACCGATTTCCGCTATATGCCAAGATCCTCCCCGGGCGCATGGCTACCTTCGTGGTTTGTACAGCGATGCATCCCATGAGGACTCACCTTCGCACTACTACTGAAGTTGTCGGAGGACAAGGACCGTGAGAACCGGCCTTGCGTGATGGAGCTTTTTAATGCCCGCTCGACCACCGGCTACTCCGACTAGGTTTGCACCGCCGTGCAAGCCGGATATATGGACATGAGAGACTTGTACTCTGTAAGGGCGAGTCTGCCAGACTTTATGGAGTGGCGTGAGGTTGGAGGCATCACCTCCTCGTGGGCCTCTGCCGCCACCGCTTGTTGGTCCACGGCCACATCCGAGTCCTTATGGTCCACAGCCCCACAGATTGTCTGCTTCCTGACGATCATGTTCCACTTCCAGGTCTGGGTGGTGACTTCTATGAGGACTACTATGGAGCTGCCTGAGATAGTAGTGGTATTCCTAGTATGGTAATGGTTGTGTTTCCACCGTCCTGCGTGACTCGTGGAATACGACTTAGTGTGTATCGCTCCTAAGTGTAGAAAATAATGTATAGGAGTTGGAATGCTCCCGATGAGATGTAACGCCTTTCCTTATAGTTGTACTCCGTCAGCTTGTACTAAACTATGAATGGTGTGTATGACCGATGGTATATATATATATGGCAGTTTTATATTACCATGTCATACGGATGAACATCTTTGCATTCCATGCTGTCCATTACCTTCCGCACTTCCTTGTTAAATTCTGCCATCCTGGTTTAAACCTTTGCTTTGTCTCCTGTGATGGTCAACACGCGAATACTCCTGCTGCTCCAGAGCAGGAGAAGCAAGCAGCCAGAAATGTGAATCTGCCGCAACCGCCATCTTTGGCCGAGGTGATGCTGAAGCGTAACGCAATAAGCGCTAAACCAACCGCTTATTGGAGCGGATTGAACAAAACACAGCACGCCAGCCAAGAAACGATGGGGTTTCACTCAATGATTTCGCCAAGCTATATCCTCCAAAGTTCAAATGTTCCGCCGAGCCCTCGACGCAGATGATTGGCTCCGCAAAGATCCACCACAAGCTGCGCTCCGCTAACGTGGCTGAGGCTGACAAGGTTACCTTTGCCGCCTATCATCCGGAAGGCCCCGCCAGCCTCTGGTGGGAAAATTATGAGGCTATGCGTCCGCTGGACAAGTTACAACTTGGGATGAATTCAGTGCCGCCTCCGTGAGCACCATATTCCGTAAGGTCTTATGGACCGCAAACGTGAGGAATTCTGCAGCCACCCAAGGCAGTGACAAAGGATGCCTACAGCCGTGAATTTGGGAGGTTAGCACGTTATGCTCCCAAGAAGTTTCTACCGATGCTAAGAAGCAGGCAAGGTTCCGCAAGGGACTTAGCCCCGAGCTACGCCGAGATCTCCGCTCGCATGAGTGTACCTCTTTCCCGGCTAGTCAATAAGGCTATCACCAAATCAAGGCAGACTGATTTTGAGGCTTCACGCAAGCACATCCGTGATTCTCGATCGCCATCCGCTCGATCCCGAAGCGCCGGGTTTGGGTCCCAAATACGGCTCTACCACCTAGGTACACCCCGAGGCCATCCTTCGAGGCGCCTCGCCCCAACCAGCCGTATTTTCCACCCAAGACTTATGGAGGTCCAACTGCTAGTGCTGCTCCACGCCCAAATGTGATCACTTGCTTCAAGTGTGGAGAGACGGGCCACTATATTCGAGAGTGTCCCTGAACAACCCCAATCAAGCCGAAAGTCTGCTGGCGCGGCAAGCCAGCAGAAAGGTGCCCTATGCTAAGCCAGTTGCCACCGCCGTGGCCATGTCAACTATGTCTCTGCCAAGAAACCTATGAGGATCCCAACGCCGCCCTCGATGCGCTTCTTGTTAATTGCCATCCGCAATCGTTCTTTTTGATACCGAGCATCTCATTCATTTATTTCGAGAGCTATGCTCGATTGCACAACACCACATTCGTGACATGCCTACCTCCATGGAAATTAAACTCCTGGTTCTAGATGGCAAACCTCTAGAATAAGTCATGGAATGAAATTCTTGTCGATGATTAGTCTTTCTTGCATCTCTAATAGCTCTCAAGTCCTCGGACATAAACATCATCTTGGGTATGGACCGGATGTCAGCCCATTATGCTAAGATTGATTGCTCTACTAGAACTGCTCAACTTACCCATCCTTCGGCAAAACAGTGGATGTTTTAACCCGAGTGTCTAAGCGCCACTTTACTCCTTAAATGCCAACCCTCTTCCGCATCTCAAGATATTCCGGTAGTCCGTGATTTCCTGATGTCTTTCGAAGAACTGCCAGTGTTCCACCCGACAGGATGTCGAGTTCGTGATAGATCTTATTCCCTAACCGCCCCAATCTCTAGAAGACCTTATAAGATGGCACCCTAGAACTAGCTGAACTTAAGAAACAACTCGATGAGTCCTTGCAAAAGGGTTTCATCCGTCCTAGTTCATCTCCATGGGCTTGCCCCCGTCCTCTTCGTCAAGAAGAAGGATGGTACGGATCGGATGGTTGTAGATTACCGACCGTCAATTTGGTCACTATCAAGAACAAGTATCCGCTTCCCGGATCAACGACCTGTATGATCAGCTCGCTGGATCCTCGCCTTTTCCAAGATGGATTTGAGGTTGGGCTACCATCAAATCAAAATCAAGAACGGGACATTCCTAAACGGCCTTTGTCACTCGTTATGGCCAATACGTAGTACACCGTCATGTCCTTCGGATTAACCAATGCTCCAGCCACCTTCTCTCGGTTAATGAACTCAATCTTCATGGAGTATTTGGATAAATTGTCGTCGGTATACCTCGATGATATACTCATCTACTCCAAGAATGAGGAAGAACATGCCAACATCTAAGGCTAGTATTGATGAAACTTCGAGAGCACCGCCTTTATGCCAAATTCTCTAAATGTGAATTCTGTTACCGTGACCTATCTAGGACATGTAATCTCGGTAAGGGTATTGCTGTCAATCCCGAAGCGAAGTTCAAGCCGCCCTTGATTGGACTCCACCTGAATCGGTCAAGCAAGTTCGAGTTTCCTCGGTTAGCGAGCTATTGCCGCCGCTTCACGAGAATTTCTAAAGTTGCTAAACCTCTAACCGAACTCCTCAAGAAAGATAAGAAGTTCGAATGGACGCCACAAAGGCGAGATCAGCTTCCAGAACTGAAAAGACGCTCGACATCTGCTCCCGCATTTGTTCCACCAGATTTCTAAGGACTTTATTATCTATTGCGGCGCCGCGACAAGGACTAGGTTGCATACTCATGCAAGATCGTCATGTGATTGCCTACGCTTCTCGCTATGGCCCACATGAGGATAACTATCCCACACACGATCTAGAGCTTGCAGCAGTGGTTCATGCACTCAAAACCTGGCGACATTATTTTCGGGTAATCGCTATAAATCTACACCGATCACCAAAGTCTGAAATATATCTTCACCCAACCGGATTTGAATCTCGTGCAAAGACGTTGGTCGAGTTGATTACAGATTTCGACTTAGGAATATCCTACACCCGTGCAAAGCTAATGTCATGGCTGACGACTAAGTCGCAAATCTTATTGTAACAATCTGATGTTACAACAAAGTCAACCAATTCTCCACGAGGAATTTCGTAGCTTAATCTTCACATTGTTCCTCGAGGATTCCTTTCCACCCTGGTGGCGTAAACCTACCTTTACGGATCAGATCATCAAAGCACGAAGGTAGATCCGGAGTCTCCCAGATCAGGAGAAACATCAAGAAAGGAGTCGCAGATTGTTTCTCCATTGATGAACAAGGTGTCGTGTTCTTTGGAGACCGCCTAGTGGTTCCTAAGGTGCGCAACCCGAGGCGATTGATCCTTAAGGAAGCTCATGACTCTCCTCTCACCATTCATCCCGGTAGTACTAAATGTATCAAGATCTACGCCAGAGGTTTTGGTGGACTAGGATGAAGAGAGAAATCGCCAATACATTGCTAATCGCGACGTCTGTCGTCGAAGTTAAAGCAGAGCATCAACGGCCTGCTGGTACCCTTCAACCTTTGGAAATTCCTGAATGGAAATGGGATAAAATCGGTATGGATTTCATTACCGGGTTTCCAGACCAAGAGAGGGAATAATGCTATCTTCGTTGTCGTTGATCGCCTTTCCAAAGTAGCCCACTTCCTACCTGTTCGAGAGAGTATAACCGCTAGCCAGCTAGCTGATTTGTACATCTCTCGAATAGTGTCTCTTCATGGTGTTCCATTAGAGATTAACTCCGACCGTGGAAGTCTCTTCACCTCTCGATTTTGGGAAAGTTTCAAAACGCTATGGGAACTCGCTCTCCTTTAGCACCGCTTCATCCCCAATCAAGTGGTCAAGTAGAACGAGTCAATCAAATCCTAGAGGATATGCTTCGAAGCTTCACATCTCTTTCGCATGAATTGGGAGAAATGCCTTCCATTCGCCGAGTTCGCTTATAACAATAGTTATCAAGCCAGCTTGGGCAAAGCCCTTCAAGTTCTTTATGGACGGAAATGTCGAACGCCTCTTAATCGGGTCGAAACCGGGAGAGACAACTCTTGGCCCGGATATGATTCAGAAGCGTAAGAGCAGGTTCGCTATTCGTGAGAAATTGAAAACAGCCCAATCTCGCCAAAAGAGCCAATATGACCGCAAGCATAAGCCTATGACTTATGAAATTGGCGAGAAGGCTTACCTTCGGTTACTCCTCTAAAGGAACCCATCGATTCGTATCAAAGGCAAGTTGGCTCCTCGTTACATTGGACCCTTTCGCATTCTTGCCAAACGAGGGAAGTTGCCTACCAATTGAACTACCTCCGATCTTCCAAAGTCCATGATGTCTTCCACGCTTCCCAACTCAGCGTTGCTTCTCGGATCCTATCCGTGGAGTGGACCACTAAACGCTTGATCTCCAAGATAACCTCACCTATCGAGAATATCCCGCTCAGATTCTCGATCAAGCCGAGCGCATTCACTCGACGCCGGAATATCAAGTTTCTAAAGGTTCAATGGTCAAACCATTCCGAGCAAGAAGCAACTTGGGAAAGGGAGGATCGCCTTCGACTTGAGTGGGGTGAGTTGTCACATCCCGATAGACCATGCATTAGGGTGTGCATCATGTTTAAATTTCATTTGAATTTGAAATGGGGAAGGCAGAAACCCCGTAACACCCCCCTTAAAAGAACTAGGGTTTACTAAAATTTATTTCAATGAACTCGAAATGCCCTTCAAAATGCTCATCCTCTTTGTTTGGGTTCGAACCCATGTCAAAGGAGGTGCACCATTTTCTAGGTCACCTAAGGGTTCTAGAATTAATCCACAAGTTTTGAAATGAGCATTTCAAATTATGAAAATATTTTAAATGTTCAAAATTGTCAAACCAAAATGTTTCATGTTGGGAATATTCCAACAAGTGACCAGGAGCATTTTGGTAATTTTAAAATAGTTTTGGTATTTTAAAACCCCAACAGAGTTACGTAAAATAGAAAAGCTTAAAAAAGGAAATGCTTACCTCGCTGCTGCTGCCCACTGCTGCCCAGCCCAAGAGCTGCGCCAACAGCTGCTTGGCTCGCCAGCAGTAGCCCGGTGTCGGCCGGCGAGCGCAGGGCGCGCCACGCAGCTGGCCGCCGCCCTGCTTCACCCTCGCCGCGCCGCGACTGGACGACCCCAGCGCTGTCGCCTCGACCCCTGGACACGCCATTTTCCCCTGCCTCCTCTCTCGCTTCTCCCCAACTCGGCCGACGCCATCGCCGACGCCACCACCGCCGACGCCAGTGCTCCCGCCATCCATGCTCCTCCCCACCATGTCCAGCAGCTCCGCCGCACCCCACTAACCCTAGCTAGCCAAGTTCCGCCGCTCTAAGTGCCCCGGCTACTACACCGACTCGACCGAGCTCGAGGTCGCGGAGATCCCCATCGCTGCCGCCGCCGATCGACCGCCCCGACCCCGACGAGGTTTCTACGGGTTCACCGTGAGCCTGGCTACTCCCTGCCCTCTCCGCTTCTTCCTCTTGCACCACAACGAAGCGCACGACGATCACCCGAACCCACCGCCCATGGAGCTCGTCAGCCGACGAGGCTCGCCACCTAACGCCACGCCACCGCCCATCGTGACTCACCACGCCTCAACGGGCCTAACTATGCACTTCCTGCGCCTCGCCGAGCCTCTAGCAACAAACCCGACATCACCCGAGCCCGGCCGCCGCCTCGACTTGTCGCCGCGCCAACTCCGCCACCCCTAACCCAATCGACCCCACCAAACACCGCTGCTCATCCTCGGCCACGAGATGCTCCTCAGCCCCATTTGGTGCCCGGAAAGTGCAAAGCACTTTGCTCCGCCGCTACTGCTCGGCCAAGTGCTAGACGCCGTGAGTTGACCTCGTCCGTGGGCCCCTGACTGTCTCGAGTCAATGACAGTGGGGCCCTCCAGCTAAACTAATTAGGATTAGTTCTAATTAATTAATTAGTTAAACTAACCTCGACATGCGGGTCCCACTGGTCAGTTTGACCTGGACGACCCTGCTGACCCCTCGACGTCACGCTGACCTCATGCCGACGCATTAATTCAAATTCTGGAATTATTTTATATAATAAATTCCAGAATATAAATCAAATTTCAAATGCTTATAACTTTTATTCTATAACTCCAAATGCAAAGATTTATATATGAAAATTATCAGAAAAATACACTCTATCCATTGGTACAGGTTTCATGCATGTTAAAACAAGTTAACTATGCTGAATAACCAGAATAAGATATTGCACCATTAGGACTAACTCAATGAGCTATCATTTGAATCCTTGATTCAAATGAGTTCATCCCCTGTTCTTTCAACTTGCATTAGGCCAACACACATCCATATTGCCATGTCATAGCATGCATCATATTGTTGCATATTGTCTTGTGTGTTTATTTCGTGTGTTTTCATGATAGGTTCTCCCTCAAGATAACCTCGACTACCCATCCAAGGGCAGTTCTCACCCCAGCCCATCAGCAAGCAATTCATTGATCATTCCGATACAAACCCATGTTCTCGCTTCGCTCTCGCATCGCATTAAGACAACGCGATTCAACTGTTGTGTGCTGCGGTAGTTGAACCCACTTCCTTTGCATGACCTGTCATTGCCACAAGAATTCAGATGAAACCCACTAGTATGTGTAGGAGTTGATTGAGCCATGTTTGTGATTCCTACCATGCTATGCTTGCTATGCTTAGAGTTGTGTCAGTCCGCTCATCGGGATGATGAACTGGAGTGAAAGGTTGTGTTGGTTCGAGAGTGAAAGTGTTGAACACGATTTGGTAAAGGTATCGATGAGAGGCCATGTAGGAGTACATGGTGGGTTGTTTCATTGAAGCCGAACTTAAGAACTGAGATCTGTGTTTGTGATCCATGAACTAGCTACTACCACGCATTGGGCCCAAACCAATGGACCCTCTCGCTTCTTAACCACCCCTGTTCATAGTCCGGAGTTGCAAGTAGTTTCGTGTTTGTAGCATGTTGGGGCCGCACGCAACGCTGACCTTAGGGGTGGGTTGTGTTGCGGTAGGCACTGTGGTCTGTGTACCGAAAGTGCCCGCTTGGTATCTCGGGAACCCTGCACACATCGCTCGGGCTGTATGGGAAACCTCGCCGGACTCCATGGATGGAACCCGAATAGGCGATAAACCCGGACTAGGGACTTGAGTGTTTAGGTAGGCTGTGGCCGACACCCACGCTGGGCTTCCGCTGAAGGTTGCCGAGTACATGTCGTAAACGCATTTATAAGTGGTGAGAGCGTGTGAAGAAGTATACCCTCGCAGGTTAAATATGATCTATTCAATAGCCGTGTCCACGGAGAAGGACTTCGGGTTACCTATATCAGTTCATAGACAAGTAAATGGATACTACTAAAAGCCTCAAGATAAGTGTGAGTATCGTGGATGGCCCTCTCGGGATGACGAGAGGATCCACGGTGGAGTATTGTGATGGTGATTAGTGGACTGTAATACGACAAAATGCTTTACAAAGTGTGTCACGTAGGATAGCTTAGCCAAGAGTCAAAGCTGGCTTGCTGCAAATAACTCCACCTCCTTCTTGAGAATGTGCATGTATGATAGGATTCTGTGGTAAGACTTGCTGAGTACTTTGTACTCATGTTTGCTTAATCAATATTTTTCAGAGGACTATACTACCCCCTCCGACGGATTCTATGTAGATGTTGACTTCGACGAGTAAGCTAGCCACCCAGGTGGCGATCTAAGACTTGTGAAGGGCCATTGTAGATAGAAAGGCTCCAACAAGCTTTCTTTCTTTCTAGAGTCCAGACTCGGACATAAGTTGCTTCCGCATGTGCTTGTATGATTGTATGACTTGAGTGTTGGGTCATGTGACCCCTACCTGTATGACTATAGTTATGTATGGCTCCTGAGCCTCTTAAATAAAGTACTTGAGTTGTAGAGTTTTGTTGTGATGCCTTGTTGTATTTACTCATATCGGGCATATTATGCGTATGATTGAAATGCTTGGTATGAGGGATCCCACAAACTAGTTGTTTATCCTTGGCAGCCTCTCATATGGGGAAATGTAGTCTCGTGCTTCGAGCGATAGTAGTCCGCTACAGCCCGGTTCACCGAGTCCTGCTAGCCCAAAGACTACTGCTTGGACACTTGACCGGCCGGCATGTGATTCATTTCGTTCCTATGTCTGTCCTTCGGGAAATGTCACGCTGTGATACTTGAGTCCTGCCTAGCTCGCTACAGCCCGGGATACCGGAGTCCTCATAGCCCAAAGCTACAGCCCGAAGTTCATACGCTGATGACCGACATGCTCAAGTGTTTCATGTATGCCTGTCCCCATAGGTTAGTGCCGCTTTGGGTTCACGACTAGCCATGTCGGCCCGGTTCTTTGTCATGTGGATGCTAGCGACACTATCATATACGTGAGCCAAAAGACGCAAACGGTCCCGGCCATGGTAAGGCGACACCGTGGTAGGCCTGGGCATTCGGTTAAACCGAAAAATCGGTTCGGTGTCTCGGTTATTCTGAAATTGGCTTCGCTTTTTCCCGACCGATCGGTCTTCCACGAAATCAATGACCGAGGCATTCGGGTCCACCCATAGTTCGTTCGGTGCTCGGTTGTTACCGAAAAGACCCGATATTTTGGAAGGTATGCGTAAACCTCGAGTCAAATCTTGGTCAAGAATATACGGAGAAGGAACAGGAATTAATCAAACATTTGCATCATACTGAGCTTGTTGCATCGCCGAAGCGGCAACCGCCACGGCGATTGCTGGCCATGTGCCCATGACTGTGTGGGAGCGTTGACGAAGTCGGCCATCGGCCATCGCCATCGCGAGGGAACCACGAAGGCCGCTTACAGCAGCCAGCAGACGCATGGGCGCATCGGAGCATACCGCTGCCGGCATATTGCGGAGGTCGAAAAGTAGAGAGGCGGCGGCAAAGTGGTGTGGCCTATGGGAGCGTGAAGCCGAAGGTTCTAGCGAGTACAGGATAAGACATAGGGGCTACGGTGTGGCTAAGAAAAGTCTAGGAAAAGCCCATCGTGCAGTTTTCTATAGAGTTAAGCGCTTGCCATCGGGTTAACGTGAGATGGGCTATTGGGCTTAGTAGTTAGTACGCTGGCCTTAACAAAAGTACAGTACTTCGGTTAGTTCGGGAGATTCGGTCAACAGAATCCAACAACCGAATTCACCGATGTAATATCGGTTCCTCAAGTTCACTAACCGAGCTAACAACCGAAGCTTCGGTCCTCGGTATTTTCGGCTTCGGTCTCGGTTTTTTCAGCTCCGGTCCTCGGTTCTCGGTTTTTATGCCCACCCCTACCCGTGGGAATACCGTGCGTGAGGCCGCAAAGTGATATGAGGTGTTACCAGCTAGGTCGATGTGACTTGGAATCGGGGTCCTGACACCACCGAGTATGCTACACAAACACCCCTTCTTCCCCAACATCACCAGGTGACATCTTTAAGTTTTATTTCCGGCTGGGAGCGCCTTCAGGGCCGCATTATTCCCAGGCCGCGTGGGTCCGTCCCTGCGGCATGTATCCCTTTTATTTCATGTCGTTAGCCTATCCTGTTGGGGGCGCCCCTCGGGCTGCATCATCCCTAAGCCACTCGGGCCAGTCCCTGCGGCATGTATCCTTCCTACTTTTTCCTTAGGATTATGCTCTCGCCCCACTATGCTTGTTATTTGGTGCCTTTTCCTCGGTGGAGGAAGCTTGCGCATTGAAGGGGGAGGGTGACTGAGCATCGCGACTCAGTGGCTCCTACCGCTCTCCGCCCTCACCCTCCTAGTGTCGCCCATGGCATCGCAACCTGGCTTGCCAAATGGCACCGAGACCAGGCCGAGAGACGGGACCCGAGGCCGTAGAGTTTCATCATCTAACCCAGCTTGCACATTAAAGGGGGTGTGCCTGAGCATCACGACTCAGGGCTCCTACCGGCTCTCCGGCCCTCACCCTCTGGTCTAGTCCATGGCATCGCGACCGGCTTGCCAACCGACGGCCGAGACCAGCCCGAGAGCCGACCCGAGGACGAGAGTTGCTGATCCGACCTAGCTTGCGCTGCTAAAGGGGGTGCCTCGAGCATCGCGACTCGTGGCTCCTACTCGCTCTCCGCCCTCACCCTCCGGTCTTGTCCATGGCATCGCGACCTGGCTTGCCAACGACGGCCGAGACCAGCCCGAGAGCCGACCCGAGGACGAGAGTTTTGTCATCTAACCTAGCTTGCGCTTAAAGGGGGTGCTCGAGCATCGCGACTCAGGGCTCCTATCGCTCTCCCACTCACCCTCCGGTCTTGTCCATGGCATCATGACCTGGCTTGCCATCGACGGCCGAGACCAGCCCGAGAGCCGGACCAAGACGAGAGCACCGCATCCGCCAAATTTGCAGGAACACACTCAAGATAAGGCCCAGAGCCAGCGCAACCCGCTTTGAGGTAGGGCCCGTGAGTCCCGCTGCTGGCTCACGGGTGCCCAGATACACCTCCTCCACCCTACCATTCCAGCCACGCAGTCGGTGGTGGGCTGCACACGCCCGGGCTCATCCCGAGGGGAGCCCCTCCCATGTTCCAAAGGAAGCACCATGTCTGCTACTGGCTGACGACATCGCCGAGGAGCGGCTATGCCTGACGCATGCGGAAGCGCTTATGTCCGCGATGGTGATAAACAACTTAGGTGGCCTCCGGACGCATCAACCTCGTGGAGCCCAGAGCTCAAGAGTTCCGCCTGCCGCAACGCCTCCTCGAGCGCCACAGGGGGCTGCGCCTGGTCACGCCCAGACGACGCCACTCCAGCCAGGCCCTCGGCCTGGTTTGCCGACGCTACTCCCCGAAAGCGGAGCCAAGGTACGAATGCTGTTTGAGCGCTAAGGGGACTCTCGAGAATCGCGACTCAGAGCCTAACTGTCACGTAGCACCTCACCCCTTAGTTCCGGAAGGCTAACGGCGGTTGAGGTATGCTGCTGGGCCTGCTCTGCAGACGAGAACGGTGGATCCGCCATGCCTCACCTCCCTACTTGCTGTTCAGGCGCCAAGGTGGACTCCTGAGCATCGCGACTCAGAGCCTAACTTGTCACGTAGCCCCTCACTCCTTGGTCCCGCCCTGGTTTCCGTCGGGGCTAACGGCGGCCGAGGTAGAGCAAGGCCGGCTCGCCAGAGAACATAAAGCAAGTAGGAAGCACAAATTTCAAGGAATTCAAAAGCAAATATTACAGTCCACTCATTATCGCAATACCAAACGAAGTTTAAACGCCTCGAGGCATGATACATGTGCAGGAATTAAAAGCAAGGCAGGAGCCACAACGGAGTCACTTGTCGGCGGTGGAGTAGCGGAGTGGGCTCGCCAGTGAAGCAGCAGGCTGGCAGCGCCGCTTCGGCTTGGTGCTCAAGGCCCGAACTTCCCAACAGAGCCTCCATGCGACCCTTCGCAGCCTCGAGAAGGCAGTGCATGCTCGCCGCTTGTCTGGCTCCAGCAGGCAGGCCATGTCGATGCTGGGATCGCGAAGATAGATGTGGGTGAGGTTCCGCCCTGCCGCTGAAGACAAGACACGCGCCGGCCTCACCGTGGGGCCAAGACCAAGGGAGACATCTTCAAGAGCGCGAACCAGAAGGGAAGCAGCTTGGGCAGTCCTGCGCGCCGCTGGCTCTCCAGCCGCCATCAGAAGCTCCTCAAGAAGGCGTGAGCCTTCACCTCCATATCCATGAAGGCCACGCGATCTTCCGCAAGAACCCGCGTCTTGTCGTCCAACTCGACCTTCCTCGCCTCCAGTTCCTGCTCCAGCGCGCCTAGGCGGTCACGTTGCTTCTTCAGCTTGGCCTCCCGGTCCTTGACAGCCGCCTCGCGAGCCTTCGCGCTTTCCTCCTGCTCCTGGCGGAGGCGGGCCTCCTCGGCAAGCTGGTCCTGTAGGCTCTTCAGCTCGCCCTCCAGCGTCTTACAGCGACCTTGGATGTTGGCTGCCTCCCCCAGGGCAGCATCACGGGCAACCTTCGCCTTGCGAACAGCCTGCCTCTCCTTGTCGCAAGCCGTCGAGGCCTGGACCAGCGCCGCCCGAATCAAAGCGTCGGAGCGAATCCAACCAGATTCCACCTCCAAGCGCCCGGCCACCAAGCGAGTGTCGGCGCCCAGAAGATCCTACCGCAGCCGGTCCAATTCAGCGGCAGCACGATCTAGGACCGTGGGAGGAGTCGGAGTGACAGCAGTTGGTGGAGTAGGAGGAGATGGCGGCTGCGTAACCACTACAACCTGGGGCGGAACCAGCGGCGCCGCGGCAACAGGGGCCTGCGCCGCAGAGAAGGAGCCCTTGACTCTACCCCCAAATCAACCACCTCTCCTGGCTCTCTTTCCTCCCCCTCTTCGCTGGAGTCGGAAGAGGACACGTCCACCAGGTCCTCCGGAGCCTCCACGGGCACGGGCCCGTCCCCATTGAATACGGGCATGGGCCCCACTACCTGCTCCCAATCCTCGCAAAGGAACAAAGGTGCGGGGGTGCCCTCTAGTCTCGCCACATCGCCCCCAACAAAGGACTGGAGGACCGTCGCCATATCCTCGCTGGCCAGGACCACGGGGCTCAAGTGAGGCCTCCACAACGGAAGCGAGCATCGGCGGCAGAGCCAGCTTATGCTCCAGAACTCCCTCAAGCAGCGACAAGACTGGTCAGCTTCTGCCCGCCGCCCGGGCCGGCTTCAGATCTGCATCCATCTTCTCCAGCACCAGCTTCGCGCGGGGATCCCGAAGCTCCGCTCGGGACCAATCGTCGGAACTCTCGGCGGGCTCCATGGGCAGGATCAGCCGAGGGTGGATGCGCCCAGCAACCACCAAGACCCACTTGCTCCTCGAAGCCCTCAATCTGCTTCCTGTGGTTTGAAATGGCGATGGTCTACCAGATGCAACGAAGCTCACAAGACGCCGGAGGTGGATCCACGGGAGGTTAGGTGGAAGAAATAGTGGCGCAGCAAGGCCACCGAGGGCTTCACCCCAACGTGGGCCTCACAATAGTAGGATAAGATTGCCAGAAGAAGGACGGAGTTGGGATGGAGGTGCAGAGCTTGGATGTTGTAGTGACGGAGGATGGAGAAGAAGAACTCAGAGAAGGGAGGCACCAGACCAGCGATGATGGCACTCACGAAGAACGGGTAGAAGGTACTCCCCCGACCCTCAGGGGCGGAGGAACCGGCCTTGAACACCGCCGTTCCATTGACGACCGCGCCCGCCAACCGGGCGATTATTAGGCGCAGGCTCGCCTCTGACACGTTTGGCGGGTCCAAGGCAGGAGAGTACCAAGCTCCGGTCGGGGCTTGGCGAGGAGCCATGACTGGCTAGGGCACGCAGGCGGAATGGATCTGAAGGTCTTGGAAGCAGAGGGAAGAGGCGCAAGAAAGGGGATCTGAGCAACAACTGGCGAAAGTAAAGGAGGCAAGGAAGATGCCGCTCTGTTATCAACCCACGCGGGTGCAAAGGCACACGCGTCCAATCAACCACCACGCGTCGCCCAAGGCCGCAGGCTGTTAGGGCCCGCGACGCTTCACACTTGCCCTTTCGCCTCTCTGCTCGGCCAAGTTCGGGCGCGCCCAGGCCCAGGGCTACTGCCGGTGTTCTAGGAATGGGGTCCCTGACTTGCTCGCCCGCTGCCTGCGGCGTGGCTCAAAGGAGGCCTGTGATGGCCTGGCTCCATCAACGCAAAGCTCAAGACCTCGCGAGGGGCCAGATGCTGGGCGGATGACGGGAGCTTCTTTAGGCACGGCCTCGTTAGGCTGGCTCAAGAGGAGGCGGAGAGTTCAAGGCAGGGTACCTCGCGAGGTGCCCATGACGCAAGCCATGATGACCAAGGCGCGCCAGGGCGAGGCGCCAGCCTGCCAGAGCGCCCTCCTTTCCTCTTTGGTGCAAAGGGAGCAAGCGCAGCGAGGGCATCAAGCAAAGGCATCCGCTTGGTGCAACAAGACCAAGACCTGCCCCAACGGCTGGAAGGGAGTCATCGTGGAGCCCAAGCAGGCCATCACCAGAGCCTTTGGCAAGCGAGGACCAACTTTAGTCGAGAATAAGTGTACCCGTTGTTCCCTTCAAATGGCTAATTATTGGCGCCCTTCCCGCTCAATATTTGGGAAGAGGCCCGGGGCCTTCGCCTATAAATAGGAGTAGCCACACTCAGAGAGGGGGATCTGGCATTTGGAATCCAGAGAGAGACATAGAGACCCGATCCTCAAGCTAGAGCGACGGGACACCACCTAGCAGTACATCACACCCACCAAGAACAGACCCTCGCGAGGCTGTTCTTCCTTGTACTGTTCCTCATCAGCCCAAGAGGCAATCTACCACACCACAAACTAGAGTAGGGTATTACACCACAACGGTGGCCCGAACTAGTATAAATCTTGTGTCTCTTGCGCTGTTCTGTTGAGTAGTTTAGGTCCCTGCGATTCGGCGAGGTACGAGACGGTGGAGGGTTGGATCTCCGCGTGCACCCCAGTGTTCGAACCTCAAGGGTCTGCCAGAACCCGAAATCCGACAAGTATGCCATGGGCCTCCTTTTATAGTTGAAAGGGGCTGGAGGTGGAAAGGCGTACAGTGCCCTGAGCTTATCGCTCGTATTACAGGACAAGACGCATTTAATGCGTTGCTTAGGTGTCCCCTTGCTTTATCGGGGATGGGGGCGAGGCCCATCCCGTCCGTCGTTGCTCCTCCTCGCTTCGACATGCACCTCGGCCAGGGATGCGTGCGGAGCCATGTAGGTAGGCAGGCAGCTGAGTTGGCGCGGTGGTGGAGCCTTCACAAAGATCTATGTGCCGCCACGCAGGCGCTCGATGAGTTGGACTAGGAGCTGCAGGTTGCCACGCAGGTGCCCGCCCATCTGGTTGGGCTGGCAGCTGCATGTGAACGACGGTGGGAGCTTGGTTGACGTGGGCTTGGCGATGGCCTCGCCGGCGTCTTTGGCAAGGGCCTTGCCGGGTGGGCCGGCAAGGGTCCCGCCGGCGCTGTGTGTGTCGTCCCCCCGCAAAGGTCTTGCCGGGTTCAGTAGCCTTCCTCGGCAAGGATCTTGCCGAGGATCGTCGTCTTCTAATCCTCCTCTAATCTTGAATAAGTCTTCACAAAGATCTACATGCCACCACGGAGGTGCCTCCCGAGCCCTGGCCCACGTGGATGATGGCGCTGGGGGCCGTGGGCTCAAGGGTGGCTCGCGCTGTTGGTGTGGGGCGAGCCTTCCCGGCAAGGGTCTTGCCGGGGCCGCTGAGGCCGCCCGGCAAGGGTCTTGCCAGGGGAACCTGCTTCATCCCTCTGCTCTTCGTGGTCTTGGCCTTGTCGTTGCTTTGATCGTCTTGGGCTTCGGTCTTACCTTGGCTCACCTCCCTTGTTCTGCTTGATGTGATCGTGGGCGCGTCTCTGACTGCCCGTGCACAGCTAAAGGGGTACAAAAATGTGGCCCTATTTTTGTACACCGACAGGAGCCCGCGGTCCTGGGCCACACATAAGCGTGACACGTTGTTGGGTCAGGCCCAAAACGGTGCGCGGGCAGGCGGGGCGGTTTTTTAGCGTGGTAAGATTCTTCGCGCGCTCTGCCTCCCACGACCCGCACGCGTGGTGTGGCATGGAGGGGTATGCATGACGTGGGCGGCATGCGTGGGGTAGGTTCCACATGCATGTGTCACATCGCAGTAAATGGGCAGTGCGCCCTGCGGCTTCCCCATAAAGGGATAATCACATGACTGCCTTTTACCTCCGCAACCCCAATCTCGGACACCTTCGCCTACTTCCCTCTTCTTCTTCCGCCGTTGTGCCTCCGCCGCCCTCCGTCCTGCCCTCCTCCCCCAGCCGTCATGGCGCCAAAATCCACCAAGGGCAAGGGAGTGGCTAAGGATGCCAGAGCCGCGGAGCCGCCGGAAAGTGTGCTTTCGGTGCAGCGGACGCAGTCTGACTTCTTCCCCTCGACAGTCGATGTGTTCAAGCTTCGAAACTCCTTCAGGCCCTTGTGGAGAGTGAAGACGGGGAATTGGGCACCCGACCACGCATTTCATCCCCGCCAACTGCGCCGAGGCTGCCCCAAATCGGTACCCCTTCTTTGTTGATTATTTTTCTTGCGGGCTCTGTCCTCCCTTCTCTGATTTCTTCAGCGACATTATGCACACCTTCGGCTTCTGCCTCCAGTATTTTACTCCGAAAGAGGTGGAGTGCATGGCCCTTTTCGCGCACCTCTGCGAAGGCTTTGCCGGGGTGCACCCCAACACGACGCTCTTCCGCCATTACTTCTTCCCTCGGATCCAAACAGGAGGTGCCATCTCGGGGTGCATCGCCTGGATCCCAAAATCCAAGGGAGCATAAACGGACGGCGCCATGAATGAGAGGTGGGAAGAATGGCGGGGCCAGTGGTGATGGATCATAGAGAAGGACCCGCCGGCGTTCTGCAGAGTTCGCCGGGCGCCACCGGTTCACCGAAGCGATTGGAGCGACGTCCACGCTGACGATGGATAGCTCATGGTTGCCACCACCAGGATTCTCCAGCTTACCCAGGACGGGCTCAACCTTGAGATGATCGGGGCGGACTTCATCCGTCGCCGGATCGCTCCTCTGCATAACAAGGGGAGGCCAGCCAGGCTCTTCACGAACCCCGCCGACATCATGCAGCTCCGCCCCGGCCTCGACCGCAACTTCACAGTGTTGGTGCACGCCCATTTCTGCCAGCGGATCTTCCAGCTCGACATGGGCCGTGACGGCAAGGTCGAGCGGACCGGCAAGGTTGCGAGGGCCGCCGTGAAGGCCGGCAAGGTCCTCAAGGGGCCTCTGTTCAAGCTGCCGATTGGGGTGGTCCCGTTGTGCAACAACTCGCGTCGGTCCGAGATCATCGCCATGACGCCGGACTGCAACGAGCAGGGCCCCGTCCCGAGCTGGAAGGAGCCAGAGGACACCGAAGTGCAAAAGTTCTTTGACATGCTTCATAAGGTGTATGTCAACGCCGACGCCGAGCGGCTGCTTGTCCAGGACACCACCTAGGTGGAGCTGGACTACATTGCCACCAGGGCGAGGGAGGCGCAACTTGCCAGGGAGGCCGGCAACGCCGGCGGTGTGGAGGACAAGGTCGCGACGACCGTGGAGGAGAAGGAGCTCGCCCGGTGGGTGGCTGCCGCCGGGGGAACCAGCTGCGCCGGCACCGTGGCTCCTTTGGTTGAAGATGT
The DNA here is from genome assembly GCA_021605205.1 of Aegilops longissima. Classification (NCBI taxonomy): domain Eukaryota; kingdom Viridiplantae; phylum Streptophyta; class Magnoliopsida; order Poales; family Poaceae; genus Aegilops; species Aegilops longissima. The sequence continues at coordinate 293,166,908 of CM038681.1, forward strand.
GACCAACGAGTCATCGGAGGAGGAGGCCAAGACCGCAGACCCGGCGCCACCTACGGGGAGGGGGCGAGTCCTGCGGCGGGCCAGTTCCGGCGAGCCGGTCCGGCCCGGCAGGGCTGCGCGGCCACAGCTGACCTTGGAGGGGCCCGGCCAGTGCACGAGGGCCGCGGCGGCATAGAAGCCGGCGAAGGTCGCGGTGAAGAAGAAGGCAACCGCCCCCTCTTCGTCCGCGCATGTCCAGACACCACCTCCTTCTACTCCTCTGTCGAATGTTGATACGGAGGTTACTTTCGATTATGGATCCCTCAGCCCGAGGAGGAAGAGGAAGACAACAGAGGAGGAGGCGGACGACGAGTAAGTATCTAGTTCCTTTTTGTTATCTCTGCCTCCTCAATCTGCGTTGCTTGCCTTGTTTGTTTTCATCTTTGCAGGGACGGGGAGACGATGGCCCAGAGAGCGAAGAGGCCCAAGGTCTCGGCGGGTGGCCAACCCGCGGCTGGTACTTCGAGGGCGCCTCTGGTGGTGTTGAGCAGCCCCCGGCACAGCCCCCAGCGTAAGTTCATCACTCTTCCCTCATTGACATGTGTCAGGGGCACGACACTTTGGCGCTGACCCTCCCAAGCATGAAGGAGGAGAGCAGCAGCAGGAGGAGCCATAAAGGGCCGGTCCCAACACGCTGCCCCCATCGAGCACGCCGCCCTGAGGGGCATCCCTGCCAAGGGCGCCAAGCACAGGGCCCATGCACATGGAGGAGGAGGAGGAGAACTTGGGCGCCAGCGGCTTGGCCTCGACGCCAAATGTTTGCAGGAAGGGAACTTCTGTTTCCCAGCCGGGTACTGGCACAGGTAAGTCATCCGCCGTTCTTCCCTGTTCTTTCCCTTTCTGGCTTTTGGTCCTGGCCTTGCCTCACCCCCTTCTTCGGCGCCCAGATTCCTCCTCGATGAACCCAGAGGACATGGACACCTCATCGAGGGCGCCGCCAAGGCCGCCGAGGCGGACGCTGAGAAGATCGCCGCCCAGAAGGCCGCCAAGGACGCTGCCGAGGATGCTGCCGAGGGGCCTACCGGGGAGGCCGACAAGGCTGCCGCTGAGGAGGCCGGCAAGGGGCCTGCCGAGGAAGCCGGTGGGGCCGCTGCCGAGGAGGAGGACGAGGAGGCTGGTGACTAGCCTTCCTTCTCTGCGGCTTCCGGCTCCGGCAAGTACCGGAGGGTGAGTGCGACTTGTTCGTCCACCTTCCAGGCGCGTCGAGCACCAGGACACCCGTTGAGGGAGAGGTGTTCGACAACGAGGTGCTTGCCACTGCCGGGCTTGAAGTCGTCGACGAGCCGATCGTTGGTGGCGACGGTTCGCAGGAAGAGCGGCTCCTCCACGCCATGGGTGCTAGCTTCTGGAAGCTCCAGGCGCTCCACCGTGCCCGCCTGGACAAGGCTAAGTCCAGGACGGCGGTGGTGGAGAAGGCAGAGGCGGACCTCCAGAAGCGTGTTGCCGAGGCGCAGGACTGGTTCCGCGAGGCCCACAAGGAGCTCAAGGCAGCCCAGGGTGAGCAGGCCAAGCGCGACGTGGAGCTCACCATGAAGCTCACCGACGTCGAGAAAGCTCAGGAGGTGGCGAAGAACTTGGTCGCGGCCGCCGAAGCCGCTCGGACCCAGCGCGGGGCCGCGCTGAACTCCCAGGAGGAGGACCTCGCTGCACGCGAGGAGAAGCTTGCTGCCATGCTTCGCGGCAAGGATGCAGAGGTGGAGAAGCTTGTCTTGCATGGACCAGTGAGCTAGAGCAGAGGCACGAAGAGGCACTCAATGCTCAGGCCCAGGTTCACGCCGGCAAGGTGGAGGAGCTGGAGGCAGAGCACGACGGGCTGAAGCAGGTTCACGCTGGCAAGGTGGAGGAGCTGGAGGCAGAGCACGACGGGCTGAAGGAGCAGGCCCTGAAGCTGTCCCAGGAGAAGGACACGCTCAACAGTGCCCTGACAGAGGCGCAGGGCGCGGTCGTTAGCAAGGCTGGGGAGCTCTCCGAGGCCAACAACTCCATCAAACACCTCAAGCTGAAGCTGGAGGGTCTAGAGAAGGTGCTGTCGGAGGCCACAACCCGAGAGGGGACCCTGGCCAAGGAGTTGGAGGCCGAGAAGCTGTTGCGGAAGAACGAGGGCCTCAACTTCGCGGATCACGTGGAGGGCGAGAACCGTTGGCTCGATCGCCTCGCCACCGTCGCCAACCAGGCTGCCGCACAGCTGGCCATCATGGGGATGCCGGACGTGAGGTATGTCCCGGAGCGGAGCGTGAGCACCAATTGCAGCCTGATCATGTTCTTTGAGAAGGTCGTCGGCGCTCTGGAGCGGATCCACGCCAACCGGGCAGCCTCACTGGCCGGCGAGTCCTGGAGGTTTTGCCAGGGTGCCATGACCAAGGTTCACACCAAGGTGGCGCACTGGTACCCCGACCTCGACTTCGACGCCGCGTTGGAGAGCTTTGGAGGGGACCGACCTCGTGCCGCTTAGGGAGCGCATCAAGCCCATCATCAACCGAGTCGGCGGAATTCAGAGGGTGGAGGGCCAACGCTGGGATTAGGCATCCCTTGTTCTTATTGCCGCTGCAAGTTCACAACCAAGACAATTGCTAACTCTAGTTAGAACCGCAGCAACAATTTGATGTAACATAACTCTGCAGCACTTTTTAGTATCATGCATGTTATTTTCCTGTTCGATTTTTCCTTGTATGTCCACCCTACGTAACTGGGTAGGCTTGCCGGCGCGTAAACCTAGGGCGGCGTCGTGGGGACGGATCCCCATTGGCCTGTCGGGTGTGCTTGCTGCCGGGCAAACCACCTTACCGCCCTTAGCGCGGCCGCCCGAACTGTCGAGTTTGACTCGAGTTAGAGTCAGGAGCGTTGCTAGGTGCAGAAGGCTACCCCGTCACTCTTGACGCGACATCTTTGAACTGTTGAGCGGACTCGAAACAGAAAAAAGGCGTTCCCAATCGCGGGGCCCCCTTTGCGTGTAGGTTTCCCATACATAGGCCAGATCTCCGAGGACGATAACCTTAAGTGTAAAAGGAAATAATCCAAGGCTCTGAATGACTTAGCTTTTCTGTTGCCGAGCCGGCGTCGTTCCTCCAGCCGCCTTCTTCTCAAAAACCGAATGCGATGAAGAACTGCTAGGCTAACTACTAGACCAGATCCTCACAATTGCGCCGCCTACCTGGCGCGCCAAAGATGTCGGTGTGGAACAACACCTATGGGATCACAAGAATCCCTACTACGGTTGCCGGGGCGCAGGGTTGCGAGGAGAGCAGGGCTAGTAGACAGCACAAGGATCGTTTACCTAGGTTCGGGCCGCGAGGATGCGTAAAACCCTAGTCCTGCTTTGGTGGGTGTATTTCTGAGAGTTCTTGAGCTCTCGAACTAGCTGTGGTCAGTAGCGTGGTTCAAAGAGCCAATCCTTGTCCAAGATTCCATGGGCCTCCTTTTATAGTTGAAAGGGCTGCCACAAAGGACACAGGAGGTGGAAAGGCGTACAGTGCCCTGAGTTTATCGCTCGTATTACAGGACAAGACGCATTTAATGTGTAGCTTAGGTGTCCCCTTGCTTTATCAGGCACGGGGGCGAGGCCCGTCCCATCCGTCGCCGCTCCTCCTCGCTTCGACACGTGCCTCGGCCAGGGATGCGTGCGGTGCCATGTAGGTAGGCAGGCAGCTGAGTTGGTGCGGTGGTGGAGCCTTCACGAAGATCTGCATGCCGCCACGCAGGCGCTCGATGAGTGGGCCTGGGAGCTGCATCTTGCCACGCAGGTGCCGGCCCAGCTGGTTGGGCTAGCAGCTGCATGTGAACGGCGGTGGGAGCTTGGTTGACGTGGGCTTGGCGGTGGCCTCGCCGGCGTATTTGGCGAGGGCCTTGCCGGGTGGCCCGGCAAGGGTCCTGCCGTGGCGCGCTGTCATCCCCGGCAAAGGTCTTGCCGGGGGTCTGGTAGCCTTCCTTGGCAAGGATCTTGCCGAGGATCGTCGTCTTCTAATCCTCCTCTGATCTTGAATATGTCTTCACAAAGATCTGCATGCCACCATGTAGGTGCCTCCCGAGCCCTGGCCCCACATGGATGATGGAGCTGGGGGCCATGGGCTCAAGGGTGGCTCGCTCTGGTGGTGTGGGGCGAGCCGTGCGGGCAAGGGTCTTGCCGGGGTTGCTGAGGCCGCCCGGCAAGGGTCTTGCCGGGGGAACCGGCTTCGTCCCTCTGCTCTTTGTGGTCTTGGCCTTGGCGTTGTTTTGATCGTCTTGGGCTTCGGTCTTACGTTGGCTCACCTCCCTTGTTCTGCTTGGTGTGGTCGTGGGTGCGGCTCTGACTGCCCGTGCATAGGTAAAGGGGTACAAAAATGTGCCCCTATTCTTGTACACCAACAATTAGCATGTGTGCCCGTGTGTGCTTTTTTGCGTTAATCATTAGAAGATCACAAAACACGCGGTTTCTATGCCGTACCCGTCTGCGTTTTTTGCGTTAATGACCCGTAAGTCAGTTACCTGTGCGATATTTCCTAATAAACCAGGCGTACCATTGACCAAAAAAATCAAGTACACGTGTACATTTTTTGGAGACGGGATCTGCCAACTTTCTTTTTTCTCGTACACGAGTATTGTATGCGCTTCGTCTATGTTGTGTGTTTCCCCCGCCCAAGTTTCAAATTTCGCACCGAAATTTTCATTAGGCACGCGATTTCAGAATTTATTCCTCCAACCACATCCCCTTCCCCTCAGTATCCCCCCTCCCTCGCGCCTCCCCCTACTGGCATCTCAAACCGCCGCCATCGCAACCACAGCTTCAACCACATCTACGTTCTTCTCGGTTCCAATCAGGTAACCCGTCGATCTCTATCACGTCCCCGGCCTGATTGCTTAAATGGCACCTACGAAACATCCTCATGCCTCCAAATCCCCCCTGCCAGGAGCTTATGGTGGTACATGGCGCGATGGCCGCTGTGCGTGTGGACCCGAAGGAACACCTCGCCTCCGCCGCCACCGCCAACATGGTGCAGGCTCAGGCCCAGATGAAGTCCCCCAGAGACTACCCCCAGGACTTAACAAGTAAGATCTGACCAGCTAAATCTTACCAATACCACTTGCAACGGCTATGATTTGTACGGTTGATGTATTAAGCATGTTCATGCCTTGCTTATTTCAATACTACACACTGTTTGATGTTCAAATTTTATCGTGTCCAGCTCAATTTCACCAATACCAACAACAAACTTACAATACATGACTCAAGATATCACTAGAGATGTTGCCCATTTGCTATTTTTAGTGGATGTTAACCCTGTTGCACTTAACATGCCTGTCCATGTACTTACGCAGGGTCTAAACGGCCGATGCTTTTGTTTGCCGTCGAGGTGAGCTGCATCCCTTGTCTTACAATATTTCACATAATTTGTGCAATTGCAGTTTAACTTCTACCCATTTACTGGTTGCCTGTTGGTACACATGTCAGTGGCACTAATCCACACTTCGACCCAGAGGAACATCTCGCCTCCGTCGTCGCTGACTTTGGGCGAGCTCTGGCCAAGATGAAGTGCCCCAGCAACTACCTCTCAGGACTTACCAAGTATGTACTCACCAGTTCAATCTTACCAATACAAGTTGCAATTAATGGCTATGTTCTGTACAATCGATGTATTAAGCATGTTCTAGTAAACATGCCTAACACATTTTTGCTACTTTCCCTACCTTTTTATAGACATCTGGGCCATTCTCTGCTCTGGCAGCACCTGCCTTGTGATGTTTAACTATGCCAATTGAATTTTTATCAGTACCGGTTTCAGTGTCTATTAAGCATGTTGCAATTAACATTTGAATCCATTTTTAAAAAGTTGCATTTCAATGGCTACAAACTTACAAAACATGACTTAGGATGTTGTTAAGCCTTTTGCAACTAACAGTTGTATCCATTTTTTATCTGTCCATTTGCTACCATGCTACTCTCCGCAATGAAGATATACTAGAGATGCTGCCCCATTTGCTTTTTTTTGGTGGATGCTAACCCTGTTGTACTTAACATGCTTGTCCATGTACTTACGCAGGGTCATAACGGCCGATGTTGTTGTTTGCCGTCAAGGTTAGCTGCATCCCATGTCTTACAGTATTTCACATCATTTGTGCAATTGCAGTTTAACTTCTACCATTTACTAGTTGCTTGTAGGTACACATGTCAGTGGCATTGATCCATGCTTCGACCCGGAGCAATAACTCGCCTCCGCCGCCGCTGACTTTGGGCGGGCTCTGGCCAAGATGAAGTGCCCCAGCAACTACCTCTCAAGACTTACCAAGTATGTACCCACCAGTTCAATCTTACCAATAACAGTTGCAATTAATGGCTATGTTTTGTACTGTCGATGTATTAACCAAGTTGTAGTGAACATGCCAAACACATTTGAGTTATTTTCGCTACCTTTTTATAGACAACTGGGCCATTATCTGCTCTGGCAGCACTTGCACTGTGATGTGTAACTCTGCCAATTGCATTTTTATCAGTACCGGTTTCAATGGCCATTAAGCCTATTGCAATTTGTATCCATTTTTAAAGAGTTGTATTTCAATGGCTACAAACTTACAAAACATGATTTAGGATGTTGCTAAGCCTGTTGCAATTAACAGTTGTATTCATTTTTTAATCCGTCCCTTTGCAACCATGCTACTCTTTCGAAATGAAGATATCATTACATATGTTGTCGTTTTATTACCATTTGCTATTTTTGGTGGATGTTAACCCTGTTGTAGTTAACATTGGCTTTCCATGTACTTACACAGGGCTATAATGGGTGATGGTGTTGTTTGCAATTGAGGTTAGCTGCATCCCATGTCTTATACACCATTTATTCCTAAATATAAGTATTATTAGAGATTCCAATATAGACTACATAAGGAGCAAAATGAGTGAATCTAGATTCTAATCTAAACTATATATATAATTCTATATATATCTGTATGTAGTTCATATTGAAATCTCAAAAAAAATACTTGTACTTAGGAACATAGGTAGTTGTATTTTACATCATTTGTGCAATCTCAGTTTAGCTTCTAACATTTACTGGTTGCTTGTATGTACATATATGAGGGGTACTGATCCATACTTTGACGCCTTTTGCGTATGGGGCAATGAGATATTCATGAACAAGCGTCAAGTGAGGAACCTAAGAAAGATTGTTAGGCGAAAGAAAAAGGTGATTGGAATTAAGCTCTTTATTTACACTTTGTCGAAGACAACAGGAACTTTAGGATGGTAAGTAATGTGTTGCCTTTTCCCCCCCACAACAAGTTACTCTATTAGACCTCAAGATTCGATATTTTCCTCTTTTCGGTGGTTTCCGAAGCTATTTACCGATGATTACCTTGCAAACTACATGACCGGAGTGGAGGCAACTAAGGTTAAAGTATATAATTCATGCTACCATGTTAATGCTCTAGAAGTCTTCCTGAAGGCGTTGAAGGATGGGCGGGTGATCGTCACAAGGGGTTGGACAAAAGTGGTTCGTGCCTATGGCATGCATGAAGGCACATTATGGGCATTCCGCTTCTTCAACACCGTCGGTAGTCAAAATTATTTACACTTGTCTCTTCACCTTTACCGCCTTTAAATACTGCGGTTCATCATAGTTAATTGTTGCCTAATCCTGTAATTACTGAACATATTGTACTGGCAATTTTATTTATGGATTCATTGTTGAACCATTGTGCTGAGAATTTGAATTGCACGTTTCGTATTTCAAAATTTCCAATTAGATTAATAAATTACAGGAAAAAATAAAAATAGAACAGACGGTCATGGACCTTTGCAAACGGTTCTAGTAGTAAAAGCGCTTGCGATGGATAGCCCAATGCCACACAGTTTTCTACATCAAATCGTGTGTGATGTAGTTAATAAAAGCAAACAGTTGACCAAGGCAAGAGTGTGTGTGATAGTTACACCTTTCACACACGAGAGTATACATAAAACCGTGTGGGATGTACATCCGAAAAGAAACGTTTTCCCTGGATTGACTGTGTGGGATGTACATCAGAACAGAAACGTATTCCTTGGATTGACTGTGTGTGATATACATATGAACGGCAAATGTAGGGTGTACATACCTATGGAAATGATTTATGGGATTTACCGTGTAGGATGTACATACCTACGGAAATGATTTATGGGATTTACCGTGTAGGATGTACATACTTACGGAAATGATTTTCGGGATTCATTGTGTGGGATGTACATTTCTACGGAAATGATTGAGTTTTGATGCCTCGCACGCGGCCCCAGCCTGGGTCCCAGGAGGGCCTATCCCCGACGATTTCTGGGTCGTGTGGGAAGGACACCCTATCGAACACACTCTCTTGGCGATGGTTCCAAATGCCGTTGCGGAAAGGGGTAAAAAACCGTTTGTTTAGGAACGACGCGCACCAGTGCCAGCGAAGTGTCGAGGGAGAGTTCCATCAGCATGACGGCATGGTGACGGTGATGGTGAAGTGATCCGCACAGGGCTTCGCCTGAGCACTACGTGAATATGACCGGAGGCGTAAACTGTGGAGGGGTGCACCCCACACGGCTACCAATGTTTGTTGTCTATTCTAGCAGTGCCCCCCTCATATATATAGGTTGGAGGGGGGATTTGAAGCCCAGGGGGCGCCCCAAGTAGGAGGAATCCTACTAGGGCACCTCCCAATTCGGCCTTCCCACTTTCCTATTCCTATTCGGAGTAGGAAGGCAAGAGGGGGAAGGGGGAATCCTATTCCCTTTTTTCTTTCCTCCTTCCCCTTTCCTCCAATTTGGCCAGCCCATATGGGGGGCCCACCAGCCCCTTTGTGGCTGGAGTATTTCCCCTCTTGGCCCATAAGGCCCATATAGTTTGCCGGGGGTAGCCCGAAACCCCTTCGGGTGACCCGATACCTACCCGGTAACCCCAGAACACTTCCGGTGTCCGAATACTATCATCCTATATATGAATATCTACCTCTCGACAATTTCGAGACTCATCGTCATGTATGTGGTCTCATCTAGGACTGCGAACAACATTTCGTCACCAAATCATATAACTCATATAATACAAATCGTTCGAACGTTAAGCGTGCGGACCCTACAGGTTCGAGAACTATGTAGACATGACCGAGACACCTCTCCGGTCAATAACCAATAGCAGAACCTGGATGCTCATATTGGCTCCCACATATTCTACGAATATCCTTACCAGTCAAATCATAATGACAACATGTGTAATTCCCTTTGCATCAGTATGTTATTTGCCCGAGATTCGATCGTCGGTATCTTCATACCTAGTTCAATCTCGTTACCGGCAAGTCTCTTTACTCGTTCTGTAATGCATCATCCCGTAACTAACTCATTAGTTACATTGCTTGCAAGGATTATTATGATGTGCATTACCGAGAGGGCCTAGAGATACCTCTCCGATACTCGGAGTGACAAATCCTAATCTCGATCTATGCCAACCCAACAAATACCTTCGGAGATACCTATAGAGCATCTTTATAATCATCCAGTTACGTTGTGACATTTGATAGGACACAAGGTATTCCTCTGGTATCAGGGAGTTGCATAATCTCACAGTCAAAGGAATATGTATAAGTCAAGAAGAAAGCAATAGCAATAAAACTTAACGATCATTATGCTAAGCTATCGGATGGGTCTCGTCCATCACATCATTCTCCTAATGATGTGAACCCATTCATCAAATAACAACACATGTCCATGGTTAGGAAACTTAACCATCTTTTGGTTAACGAGCTAGTCTAGTAGAGGCTTACTAGGGACACTGTGTTTTGTGTATGTATCCACACATGTATCAAGTTTCCGGTTAATACAATTCTAGCATCAATAATAAAAATTTATCATGATATAAGGAAATATAAAATAACAACTTTATTATTGCCTCTAGGGCATATTTCCTTCAAATATCACCATTAGAATTAGCTAGATTACCAATAATCGGCTTGTTGATCTACTTCTGCTTGTCGCATTCTGATATTTCCGCATTAGGTGACTTAATATGCCACACTTCTTTATTGACCTTTCTTGGAGAAATTTTTGTTGGCCGATTAGCACCATAGCTCAAACGGCCTTGTGTGGGATAATAAAGACTCTCATGAGTAGGACTTCTAGGTGTTGCGCACCCCATATGAAAAGCATAAGGAGCCATTGAGGGCTTCCCCATTCCTCCATTGAAGTCTCCCATGTAATATGGCGCATAAGGGGGTTGTGAGATCCCTAGTGTCATTGCCCATGATCCATATGGCCTTGCATAGCATCGAAATGAATGCTTTGAATGTGATGGCCTATTAGAGCTAGAACCGGCCGCTCGACTTGCATATTTGGATAGCAACATATCAGTTGTCTTGATTCGCTTGCACTTAGCTTCATTCGTTTCCCACTTGCCAACTTCTGAATTCAGGGCTTGATAAATTTAACATGAGTATCCTCTTGTACTTGTCCCCTGAGTGCATGATTTTTTATGGTGATATTCAATACTTCCTTGCCATCGGGTTGCTTATCAAGCACAACCTCTCTTCCCAACACTTTGCCACCCTCCTTGCCTTTCCTGGATTCACCAATAACAACATTATCTTTATAGGCCAAATTAACATTTTCTTTCCCTCCAACTCCATGGTGTTTATCGAGAAGGGTTGTTTATCAACTTGAATCTCAGCAAAATTCAATCATCTGTCATTAATGGCCGATTTTAATTTTCCTTGAAAAACATTGCAATAGTTAGTAGCACGAGAAAATGAATTATGATACTTGCAATAAGCACGTTGCTTCAGCTCCTTAGATTGCGGTATGGTGTGCGATATTGTAATCATCTTATCTTGCAAGAGAGCATCAAATATTCTATCACACTTAGATATATCAAAAGTAAACTTCATGTCATCATCATGATTCTTGGGAATCGGCTTAAGAGCATTGCATGTATAGGGTTGGGCCTATGAGGACGAAACAAACTTAGTACTGTAAACATCAACCTCATTATCTGAATTATCATCATTATATTCAACCATATGCATTCTAGGATGATCAGTTGTAGATCTATGAACCTCTTTACTTCGACTCTCTTGAGCCAAAACTTTTTGCAAGACTTGGTTAATATTCAGAAACTCATGACTTTCTAGCCTCTCTTTAATATGTGTTTTCAAGCCATTAAGAACAAGATCTGCCAAGTCTCTCTCGCTTATCACTAAGTTATAACATCGGGTTTTTATATCTCTAAATCTCTTGACATAATCGGTGACCGATTCATCATGTTTTTACCTAACCGATGTAAGATGTGACAATTTAAGCTCATTATCGCCACTATAAAATTGATCATGAAACTTTTGATATAATTGCGACCATAAGATAATTGAACCATGTGGTAAAGTGGCGAACCATGAAAATGTGGTACCAGTTAATGATAATGGAAATAAACACATTTTCAGTTCTTCTATGGAACCTAATTCACCCAAATGAGCTAGGTACTTACTAACATGCTCCCATGTTGTTTTCGTGCCCTCTCCACTAAATTAGACAAAATCAGGAACCTTATAACCTTAAGGGTACAAAACTGCATCAAAGTGTTCATGATAAGGCTTTTGGTACACACGAGTCTTTACTTTCAGCTCATTTCCAAAAGTTTCTAGAAACATCTTATGCAAATCCCCCCTTAATTTAGCTAAAATTGGATCTGAGGTAGATGAAGATGTTTGTGGCAATTACATAGGAGCAACCTGAGTACTAGCTAGTGGTGCAACTTGTGGGATGGGTGTCGGTGCCAAAACCAGCGGATCTCGGGTAGCGGGTCCCAAACTGTGCGTCTAAGGTCGATGGTAACAGGAGACAGGGGACACGATGTTTACCCAGGTTCGGGCCCTCTCTATGGAGGTAATACCCTACTTCCTACTTGATTGATCTTGATGAATATGAGTGTTACAAGAGTTGATCTACCATGAGATCGTAATGGCTAAACCCTAGAGGTCTAGCTTGTATGACTATAGTAATGAATATATCCCCCTCTGGACTAAGTCCTCTGGTTTATATAGGCACCGGGAGGATCTAGGGTTACACAGGGTCGGTTACAAGGAAGGGAATCTACATATTTGGTCGCCAAGCTTGCCTTCCACGCCAAGGAGAGTCCCATCCGGACACGGGTACAGTCTTCGGTCTTCGTATCTTCACAGCCCATCAGCCGGCCCATGGCTAACAGGCCGGACGCCCGAGGACCCCTTAGTCCAGGACTCCCTCAGTAGCCCCTGAACCTAGCTTTAATGACAAGGTATCCGACGCGTAGATCTGTCTTCGGCATTGCAAGGCGGGTACCTCCTTCTGAACTCCAAGATAGTCTTCGGGCATATTGAACGTGTCCGGACCTGTAACACACACACCAAACATAATCGCAGAGAGAGAATATAATTTTCCACGAGTCCAATCTGCTGACAACTTTTTGTAATATGACATCACGTCTGTTTGTTCATTATATCGAACCTTTTTTGTCCGCCGTTCCGCCTTTCGAGATGCGGCTTCCATTGGCATGTCTTGTCAAAGCAGAGATTGTGTCCCCTTATTGCGGGATTTTCATCAATGCGGGCGTGGGTAACCCAACCGGGCCATTTACACAACCCTTGGGAATAGGCGAGTTTTAGGGCGAGTGGGGAGGCGTTCGATATTCACTTCCTTTATAAGGGGATAAGGATTCCCCCTTCTTCTCCCACGCCTTCTATCTTCCTCTGCCCTTCCACTCTTGAGCTCCAACGCCCAAGTTCTCATCTCCTTCCCACTCAAGCTAGCACTCAGCCATGTCCGGATCCAGAGGCCAAGGCAAGTGGAGGTCTCCTCCCTCAAGGAGAAGGACATTACTGAGCTTCGGGCGGCCAGGTTTTTGGTGAAGGAAATCGCCCACCGTCTGCTGGCCCAGGGAAAAGTCGTCCCCATGCCGAAGCCCAACGAGGGTGGTATTCACCCCTCATTTCTTCCTCGGGCTAGGGTTTCCACTCCACCCTTTCGTCCGTTGGCTGATGTACTATTACGGTATAGACTTCCATGATCTATCCCCAAACTCCTTCCTCAACATCTCTGCATTCATCGTCGTGTGTGATGCCTTCCTCCGCATCCAACTCAACTTCAGGTTGTGGCTCAAAGTCTTCAATGTGAAGCCGACGGTGGTGGATGGACAGCACGCGGAGTGCGGAGGAGCCATGGTGAGTAAGCTGACCAATGTCTCATGTCCGAAAGGCACTTTCGTGGAGACTTATGAAGGAATGGCAGAAACAATGGTTCTACATCACAGAACCCCGCGGCACAAACTAGGCCGCGGCTGCCGAATTTAACTCCAGCGCTCCCATGCGGCTCACCTCCTGGGTTAAGAAGAGCCCGAACTAGTGTTCGCCATATGAGCTAATAGCACTGCAGACTCGCGTTCAAAGCATGGTGGACAAGGACGTCAAGCTCGTTGACGTAATCGAAGTGATGCTGGTTCGCCGGATCCTACCCTGCCAAAGCGGAAAACGCCCCCTTTGGGAGTTCAACCCGAGGAGGCACCAAACCCTTGAGAGGCTATTCGAAACAACTCACGAAGATGCCTGGAAGTTGCTCTTCAAGGGCAACGAGATACCGCCAGCCACGGATTCGGACCGTGGGCACGACATTAACCACACCGCCAGCGAGGTAAGTTTCTAACGTGTCCTCTACTTGCTTGCTTCAAGGAGGATATCTGAAGAGGTAAGTTACTGCCATTGCTTCTTCAGGAATGGATAGAGAGGGCGAAGCAGATCCAGTGTCCAGCTCCGCTACCTGAAGAACTAGTCATTCCACGTTTAGCGAAGATGGTGGTGCCGGCGCCCTATACAGTGCCAGTGAAGAAGGTCGCGGGGAAGGCCAAGGGGGTCCGGAGTGGCCCCCGCTGCAAGGGCGCTTCGGACGCGACGTCCGAAGACAAGACCCGTTCCTCCGTCATCGAAGACGACGACGATGAGGAGGAAGAGGAGAGCGACTCTCCCCCTGATGGGGGGAGAAAGAAGAGGGCGGCCTCCACAATTCTCGAGGCGGAGGCTGATACGTCTCCGTCGTATCTACTTTTCTAAACACTTTTGCCCTTGTTTTGGACTCTAACTTGTATGATTTGAATGGAACTAACCCGAATTGACGCTGTTTTCAGCAGAATTGCCATGATATTGTTTTATGTGCAGAAAACAAAAGTTCTCGGAATGACCTAAAACTCCACGGGATGTCTTATAAAAAAAATAAAAAATCCTCGCCAAAGATGAAGACCAGGGGGCCCACACCCTGTCCACGAGGGTGCCCCCCCTCCTGGGCATGCCCCCCTACCTCGTGGGCCCCCTGGACACCCGCTGACGCCAACTCCAACTCTATTTATTGGCTTTCGGGGAGAAAAAATCAAAGAGAAGAAATCATCGCGTTTTACGATACAGAGCCGCCGCCAAGCCCTAATCTCTCTCGGGAGGGCTGATCTGGATCCGTTCGGGGCTCCGGAGAGGGGGATTCGTCGCCGTCATCATCATCAATCATCCTCCATCACCAATTTCATGATGCTCACCGCCGTGCGTGAGTAATTCCATCGTAGGCTTGCTGGACGGTGATGGGTTGGAAGAGATTTATCATGTAATCGAGTTAGCTTTGTTAGGGTTTGATCCCTAGTATCCACTATGTTCTGAGATTGATGTTGCTATGACTTTGCTATGCTTAATGCTTGTCACTAGGGCCCGAGTGCCATGATTTCAGATCTGAACCTATTATGTTTTCATGAATATATGTGTGTTCTTGATCCTATCTTGCAAGTCTATAGTCACCTATTATGTGTTGTGATCCAACAACCCCGAAGTGACAATAATCGGGATACTTCTCGGTGATGACCATAGTTTGAGGAGTTCATGTATTCACTATGTGCTAATGCTTTGTTCCGGTTCTCTATTAAAAGGACGCCTTAATATCCCTTAGTTTCCAATAGGACCCCGCTGCCACGGGAGGGCAGAACAAAAGATGTCATGCAAGTTCTTTTCCATAAGCACTTATGACTATATTCGGAATACATGCCTACATTACATTGATGAATTGGAGCTATTTCTGTGTCACCCTATGTTATAACTGTTACATGACGAACCGCATCCGGCATAATTATCCATCACTGATCCGGTGCCTACGAGCTTTCCATATACTGGTTTAAACTTATTTACTTTTCCGTTGCTACTGTTACAATCAATACAAAAATACCAAAAACATTACTTTTGTTGTCTTTACTTTTGTTACCTTTACCGCCACTATCATATTACGTTGCTACTAAACACCTTGCTGTAGATACTGAGTTTCCAGGTGTGTTTGAATTGACAACTCAGCTGCTAATAGTTGAGAATATTCTTTGGCTCCCCTTGTGTCGAATCAACAAATTTGGGTTGAATACTTTACCCTCGAAAACTGTTGCGATCCCCTATACTTGTGGGTTATCAAGACCTTTTTCTGGCGCCGTTGCCGGGGAGCATAGCTCTATTCATTGAGTCACTTGGGATTTATATCTGCTGGACACTATGAAGAACTTGAAAGACGCTAAGACAACAATTTATCCCTCAACTATGAGGGGAGGTGAGGAACTGCCATCTAGCTCTGCACTTGATTCACCTTCTGTTATGAGTAAGCTAGCGACACCTAAACCTGTTTCTGCTATTCGTTCCGATATGTCACATGTTATTGATGATGCCACTTCTGCTATGCATGGTACTTTTGATGAAACTACTTCTATGCTTGATACTACTGTGCCCCTTGGTGAATTTCTAGATGAACAAATTTCTAGGTCTAGAGAAAGAGAAATTATTGAAACTGAATACAATGATGAAAGTGATTATGAAAATATGCCTGCTATTCCTGAGGGTTATCTTTTTGATGCGGAATCTTCTGCAGCTATTTTTGCCTGCCAGGATAGATATGAACTTAAGAGGCTGCTAGTTAAATGGAGTAAAGAATCTCTTAGAGATAGGATGAGACCTGACCCTGCTTTTGCTACTTCACCTATCTCGTGTTCTGATAAGGATTATGAATTCTCTGTTGATCCTGATATAATTACTTTGGTTGAATCTGATCCTTTTTATGGCTATGAATCTGAAACTGTTGTGGCAATTCTTACTAAGTTAAATGATATAGCTGCCCTGTTTACTAATGATGAGAGATCGCGCTACTTTTATATACTCAAAATATTTCGGTTCTCATTAAAGGGTGATGCTAAGATATGGTTTAATTCTCTTGATCCTGGTTGCATGCGTAGTCCCCAGGATATGATTTATTACTTCTCTGCTAAATATTTCCCTGCTCATAAGAAACAAGCTGCTTTGAGGGATATATATATAATTTTGTGCAAATTGAAGAAGAGAGTCTCCCACAAGCTTGGGGAGGCTTCTCAAGTTACTTAATTCTTTGCCTGATCATCCTCTTAAGAAACCTGAAATACTTGATATCTTTTATAATGGACTAACCGATGCTTCTAGAGATTACCTGGATAGTTGTGCTGGTTCTCTTTTCAGGGAAAGAACACCGGATGAAGCTGAAATTCTATTGAATAATATGTTGACAAATGAAAATAATATGGCACCTCCTGAGCCAACTCCCGAGCTAGCTCCCGAGCCAATTACTGAGCCTATTCCTAAACCAACTCCGAAGAAGAGAGGTGTTCTATTTCTCAGTCCCAAAGATATGCAAGAGGCAAAGAAATCTATGAAAGAAAAAGGTATTAAAGCTGAAGATGTTAAGAATTTACCTCCTATTGAAGAAATACATGGTCTTAATCTACCGCTTGTTGAAGAAGTGTATGATCTCAATTCTTTATTCACTGAAGAACATCCTGATCCCGATATCCCGACACAGGTAGTAAAGGTAAATTCTCTCTATAGATAGGATAAAGCTGAAGTCTCTCCTACTAAAATTGCTAGTTAGTGCTTGGATGAGTTTGATAACTTTATCTTTAAGCAAGATGACTTTAATGCTTATTTTGGTAGACAAATAAAACAGAATACCTTTATGATTAAACGCTTGAGTGATTAGATGGCCAATATTAGAGGTGAACTTAAGCTTGTTAGCAAACATGCTTCTATGGTTACCACTCAAGTAGAGCAAGTACTTAAAGCTCAGAAAGAAGTGCTTGATGAAATGAATAGTAATAAAAATGATTATGCTGCTATAGTGGCTACTAGAACTAGTAGAATGACTCAGGAACCTTTGTATCCTGAAGGCCACCCTAAGAGAATCGAGCAAGATTCTCAGAGAAATAGTATTGATGTACCTAGTTCTTCTAAAAGGAAGGAAAAGAAAAATGATAGAACTGTGCAAACTTCTAGTGAACCTGTTGCTGAATCACCTGATAATCCAAATGATATCTCTATGTCATGCTGAAACACAATCTGGTAACGAACATGAACCTAGTGAATGTTAATGATGATGTTCATGATGATGCTTATCCTAGTAATGATAATGATGTAGAAGTTGAAACTGTTGTTGATCTTGATAACACACAATCAAAGAATCAATGTTATGATAAAAGAGACTTCGTTGCTAGGAAACATGGTAAAGAAAGAGAACCATGGGTTCAGAAACCCATGCCTTTTCCTCCCAAACCATCCAAGAAAAAAGATGATGAGGATTTTGAGCGTTTTGCTGAAATGATTAGACCCATCTTTTTGCGTATGCGATTGACTGATATGCTCAAAATGAATCCTTATGCTAAATATATGAAAGATATTGTTACAAATAAAAGAAAGATACCGGAAGCTGAAATTTCCACCATGCTTGCTAATTATAATTTTAAGGGTGCAATACCAAAGAAACTTGGAGATCCAGGAGTACCTACTATATCATGCTCCATTAAGAGAAATTATGTTAAAACTGCTTTATGTGATCTTGGAGCCGGTGTTAGTGTTATGCCTCTCTCTTTATATTGTAGACTTGACTTGAATAAGTTTACACCTACTGAAATATCTTTGCAAATGGCTGATAAATCAACTGCTATACCTATCGGTATTTGTGAGGATGTGCCTGTTGTGGTTGCAAACGTTACTATTTTAACGGACTTTGTTATTCTTGATATTCCGAGGATGATAGTATGTCTATTATTCTTGGAAGACCTTTCCTTAATACTGCAGGGGCTGTTATTGATTGCAACAAAGGCAATGTCACTTTTCATGTCAATGGTAATGAGCACACGGTACACTTTCCGAGGAAACAACCTCAAGTTCATAGTATCAACTCTATTGGAAAAATTCCATCAATTATATTTGGAGGTTTTGAATTTCCTCTCCCTACTGTCAAGAAGAAATATGATATACTTATTATTGGGGATGTCCATATCCCCATTGAGGTAACATAGTTTTATTTGAAATTTCTCCGGTTCCATGTTAATCAGAATGAGTTTGTTAACAAGACTTGATCAACCTTGTTAGTGGATTCCTTTTGATGAGCATGAGTTGGATGAAACTAGAAGCACAATCTTCTGTACCCTCTTTATATTTTCTGTTATTTAGTAGAAATAAAGTAAAATAGTATTTTTCTGTCTGTCTCCTGACTTATCCGTGCAATATAAAAATATCCCGAAAATAAAAGTCCTGAGAATGCCACGCCAATTTAATATGATTTTTTCGGGAATATTTGAGGATTTTCTGTGCAAAAATTACCGCGGGGGGAGCTGCCACCTGGCCACGAGGGTGGACGGTGCGCCTTACCCCCCTGGGCGCGCCCCTTGCCTCGTGGGCCCACGGTGGCCCTCCTCCACTTATCCCTGCACCCATCTTCTTCCTCTGCCTCACACAAACCCGAAAAACCAACTCAAGCACGAGTTCCAGCCACTTTTGCTGTGATTTTCGATCTCCTTGCTCAAAGCACCTCTCGCAAAACTGCTTGGGGAGATTGTTCCTTAGTATGTGACTCCTCCATTGGTGCAATTAGTTTTTGTTCTAGTGCTTTATTCTTTGCAAATTTGTGCTGCATAGGTGACCATGTTCTTGAGCTTGCATGTCAAATTTATATGGTTCCAAGTAGTTCTCATGCTTGATATATGCTCTAGACACTTGTATGAGTAGTTGCTATCAGTTTTATTGAAGTTGGATCACTTTTGTTTGAAGTCACTAAAAATTTTAGAATTATTTTTCAGAGAAAACAATATGTTTAGGAAGATGTTCCAAGGTGGTTCTTCAAGGAAGCAAGGTCCCAGGCTTCCAATGCTTGATGCTGACGAGGAACCACCAAGAGACGCTCATGTGAGGCCCTGTGAATGGCCTTCGAAAAATTTTATGGATCAAGCGGGAATCAAAGAAGAATTTAACGCATATTTGCGTAATGCCAGTCTTGAGGACTTTGAAGCTGATAAATGCCCCCAGTATCATGATCTCACAAGTTCATTTGTGGGGAGCTTTGAGTTTTCATCTTCGCGTAATTCTCCTTCACTCATGTTTGACCTTTATGACAAATCTTATACCATGGACTTAGAGGATTTCACTTTTGCTTGCAAACTTCCATCTTGGGGTAGTATCAGGGATCCCCCTAAATCTGAATATAGAGACTTACTTGCTAGAATAACTGTGGGGGAATCTAGAGATATAACACAAGCCACTATAGGGAGCATTCACTTTCCTGCTATACATTATTTTGCTCTCTTCATAGGTAGATGCATAAATGCTAAGGATGAAGCATGTCACATGTGTGCCCCTGATCTCAGCATTCTCAGAAGTGTTGTGTTAGGAGACCAATCTTATCATATGGGAGCCATTGTAGCTCATAGGTTGCATCATAATAGACATAACGGAGATTTCTTTGGAGGAATTTATGCAACTCGCTTAGCTAATTTTCTTGAGATAGATATTCGTGAGGGTGACACTGAGTTACCCCCTACTTATTTAGATTTTGATTCTATGGTTTCCCACTAGTTTGTTGAGAGGACTGAACCACCTCTCCAGTATCGACAAATCTTTAACAAATGGCATGTTGTCCATGTTACTCTAGCTGCTCCTGCCTTCTTTGATTTTCAGACGAGAGGAAGATATATTATTACCAGAGAGGAGGCAGATGAGTACGAGAGGAGAGCGAAGGCGGCTCGACGCCATGCTGCAGCTCAGGAGGCGATAGCGGCTGCATCACAGTACGACCCTAGCTACACCTACGGGTATCCGCCAGGCTATCCCTAGCAATAGACCAACTTAGGCCAAAAGCCTAAGCTTGGGGGAGTACGTATTTCTCACCGACATTACATTTATGTTCACACACTCATCGATAGATGTCGGTGCTCATACTCTTTCACTGTAATATCCATGCTAGTTTATTTTCCTTTTTCCGGTTTTTTTCTTGTGTGTTTAATAAACCTTAAGAAAAACCAAAAAAAATTAGTAGTAGTTTATTTTTCCTGCTGTAGTAGTAATAATTAAAAACAAAAACCCAAAATTATTTCCCGTTCTTCTTTTGCTTGTTGGGAGCTTTCCCGTGTACATAGTTTTTATTTCCTTTCTTTTCTTTGGGGGTCAGTAGGAGAAGACCATGATTAAATTGTTGTAGTGGCTCTTATATGCATCATTGTTGATTTAACCAAGAGCCCATATTGCCTTGTCTTCTCCTGTTTATTGAATGCTCGCAGATTCCATCTTAGTCCAATGCACGTGCACTCTTATTATTATTCATACCGTTCGGTCGTGCAAGTGAAAGGCAATTATGATGACATATATGATGGACTGACTGAGATGGGAAAAGGTGGTATGAACTCGACCTCTTTTGTTTTTGTAAATATGATGAGTTCATCGTTCTTGATTCAGCTGATTATGAATAAACATGTTTGCAATGACAATTAGAGATCATAGTTGCGTGTGCCATGCTTGATTAGCTATGAGTTATAATGGTTTACCTTGCGGGCCAACATGCTATTAAAATGGTTGTGATGTGGTATGATGGGGTGGTATCCTCCTTTGAATGATTTAAGTGACTTCACTTGGCACATGTTCACGCATGTAGTTGAAACAAATCAACATAGCCTTCACGATATTTATGTTCATGGTGGATTATATCCTACTCATGCTTGTATTCAATGTTTATTAATTTTAATGCATGTTCATGACTGTTGTCGCTCTCTAGTTGGTCGCTTCCCAGTATTTTGCTAGCCTTCACTTGTACTAAGCGGGAATACTGCTTGTGCATCCAATCCCTTAAACCCCAAAGTTATTCCATATGAGTCCACCATACCTTCCTATATGCAGTATCTACTTGCCGTTCCAAGTAAATTTGTATGTGCCAAACTCTAAACCTTCAAATAAACATTCTATTTTGCATGCTCAAATAGCTCATATATCAACTAGTGCTGCCCTTATCTTCCATGTTAGGCGGGTTATTCTCAAGAGGAGTGGACTCTGCTCCTCACTCACGAGAAAATGGTTGGTCACCGGGATGCCCAGTCCCATGGTTTATGTAAACTAAATCAAAATAATTGTAAACAAAACTCCCCCTGGGACCCGTTGAATGTTGGAGGCACTCGTTGTTTCGAGCGAGCCATGGATTGATGCTTGTGGAGGAGGGGGAGTATAAACTTTACCATTCTGTTTGGGAACCGCCTATAATTTGTTTAGCATGGAAGATATCGTCATCTCTTAGTTGTTATGTTGACAATGAAAGTATGCCGCTCAAAATATAATTTATCTCTATTTCAAAATCGAGCTCTGGCACCTCTACAAATCCCTACTTCCCTCTGCGAAGGGCTCATCTATTTACTTTCATGTTGAGTCATCACCCTCTTATTAATAGCACTAGCTGGAGAGCACACCTGTCATTTGCATTCATTACTGTTAATTTATATCGGGTATGACTATGATTGGATCTCTTTTACCATGAACTTCAACGTCTAGTCAGTCCTTGATCTTTGAAGGTGCTCTGCATTTATGTTTTGCGGTCTCAGAAAGGGCTAGCGAGATACCATCTTGTTATATCATATTATGATTATTTCGAGAAAGTGCTGTCATCCGAGATTTATTATTATGGCTTGCTAGCTGATTATGTTATTGATGTGAGTAAACATGAGACCTGAGAGTTATTGCAAATGTGGTTAGTTATGATCTTTGCTGAAAACCTGAATGCTGGCTTGACATAAGTACAACAACAAGAGCAAACAGAGTTTGTAAAAGTTTTTCTTTTTCTCTTTCAGTTTGTCAACTGAATTGCTTGAGGACAAGCAAGGGTTTAAGCTTGGGGGAGTTGATAGGTCTCCATCGTATCTACTTTTCCAAACACTTTTGCCCTTGTTTTGGACTCTAACTTGTATGATTTGAATGGAACTAACCTGGACTGACGCTGTTTTCAGCAGAATTGCCATGATGTTGTTTTATGTGCAGAAAACAAAAGTTCTCGGAATGACCTGAAACTCCACGAGATGTCTTATAAAAAATAATAAAAAATCATCGCCAAAGATGAAGACCAGGGGGGCCCACACCCTGTCCACGAGGGTGGGGGCGCTCCCCCCCTCCAGGGCGCCCCCCACCTCGTGGGCCCCCTGGACACCCTCCGACGCCAACTCCAACTCTATTTATTGGCTTTCGGGGAGAAAAAAATAAGAGAGAAGAAATCATCGCGTTTTACGATAAGGAGCCGCCGCCAAGCCCTAATCTCTCTCGGGAGGGCTGATCTGGAGTCCGCTCGGGGCTCCGGAGAGGGGGATTCGTCGTCGTCGTCATCATCAACCATCCTCCATCACTAATTTCATGATGCTCACCGCCGTGCGTGAGTAATTCCATCATAGGCTTGCTGGACGGTGATGGGTTGGATGAGATTTATCATGTAATCGAGTTAGCTTTGTTAGGGTTTGATCCCTAGTATCCACTACGTTCTGAGATTGATGTTGCTATGACTTTGCTATGCTTAATGCTTGTCACTAGGGCCCGAGTGCCATGATTTCAGATCTGAACCTATTATGTTTTCATGAATATATGTGTGTTCTTGATCCTATCTTGCAAGTCTATAGTCACCTATTACGTGTGATGATCCGACAACCCCGAAGTGACAATAATCGGGATACTTCTCGGTGATGACCATAGTTTGAGGAGTTCATGTATTCACTATGTGCTAATGCTTTGTTCCGGTTCTATATTAAAAGGAGGCCTTAATATCCCTTAGTTTCCAATAGGACCCCGCTGCCACGGGAGGGTAGGACAAAAGATGTCATGCAAGTCCTTTTCCATAAGCACGTATGACTATATTCAGAATACATGCCTACATTACATTGATGAATTGGAGCTAGTTCTGTGTCACCCTATGTTATAACTGTTACATGACGAAACGCATCCGGCATAATTATCCATCAGTGATCCGGTTACTCCTGTTACAATCACTACAAAAATACCAAAAACATTACTTTTGTTGTCTTTACTTTTATTACCTTTACCGCCACTATCATATTACGTTGCTACTAAACACCTTGCCGCAGATACTGAGTTTCCAGGTGTGGTTGAATTGACAACTCAACTGCTAATACTTGAGAATATTCTTTGGCTCCCCTTTTGTCGAATCAACAAATTTGGGTTGAATACTTTACCCTCGAAAACTATTGCGATCCCCTATACTTGTGGGTTATCAGAGGCGCCCAAGAAGGGGAAAGGCCCGCGTGCGGGCAGCTCCGCATGGGACGTCGACAGCAGTCCGCAGCGATGCCCCCGCACTAAGCCTCGGGCCGCATCGTAAGTACTAAGACTCGTACATGCCCATAAATCTAACCTCTCCTCTTTGTTATATTGACATGATTAATTATGCTTTTGCAGAACGGCCCATGACAGCTCCCCGCGATCCTCATCAAGAGGCTCATTGGACTGAAGGGAGATGGCCAGCGAGACACCGCCGGCCGCTTACTCTCCCAAGGCCAAGGGAGACGATGAGGTGCTCTCCCAACGGGCCTTCCCAGGCCAGGGGGAGGTGTAGGAGGCCGTCAAGGCAGCACCAGAGGGCGGTACCTCGGCCACCGGACACATGGGGGAGCAAGCCCCCATTGATACTGACGATGGGGGCTGAGCTCAATTCGGCCCCCATATGAGCACGGATCCGGAGACCCGTACGGCCCCGGAATCCGACAAGCAGCTTCCTTCAAGAGAAGGAGGCGTGCCCATCCCGCCGACGACCTCTGTCCAACCAGAGGCGCCGGACAATCTATTGGAAGCACTGCGAGGCGCTTCCATTGTGTAAGAACACCGTATTGTTATGGGTACGGTGATTGAGAAGCTTCAGTCCGTTAAAAGCTGACTGACCGAAGCCTGCAGCAGCCTGCTGACAGATTTTGAGGTAAGCGGCTTTTTAACCGAGAAAATCCCCACTTAGACAGTAGCCCCTGAGACATTGTCCGGTGTTTGGAAAGAAAAGCTAGACAGAGGATCAATTAAATTTTGCAGGAAACAAACCAAACCGTGTCTGATGTGAATAAGCAGGCGTCGCTGCTGGCCGTGACTTCTCACACAGCTGAAGTCGCCGGACTAAAGCAGAAACTGGGGCGGGCCGAAGAAGAGCTCGGCCAGGCGAGGAAGCAGCTGGAAGACCAGCAAGGTATGCAATGGCTCACTATATATTTTGAAAGAGTAAATGGTGTATACTGACCGCAGTATCATTATATGTGTAGGGGCGACGACCGAGGTCGCGGCCCTGAAAGAGGCCCTGGCCGAACCAAGGGGAAAGCTGTCAAGGAGCAGGCCGCTCGCAAGAAGCTACAGGCCCGGCTGAACGAGGTCCAGCAAGAGCTCCAGTACGCGGTGAAGAAGTACGAGACCATGGAGGGCGATGTTTCAGCTCGAGAGACCGAAGTCTCCAAGGCTCGTCGAAACGCGGAAGGAGCCTGGGTTGAAGCCCAGGGTGCCCACCACAAGATCCAAGAGGCCAGGAAGATCACGACAGGCAAGGTGTTTAGTATGCAAAGTAAGTATATGAAGAAGAAGTATTTCTTACTAACCCGGATTCAGAGTTCTCCAGGAGCCTTCGCAGATCTGCCGCGCAGTGTGTCCGACACGAGCCGAAGAAGGCAGCTCTACAGAGAAATTGTTCTAGTCGCAGTATCTTGCGCCAGAGCATCCCGTGCCCTTCATCGATCAGCTGAAACAGCTGGTGGAGCTGCATCGGGTGACCAAAATAGCCATGAAGGATTTGATAATCCGGCTATGGCCAGCCGAAGCTATGCCCGACATCTACTTCGGACTCGTGAAGCGGCTGGTGAACGCCTGTCCTCGGCTGGACGTCGTCAAGCGATTGTCCTGCATTGAAGGTGTGCGCATGGCCTTCACCCATTGCAAGATGTGGTTGTCAAAGATGGACGTCGTCGAGCTAACCAGGGGGACGCCAAAGGGCAAGGAGCACGGCACACCCGAGCACTATTTTGCGGATGTCCTAGAGGGGTCTCGCATTATGGCAATGCAGTGTGGGCCGGACATTATTTTCGAATGAATACATTCATGTTGTCTTTGCCTTGTATGATAGACCAAAGTGGGTTTGTAATATAATGCTTGTCATGTTTTTAAATTTTACCTCTTGTGCGGACGTGTTGTATGAAATCTGATGGTTAACCAGTCGTCGGCTTTTGCCCCCACCTAGGTAGTACGGAAGTGTTCGGGATGGGATCTAAACAATATTGATCCAATTATATGGTCCTTAAAGGAGTTGTTTAGCGCAACGAACCAGGCAATCAGACTATGCGGCTTTAACGCCCTCACTTAGCCATAGGAGTTAGACAATAAGAACATGGGCGCAGCCCCTAGTATCCGAACCAGAGTGCCATAAGCGTCTGATCGGGAAGTACCGATCCTTCGTGTAATGCGGAAGAAATCTCGAACGATTTGTAACCTCCGAACAGCTGACCGAGTCTCGCCTCATCATGACAGTTAGTTTTCGGCTTTCTCTAATGAGGTGCTCCTTTGGATAAACCAAGGCACAATCACAGTAGTTCTCCCTTTACTACCTTAGCTGATATAGCGGAATGTAAGGTAGCAAGTACAGGAGCCGGGCAACCCAACTATTGACCAAATACATGATTCGGAGCCAATGCATATAGTGCTAAATTTGGGGTGCCGAACTATACTTATGAAAAGTGTTCGAACTTTTGTTGCCGTAGTGTGGGGTGCTGTGAAGCCCCTAGTGAACATCAAACGTACCAAAGTGTACGGGTGCTACCTGATGGGGTTACCCATAGAAAAAGAAGGAAAAAGAAGGAAAACAGAAAGGGTGCAAAAGGTATAAGCTGAGGCTTTAAAGCTCCAGCCGCGAACTGTTTTCATTGTAATTTTATTAATACGTCGAGGCACATTGATACAAGTAGTGCGTTGAGAAACATGCTATTTAACATGCCAAAACCAAGGGAGAGCTGCATGTGGGTCCTGAAAAACAGGTAGGGTGATCATTTAACGAAACCACCTAGAGAAGTCCCCCATATGCCTGTGTTTCTTGCCGTCTTGGTGTGTTTGTCCTTCGAGAGGGCCTATAATAAGGCCATCGGATGGGGCCTGCGGGATTGTGACCTGAAAGTTAAAAATAAAAGTGAAAGTATGTGTGTATCCGGTGCCGGTTAAGCCGCACTATGGATCACACGCTAGCTACGCCTCCGTCGATGCCCATGGAATTTTGAGTGCGTAGTTATGTACGCATGCCACGAATGCCACCGCTTGATCAGGACTGAGACGGAGGCCCAATTGCTAGTCGAGCTCCTGACGTACCGAGCTGTCCTGCTGTAGGGTAGTTCAGACCCTCTTAACGGTGTCCGTGGGCTCGGCAGCCGAATTAGGGTTCTGCTTGAGAAGGCCGCTCTATACTTCTGCTGCTAAGGCAGTTGTGTGCTCCTCTGTACGGAGGGAGCGTTCCGTATTTCCGCTGATCGTGATGACGCCGCGTGGACCAGGCATCTTGAGCTTGAGGTAAGCATAGTGTGGCACTACATTGAATCATGCAAATGCGATTTGTCCGAGCAGTGCATGATAGCCACAGCGAAAGGGGACGATGTCGAAGATTAACTCCTCACTTCGGAAATTGTACGGAGATCCGAAGACAACCAGTAGCGTGATTGAGGCCGTGCAATGGGCCTCCACACCTGGTATGACTCCTTTGAAGGTAGTATTTATGGGCTTGATCTGTGATGGATTAATGCCCACTTTTCGCACTGTATCCTGATAGAGCAGATTGAGGCTGCTACCTCTGTCCATAAGAACGTGCGTCAGGTGAAATCCATCGATGATTGGGTCGAGGACTAGTGCGGCTGAACCGCCATGACGGATACTATTCGGATGATCCTGACGATCAAAGGAGATCGGGAATGACGACCATGGATTAAATTTTGAGGCGACTGGCTCTATCGCATAGACGTCCTTTAGTGCGCGCTTGCGTTCAGTTTTAGGGATGTGTGTAGCATATCATGTTTACTGTTTTGACATGGGGTGGAAACTTCTTCTGTCCCCCTGTGTTCGGTTGCTGGGGCTCCTCGCTGTTGTCCTTGCTTTGTGATCCCTTTTCCCTGTTCTCGGCGTTTAATTTGCCTGCTTGTTTAAAAACCCAACAATCTCTGTTGGTATGATTAGTTGGTTTATCTGGGGTGCCATGTACCTGGAACAGGCGGTCGAGTATGCGGTCCAGGCTGGATGGTCCCTGATTGTTTCTCTAGTATGGTTTCTTCCGCTGGCTGGACTTGGAGCCGCCGAATCCAGCGCTGACTGTAGTGTCGTCGGTATTATCACCGTTGCTTCGGCGTTTGTGTCTGTTACATCGGAGCTTGTCGTTGCTATTCTTAACCTCAGAGGGGCCCGCCTCGCTGGCTGTGTTTTTGCTACGAGCCAACCAACTATCCTCACCCACGCAAAAGCGGGACATGAGTGCCGTGAGGGCCGCCATAGATTTTGGCTTTTCTTGGCCGAGGTGGCGGGCGAGCCATTCATCGCGAATGCTATGTTTAAAGGCCGCTAGGGCTTCGTCATCCGGACAGTCGACGATCTGGTTCTTTTTGGTGAGGAACCTAGTCCAGAACTTCCTAGCTGACTCACCAGGCTGTTGAACTATGTGGCTTAAGTAATCGGCGTCTGGTGGACGGACATATGTACCTTGGAAGTTATCGAGGAAGGCCTGTTCCAAGTCCTCCCAGCTGCCAATAGAATTTTCAGGCAGGATGTTTAACCAGTGCCGAGCTGGCACTTTGAGCTTTAGTGGGAGGTATTTGATGGCGTGGAGGTCATCTCCGCGGGCCATGTGGATGTGGAGGATAAAGTCCTCAATCCATACCGCGGGATCAGTTGTCCCGTCGTATGATTCAATATTCACGTGTTTGAACCCTTCGGGAAATTCGTGATCCAGTACTTCATCAGTGAAGCAAAGAGGGTGTGCGGCGCCTCTATACCTGGCCGCATCGCGTCGTAGCTCCAATGGAGTCCGTCTGCGGTTATCGGCTCGGGTGTGACTAGGTTTGTCACGTCTGAATAGGTAGCCATCATCACATATCGAGGAACGTCCTCGTGATCCATAAATCGACCAGGTATATCCTGCTCTACTATCTAGGGTCTACCGGAGGTCGTATGTATGACCCCGACCTGTTTTGTCTATATTTTTACGAGGCGGCGGGGCAGGCTGCTGTTCGGCCTGAGTTGCCGCTCTATCCCGACCGCGCGATGGTCGGTCCGCCGCATTGCACAAGGGAGGTATGGGCTCCGGTGCCTCCTCGTCGAACTGGGGTAGCAACCTTCGCTTCAGGTAACTCTTGGCTGGGCATCTGAGGTCGTATTCTTCGGCTTCCAGAACATCAGTCCACCTGTCGACAAGCAGATCTTGGTCAGCTTGAAGCTACTGTTGCTTCTTTTTCAGGCTCCTTGCGGTAGCTATTAGCTGGCGCTTGAAGCGCTCCTGCTCGATAGGTTCCTTAGACACGATGAAATCTTCATTGCCGAGGCTTTCCTCATC
This sequence comes from Aegilops longissima, assembly GCA_021605205.1. Taxonomy (NCBI): domain Eukaryota; kingdom Viridiplantae; phylum Streptophyta; class Magnoliopsida; order Poales; family Poaceae; genus Aegilops; species Aegilops longissima. The sequence goes on from CM038681.1 coordinate 293,195,817, forward strand.
CTCGGAGAGCGGACGGTAACTACCGTCCTTTGAGTCGTTGGGCTTGGCCTATTCGTCGGGGCTAGTGTGCCTATTTTCTTGCTCCTCCTGCTCAGATGTTACCTCCGCAAGGTCTTCATTATTATCGGCATCGTCCGGAGTATTATTTTCTCTGGTGCCAGCATTGTTGTCTTTGGAACAACCTGACTTAGAGCGGCGCCAAGGACGCTGATGTTTTTGCCGTGTCTCAGGAGGTTTATTCTCGACTGGATTTTCTTTGTCATCATCGTTCGTTGTTTTGGGTGTGTCCACCATGTACAGATCGTACGAAGAAGTGGCCGTCCAGCGTCCAGTGAATGGCGGATTTTGGTTTTGCTCCTCATCAGCATCGTCGTCCATACCGTCGATGTCTTCGGAGTCGTAATCAAGCGTGTCGGTTAAATCCTTGACTGTTGCTATGAAGTGGGTGGTGGGTGGGAAGCAAGATTCTCCATCATCAGCCCCTAGTCCGAACCGAAAATAGTTCGGCTGTGAGTCCCCTGCCAAGGACAGGCTCTTTAGTGAGTTTAGCTCATCGCCCAAAGGCGAGTGCTGGAAGATGTCTGCGGTGCTGAATCCGAAGATCGATAAACGATCAAGTTCGGCGTCCACGGGCTCACATGGTTCGGAACTTATGACCTGAGACGATTCCAGAGTTCCGGTGGCACAAATACTATGTGAGGTTAAGTCCAGTGCAGCTCCAACACCGGGGAATCTGTGGCCTTCGTAGTGGGGTTGAACCTCCAATCCTTGGATGGCGCAGTATTCTCCAAATCTAAGGCCAGAGTAGTTACCGGAGCTACCTCCTGAACGCGGTCCGATGACAGATTTAGGTCACGTTCATCGAGGTGTTCAGGAGTGGTCGCCGCGGTCTCGAGTCTGGCGAAGATCAAATCTCCACGGACGTCCGCGACGTAGTTCAAGCTCCCAAATATGACCTGATGGCCAGGGGCGTAGCTATCGATCTCCTCCAGATAGCCAAACGAGTTGGCCCGCAGTGCGAAGCCACCGAATACGAAGATCTGTTCGGGGAGAAAGGTTTCTACTTGGACAGCATCATTGTTGACAATTGAAGGGGCCATTGAAACCTTTTGGGGACGGCACAGTGGAACTCTCAATGAAAGCACCAATGTCGGTGTGAAAACCGGCGAATCTCGGGTAGGGGGTCCCGAATTGTGCGTCTAAGGTCGGCGGTAACAGGAGACATGGGAGACGATGTTTACCCAGGTTCGGGCCCTCTCTATGGAGGTAATACCCTACTTCCTGCTTGATTGGTCTTGATGAATATGAGTTTTACAAGAGTTGATCTACCACGAGATCGTAATGGCTAAACCCTAGAGGTCTAGCTTGTATGACTATAGTGATGAATATATCCCCCTCCAGACTAAGTCCTCGGGTTTATATAGGCACCGGGTGGATCTAGGGTTACGCAGGGTCGATTACAAGGAAGGGAATCTACATATTTGGTCGGCAAGCTTACCTTCCACGCCAAGGAGAGTCCCATCCGGACACGGGTGTAGTCTTCGGTCTTTGTATCTTCACAGCCCATCAGTCCGGCCCATGGCTAACAGGTCGGAATCCCGGGGACCCCTTAGTCCAGGACTCCCTCAATGGGTGTCGAACCATAATTCAACGAAAGACCAAACATGCTTGCGCCTATGGGTGGTGTGACAAAGTGATTCGGCGTTGATGCCGAATTGGGCACACTCATAATAGAATTAAGATATGTAGGTGCAGTCATAAGCTGGTTGGTTTGACTAGGGTAAAAATTCAATGGCATACTATATTTGTTGCATAGGAGGTGCCTATGAAATAGGAAAAGTTGAACTAGGGTTTTCAGATATACTAACAGTACCACTAGATGATGGAGGCATATTTTTCTAAGCATTAGCACGTGCTACGAAAGAATTGTATGTCATCACATTACACTTACTAACAAGACTTTCAATTACAGCTACTTGCTTTGGAGAAAAAGCTTTACTCACAATGATTACACCTTGTTCGTCAATGAGAGGAAGGAAATTGATGCTTCCAACCGGAGTGATTTTGCCTTGACGATCCTTCTTGAAACTTGCAAGAAACGCCTCCAAATCCTCCTCCTCGCGATTCTTCTTGAGCACTTCAAAACCCTCTTCATGCTGCTTCTTGCGCGTTCCATAGACTTGGCGATGTTCCTACGATAGTTCATCAAGAATGGACTTAATGATGTTATCGGTGTCCACTTATGAGGGCTTGGGAAGATCAGACATGGTTGATGATGATTCTTGATCTTTCTTCCCCTGCGGAGCCGCCAAAAAGTGTGTTCGCACATGAGTACGTCCCTGTGTACCTCCAATGTTGAGGGTGATGAACCGCAACTCATGTCGAAGGAGACCCGTCCGGAAGTGTGGTACGCAAGAAATACGGCAGGCGCTTTTGAGCACCCGAAACCCAACGCACCCGGGAGGGAGCCCATCTAGACGCACGACGGCTATGGGCTGCCCTAGGTTGGTTCACCTGCCCCTATAGCCTTGAAGATCGCGCCCTTCAACACGAAGAACGAATGAAAATGAGAGAGAACGAACAAGGGAGAGATGTAAAACTAGGGTAAAAAGTAGATGGGTTTTGCGATTGTGTGTTGTTGTTCAATCGCTGTCACCCCTTAGGTATATAAGAGGCGGCTGGACTTCCCGTGCAAGGAAAAGTCTTGGATTCACATCCAAAACCCTAGTCAAATTCGGATGGTTTTGTCCAAAATTTCCAGAACTGTTCGGTCTAAAACTGCCTGCACCTTGCAGGTCTTTTTTGAGGTGGTAAACGGCCTCAGATGGAAACGAGACAAAAAGCACTTTCGACCATTTTGACGAGGCGAATAACTTTAATGTTTAACATTTTTTTATCATAGGCCATCTTGAGGGGCTATTGAGCTGTTTTCCAAAGTCTACAGCAGATAAATCTGAAACCTGAATGATTCTCGCCGGGGTGTTCGGCCATCCTGATGTAGTATCTTGTACCGGCTTTAACTTTTGCATACGACATTGGATTGAGACCATGTTAATCAACTGTTTCGATGAGATGCACAACTTCCATGTTGAGACTTTTTGCATCCGAGGCCATCATACCAATTTGATGTTTCTATCAAAATCAACTGTTTTGACGAGACGCACAACTTCCTTGTTGAAACTTTTTGCATCTGGGGCCATCTTAATTTAGTATCATGCCATTTTATAATCTGATGTCAACATGAACATCTCTGAAATTATCACAACTTTTGCATCCAAGCTTCATTTTGGATCATCTTCATATTCATCTTGATCTACTAGAAAAGAGGCATCCAATGGTGACTTCCAGTCGTATGTTTGAATTAATCTTGACATAGCTTTAAAAAACTTTCATGGTTGTGACACTTTTGAGCGTCAACACTTCCTTCAAATTAAAATTAATATTCTTGACAGCCCAAAAAGGCTTATGATCTAGCTCTAGAGGTAAATGACAAGGCCTACCATACACCATCTTATATGGTGACATCCCCATGGGATTCTTGTAGGCGGTGTGGTATGCCTAACGTGTTTCATTCAATTTACCTGCCTAGTCTTTTTTGGATTTCCGCACCGTCTTCTACAATATTGTTTTTATCTCCTGGCTGGAGAGTTCCACTTGACCACTGGTTTTGTGCTGATATGGGGAAGATACTCAGTGACTTACCCCGTATTGATGGAGTATCCTTCCTAAAATTCCCTGTATACAATGAGATCCACCATCAGTTATAAGTATTGTAGGAAAAACCTAGGCAAGATGATGTTATTTACCATCTTCACTGAAGTAGCCGCGTCTGCGTGTTTAGTCATTAAAGCTTCAGCCCACTTGGTAACATAATATACAACCACAAAAATATGATTGTAGCCCCCTGATACAGGAAAATGCCCCAAATAGTCTGATCCCCAAGCATCAAAGGGTTCACAGACTAGACTATAAAATTCATGGGCTATATTACATGTGCGTTGACAAGCATCACAATTTCGACAAACATGTGAATGTCTCTGAAAAGAGGGAGCCAATAGAATCCATAATGAAGCACCTTGGCAACAGCCCTATCACTAGCATAATGTCCTGCATAAGGGTTGTTGTGGAAGCTTTCAAGTATGGCATTAATTTCATGCTCTGGGAGGCAACATCTTATCATGTCATCTGGTCCATGCCAATAAAGAAGAGGATAATACCAAAAATAATACTTCTGATCACTGAAGAACTTTTTCCTCTGATGATAACACATATCGGGTGGTATGTACTTTCCTACAAGAAAGTTAGCATAATCTGCAAACCAAGGTTCTATTTTTTTAATCATAGCCAAACCCTCACCTAGAAAGGATTCATTTATTGGTACTTGATCATATAGTATCCTCTCCATGCGTGACAGATGTATTTGCTTAGAGTAACAATATCTGCGGTCCACTATCCTCTCCCTTGCGGTCCACTATCTGCAAGTCAAATTCTTGAAGTAACAATATCCATCGAATCAACTGGCTTAGAGTCCTTCTTTGCAAGAAGGTAACGTAAGGTATGATGATCCGTATGAACTATCACTTTTGAATTAATAATGTAAGGAAGGAATTTATCATAGGCAAAGACAATAGCAAGTTATTCTTTCTCAGTATTAGCTAGATGTATTTGCTCCCCATCCAAACTCTGCTAGCATAAAATACAACATTGAGCTTTTACTCATCTTGCTGGCCTAGGACAGCTCCTGCTGTGTGATTGCTAGCGCCACACATAATCTCAAAGGGTTCATCCCATTTTGGAGGTTGGATGATAGGAGCTTTGATTAAAGCGTCCCTCAATTTTTCATATGAGTGCTCACAAATTTTTTCAAAAGATTATGGCACATCTTTGTGCAAGAGGTCCGTCAAAGGTTTCGATATCTCGGAGAAATCTTTGATAAACATTCTATAGAAACTAGCATGTCCCATAAACCTTTGCATAGGGTAAGGTAAATTTTCTATCACCTCAATTCTTTCTTGGTTTAATTTTTGAAGATGGATTTGAGCCAATTGATTTAATTTTTGCTCTTCCTTGTCCTGAGCCTGTTCTTCACATGGCTTGCTTAGTGCAGAAGAAAATGGGAATCTGATCGTCTCACTCCCCAATTCATAGAGATCGACATTTTCTTGATGTATGATCCTGCAACATCTAGAAAAGAAGTTCCAAAAACAATAGGACAATTTTTATCTTCTGAAATCATTAGTACATAAATATCAATAGGATAAATGAGTGATCCTATTATAATGTTGACTCTTTAAGAATGCCACAATGGCTTCATGTCCGTTTTATCTGCACGCTTAATAACAACATCAGTAGGCTCCAGTGTACACGAAGAAATTTCATTATAGATTTTTGCATAGAGAATATAGGTAATAATATTAACTGGGGAACCAAGGTCACACAACCCAAAATAGGACTTGCATCTGAAAGAACATGATAAATTTTTTACCTGTATTCTTACCTTTAGTACACCCATTAAGATAGGAAGTTGTGTCTTTGTCTTGGTGGACTTATTTGTTCACAACTAGTATAGGTGTAGTAAGTTCTTTTTACTATACAAAATAAGGTTGTGCCCCGCGTCGCTCCAACTTCACATTCTTCTTCCCTTTTGCTGAAATTGTTCCCTCCAGCTTCATGTTATTTGGCTTTTGATAAGGTTTTTTCCATCGCTCGGTTGGAGTAGTTTTCTTCGTTATAGCTTCCACCATGCGAATGGCCTTGAACTCCCTGCTGTCTTTCAAGTACTTTTTCTCTTGTATACCCAAGAACTTAGAAAAATCTTTCAAAACATGCAACATGGGGTTAGTTCCAATATTTAATTCACTACATAAATCTTTTACTTTTGAGGTTCTTTAGAAAGACTTTATGCTATCATAAATAGGATCAAATTTACTTTTCCTTTGAGCAAAGGTACCAATTCTCAGCATTACACCTTATCATATCAAGTAAGTTCCAAGCCTCTGATATTTCTGTCCCTAGAAAAGAACCTCTAGAAGCAAGATCTAAATCTTGATTGCTTTGTGAGTCAATTCCGCCGTAAAAGAAATTAACAATTAAGTAATCAGGATAATGGCGTTCAGGGCATAAAGAGAGTATTTCACGATACCTTATTTATGCATTGATCAGTTTATCTCCTTCTCTTTGTCCAAAGCTGCTGATTTTTCTTCTTAATGTATGTAACTTTCCTTGAGGGTTATAATAAGTGAGGAATGCTTCCACCAATTCTAGCTAGTTCCTTGAGATGTTACCGGCTGTCGTTCTAACCCTTCCTGAGCTCTTCCATCTAATAAATAAGGAAAGATTTATGGTTTTATTTCTTCATTGCTTATGTCCTGCAACTTAAAAGTTTCACAGCACGGTTACATTCCGTAATATGCTTATGTGGACATTTAGGTGCATAACCTCGGAATATATTTTCTTTCACCATAGTAATCAATCGAGGATTTATCTCATATATTTAGCGAGTTAGATAAGGGCCAACTGATATGAAATTCTCTCACAGAGGTGGTCCAACAACATATTCCACTCCCCACATGACAAATTTGCTCTTGAAGGAACATGGCTTCTTTCTATCTGCAAAAATCGTTAAGACACAAAATAATTCAAAACTTAAGACAAAGCCCAAAGCGCTTAGCTCCCCAGCAACGGCGCCAGAAATATCTTGATGGCTTGCAAGTGCACATGGTTTAGTTGTAGCCTTTTGGAAGTAAGAGTATCGATCCCACAGGGAGCACAGGAATCAGAATTTTGCCTCTTGTGGAGAACTATGATTTTTTTGGCCTACAAACAATTGTAGACTTAAAGCAGAGTGAGGGCGGATAAAAAAGATTGTTCAGTAGTGTTTGTAACTCGTAACTAAATAACGTAAAAAGTAAATTAAGTGGGGGAATTATGATGAGTAGTGAAACAACGGAATAAGAAGGGCGCTCTCAGGGAGTCCAGAATCCCCATTGGTATGTTTGTAATGCACATATGCATAAGCATAGTATATACTGGATACTTGAGCCAATGTTGACGATTATGCTAGGCGGAGCCAGTACTGTACACGTTCTACTCGTGGTAGACTTCGTGCACACGCCCCCAACATAGTCTCCCTAGAGGGTTACAACTCATGATAATTAATGGTTTCCCCATGGACACGACCTCTTCTCTGTTATTCCCCGGACAATTGCAAATGTTCGGAGCAGTAGGCCTTTTACAGTCACCTCGAATTACATCCGTGTCCCAAACCTTAACAACAACAGTGATATGCTTCATGGCCATAAGGAAAAAATGCTGAGTGGGGCCCCTCCACAACATGCATGAAGTTATTGAACTAAGCATTCAACAGAGAATCTCATAACCACAATAAACATTTCAGATCCTACACATACTAAGATTCATCCATATCCCCGAGAACTTGTGGTCTACTCACACATGGGGGCACAAACATCATGACAATAGTAATAGAATACATGGATAAGAGATTCAAATGATACACCAAAGGATCCACTAGGGTTCTTGATGTTGCAGATGATAAGGATGTGGATGATGACGATGATGATGATGTGGTTGATGGCAATGACGGTGGTGATGACATTGTCCTCCTCCGCATTGAGAAGGACTCCTTCCTACTCCTTGCCAATCCCTCCTCCGGATGAACTTTGGAGGCTAGGGTTCTGTCTTCTAGATGAGTTTAAGGTGTCTCTGGACATCTGATTCACGGTCTCATCGACGGGGTGAAAATACTTGATCCAGCGGCGGCGTGCCATATGACTGCTCATACGGGCGCTTGCGGTCGTATGGAACAATATCTTTCGTGCTGACAGTGTGACGACGTCCATTCCTTTGGCCTCATTGCTTGATTATTTTATGGAAAGTGATCATCACCCTAAATACGTGATTCCACCACCATTACTAAGGATTTTATCAATTGAATGATAATTGATCCAAAAGACATTACCTGAGGTATTATCAACAAAAAGAAGTGCGCGAACGCGGTAAAATTCTGAAAAGACTTAGGCACATTTACTTAGTAGAAGCATCATAAAATTGGACTCATGGGCTCCCAGATAGCCACCCTTGACCACAGCTGCAAGAATTCTGCCAATGCATCACTCCCTAAGTTTGGTCCAGTTTCCGCACACCAAGATCCGTCCTCCATCGCAGTTGCAACTATCATATGCAACCTTACACGCACCAGTATCCTATCATATATCGTTGGTGTAATCTGTTGCACCCTCATTATGTCATCCATTGATCCTCCAAGAATAGATTCTTCTTCCCATCATTTGCGCTCGTTCTTGATGCTTCATGGAAGATAATCATAGATTCATCCGACACCTTGATATTGAATTAATTCCAGGGCTTGCTCGTGTCCGATCGTTTGAGACATGGCCATCTACTTTTCGTGGCCATGTTCATCCACATCAAATTAGGAACGCCAAGCCCACCGACCCACTTAGGTGCACGCACGGCCTCCCAGGCAATGACACAATTGCCGCCTACATCCTCAACTTTCTTGCAGCACGAGAAATCTCTGCATACCTTGTTCTGCGTGGCTATTGTTTCGATAGGGATATGAAGTGCCAACATCGCATGGATTGGCATGACATAAAGGATGGATTGTGCAAGAGTTAACCTGCCACCCTTGGGCATCAGCGCTGCTTTCCACTTTCACAGACGGTTAGCAACTTGATCGACAAGGTACTAAAGTTGCATAGTCGATTGCTTGCTTAGGGATAACGGTATTCCAAGTACTTAATTGGAAATGAGCCCAACATGCATTAGCGTTCATTGTTGGCCCTTGCCATATCCTCCTATGAACATCAAATTGGTAATGTCATGGATTTGCACATGTTGATACGTAGCCCAGAAACTTCCCCAAACAACTCAAGGATTGACTTGCAACACAACAACTCTGATTTGTTTGGATTCACAAGTAGTACCATGTCATCTGCGAATATCGAAAGCCTTTGTTGCATACCCACCCCATCTAAGGGAGCCAAGATTCCATGGTTAAATGCCAACTGAAATACATGATGTAATGGCTCCATGGTGAGTATAAACAAGATCGACGATAGAGGATCTCCTTGACTAGCCCCAGGAAATTGTAGATGGTGTCACCATGATCCCCATTTAACATAATCTTGGTTGTGGAATTAGCCATAATATCACATATCCACAAGAACAACCACGGTCCAAACCCCACCTTCCACATAACTTTAGTAGGAACGGCCATTGAACCGAATCAAGACCTTCAAGATATCATGTTTTAGGAGCACCGTTGGGGTCTTGAGAGGATGCAACCTGCGAGCCATGCACTACACAAGCATGAAGTTATAATGCAGAGATCTTCGCCTTACGAACACACTTTGATGGTTTCCCACAAGCTTAGGTAGTTCCACGTCCAGCCTTGATGAGAGAACATTCTAAATGATTTTGACCACCCCATGCAGAAGATTGATAGGCCGAAAATCACACACATCAACTACAGCATATTTATTTGGCTAGCGGGGGGCAGGAGATTTGTTGATTGTCGCCGCCATTCCCGTGGCATCTCCATTGTAGAAGCACATCATAGCTTTCATGAAATTCCCCCGAATCACATTCCAACATGTGGTGTAAAACCAACCAGTGAAGTCTTCTGGCCCCGGTGCTTTGTCCGGTGCCATAGATTTGATGACCCGCTTAACCTCCTCGCAAGTAAAAGACATCTCTAGCTAAGTAAAATCCACACTTGACAAATAAAGTATGTCCAAGTTGAGTGCATGTTCCCACTGACATGTGCTCCCAAAAGCCTGGCCATAGTATGCATCCACCCACGATGCGACCTCCTCCTGCCCTGAGTACTATTATCTGTTATGCCTCACCTAACGCAACGCAGCAGGAACCTTCGATGACGCGCAACACTTCTCCTAGATCAACCAATTTGGCTATGTATTTTGGGCGGATTCACCGAAGTGATTCCACACCTTTTGTCATGGAATTTTACCGCTCAATCTTTGAGAATTTGCATGCACATGGAACTCTCGAGGCTCTAGATACCAATTGTGATGCTCTTGAAGGGATAGCAAGAGGGGATCATGGATTTGTAAGGGTTCTAGGTAGAGTCGGGGGAGAGTTGATAGAAAAGGCATTGTGGAATGAGAAAGAAAGGTGGCATTCTCGGTACCGTACCTACTGGGTTCAAGGACCCACCTATGCACGAACCACGGCTGCCCTTGGTCAAGATTCAAGAAGATAATGGAGTTACTCATCACGGGGTTTTTTCCCTTAATCTAGTGGTGGTTTGTAGATCTTCGTCATGAAATACATCAAACAATCTCTTATAGAAGAAGCCAAGGCTTCATGGTGGCATGCAGATCTTTGTTCAAAGATCTCCATTGCTATCGTTCGAGCCCATCCAACTCAAGAAGGAAGCAAGACCGAACTACCTAGCAACGATACCCGCCGGCCAAGACCCAGGGACGACCTTGTTCGGCAACGGTCGCCCTAGTGGGCCAGAACTCCGCAGGTCTTCAACGGCAAGCTATTACCTCACCTATATGTGGCACAACTATTCTACGTTCACAGAGAATTTGCACAACGTGGCAGGTGGGAAGGTGTGCCAGAAGGTGGACAAGATACTGTTGGATTCATGGCTCCGCAGACCCAAGAAGGTTCGAACTCTGGGGCGTGTGTGAAGATCTCAACCTCTCAAGCTTCGAGCTCGTCGCCCCACAGCCTAGCCTTGCCGGATTCGCATGAATGGGGAAAAGATGAACACGACAGTTTACCCAGGTTCAGGCCACCTTGCGGTGTAAAACCGTACTCCTACTTTGGGGTGGATTGGCCTCACGAGGGTTGAGGATGAACGAGTACAATGGATGAACAGCCTGGCGAGGATTGTTGTGGTGAGGGTGGAAAGGGTTGGATCAGTTCTGGGTCCGGGGGAATGGATCCCTTCTACGGTGGTGGCTAACCTATATTTATAGTGGCCACTGTCCTCTGCCCTTGAAACTTAGGCGGGGAGGGATCCCACAATGGCCAATTTGAAAGGGGACAAGTAGTACATCTAATCCTGACGAAAGGTGGTCTTCGCGTGCAAAGCTTCTGCTCGTGACGCGGCTGTGGCCTCTGTGATGACATCCGTTGTCGTGGGGAACCACGGCCACCTATGGGGCCATGAGCCGCTTTTGGTTTGGCGAGGGGATGGGCACGTTGCACAAAGAGCAGAGAAGCGTAACACAGCGCGACAGTGATCATACGGGCAGTTTTACCCAGGTTCAGGCCACCGTGAGGCGTAAAACCCTACTCCTACTTTGATGGATTGATGGTGCATAATGGTGGAGAACACGACACTCTTGCCCGGCAGGGTTGCCTCGTGGCGAGAGTGGCAACACGCATATGAATATGCGAGGGTCTGAATCCTCTCTGCAGGATAAAGGGGTCACCATAGTGGCAAATTTGTCTTTTACATACTTTTTAGATAGAAAAAACAGTGCTACTATAAATAACTCTGCAGGAGGACCGAGCGCATTATATGCGCCGCTCAGTGTCACATCACAGTGTGCCGGGCAAACCATGACAGGCTTTTTTGCCAGCTTCACGCCTACTTGCTTGACCCGTCTCAGGACGGGTACCATTTGGAGGTGTTTTCCATAGGAAATGGCTGCCATGTGGCAGGAAGCAGCCACTTAGTCACTTAGAGACTTGACACCGCACTGACCGATGACTTGCATCGCTGTAAGGTAGAGCAGTGAAGCTTTGATGGGGCAGTCCATCCTTGTTGTGCCCGGCAAGCCTGCCAGGGCGGTCTGGTGGCTTGTCTTCAGGGCAATCCTCGTCCTCCTCAGGCTTGCCTGCCCGGCAAGGGAGGTTTTTCCCTTAGCTTCACTAGTTCGACTTGGTCTTCTTGATATGCACTTTGATCCTTCAAAGGACTGATCTTTAGTGCTTGGTCTGATCTTGGGTGCTGCAATCTTATCCTTAGGTCAGTGGCTTGTTGTCCGTGCATGAGTCAGGGGAAAACATACACCCGTTGTCTGTGTACCCCGACAGAAACCCTGGGCCTGAGCCATACATGTCGCTGGGCACGTTGGTTTAGGCTCCAAACAGTGCACGGACACGTGGCAGATGAAGGTTACGCGCATGGTGGTATGTCATGATCACCAGTCAATCGAACGTCCACTTCGCGTAATTACCGCGAGTCGTCGTGGTGTGGGACTGTACCAGTTAATGTTGAATGGTAACTTTTCTAAAGAGTCGCTTCCTCCCTCATGTCGTTTCCCTTAAGAAGGGAAAACGCGGAAGGGTACTGCTCATTCATCATCTACCTTGCCTCCCCATCATATTCCTCCTCAAGCTAAGCAACTGCCCTCTTCCCTCGCCCACACTCGCCATCGATCCCCTCCCAATTTCCTTCTCTGCTCTCATCGCATCTTAGGGGACATGGGGAAGAAAACTGCTGCCAGGAGAAAGCAGAAGATCACCGCGAAAGAGGCGGCCGCCGAGGGGAGCAAGAGGGTGATGTAGCTTGAAGCTACGTCGGTATTTCCCGAAAGAGGAAGGGATGATGCAGCATAGCGGCTGTAGGTATTTCCCTCAAACGTGAAACCAAGGTTATCGAACTAGTAGGAGAACCATGCAACACAACGTAAACAACACCTGCACACAAATAACAACTTCTCGCAACCCACGTGAAAAAGGGGTTGTTAATCCTTTCCGGGTAGCGGCGCCTCAAGATAGGCAAACGGACGTGAGATAAAATTGTAGTAGATTGATAGATCAAACGCCAAACAAAATAAATAAGAATAAATTGCAGCAAGGTATTTTTGTATTTTTGGTTTAGTAGATCTGAAAATAAAAGCAAAAGAAAATAGATCACAAAGGCAAATAATATGAGAAAGAGACCCGGGGGTCGTATGTTTCACTAGTGGCTTCTCTCGAGAAAAATAGCAAATGGTGGGTAAACAAATTGCTGTTGGGCAATTGATAGAACTTCAAATAAGCATGACGGTATCCAGGCAATGATCATTACATAGGCATCACGTCCAAGATTAGTAGACCGACTCCTGCCTGCATCTACTACTATTACTCCACACATCGACCGCTATCCAGCATGCATCTAGCGTATTAAGTTCATGGAGAAACGAAGTAATGCAGTAAGAACGATGACATGATGTAGACAAGATCTAACTATGTAAAGATAGATCCCATCGTTTTATCCTTAGTAGCAACGATACATATGTGTCGGTTCCCCTTATGTCAATGGGATCAAGCACCGTAAGATCGAACCCACTACAAAGCACCTCTTCCCATTGAAAGATAAATAGATCAAGTTGGCCAAACAAAACCCAAATATCGGAGAAGAAATACGAGGCTATAAGCAATCACGCATAAGAGATCAAACAAACTCAAATACTTTCATGGATATAAAAGATAGATCTGATCATAAACTCAAAGTTCATCCGATCGCAACAAACACACCGCAAAAAGAGATACATCATATGAATGTCCAAGAGACCATCGTATTGAGAATTCAGCGAGAGAGAGGAAGTCATCTAGCTACTAACTACGGACCCCGAAGGTATATAAAGAACTACTCACGTATCATCGGAGAGGCACCAATGGAGGTGGTGAACCCCATCCGAGATGGTGTCTAGATTGGATCTAGTGGTTCTGGACTCTGCGGCGCCGGAATTGATTTTCGTCGACTCCCCTAGTGTTTCTAGAATATTAGGGTATTTATAGAGCAAAGAGGCGGTCCGGGGGGCACCCGAGGTGGGCACAACCCACCAGGGCGCGCCTGGGCCTCTTGGCGCACCCTGGTGGGTTGTGCTCTCCTCGGAGCACTACCCAGGCGCAGCCTTGGCCCATTAGGTGTCTTCTGCTCCAAAAAAAATCTTCATAATGTTTCATGGCATTTGGACCCCGTTTGGTATTGATTTCCTGCGATGCAAAAAACATGCAGAAAACAGCAACTGGCACTTGGCACTATGTCAATAGGTTAGTACCAAAAAATGACATAAAATGACTAAAAATGATTATAAAAAATCCAAGATTTATAATATAACAGCATGGAACAATCAAAAATTGTAGATACGTTGGAGACATATCAGCATCCCCAAGCTTACTCCTACTCGTCCTCGAGTACGTAAGTGACAAAAAACAGAATTTTTGATGTGGAATGCTACCTATCGTGTCATATCATATTATTTTCTTTATAGCATGGACATTTGGACTTTTATATTGTTCAAAGCAATAGTCTAGTTTTGACATGATAATTTAAATACTCAAGCATATAAACCAGCAACCATGTTTTTCAAAATATCAACGCTAAAATAAGCTATCCCTAGCCCATAGGCTCAATCATTGATCCATTCATGAAACACACTCGCATATTAGCTACACTCAATACTCAAGTACGATCATATTGCCTCCTATTTGGTGCTTTTATAAGAAAAGATGGAGACTCAAATTCAAAAATAAAAATTACATAAAAGAAAGTCCCTTCACAGAGGGAAGTAGGGATTTGTAGAGGTGACACAGCTCAAAGCGAAATATTTAGAGATAAAAACATTTTGGGAGGTGTATCCTTCCCACCAGCGAAAACAACTTAGAGTTCCCAACACTTTCCATGCTAGATATATCATAGGTGGTTCCCAAACAGAAAATAAAGTTTATTCCTTTTTCAACCATACTTTCACTTTCGATGGCTAGTCGTATCCACGGTTGCCTTCTGTCGGTGTACTAAAGTTTGGGCCCTTTGGTACCCCTTACTTGTGCACGGGCAGTTGTAGCCGTACCCGTGGCACGGTTGACGGAGGAAGGTGGGGACGAGATACAGGACGACGGAAGCGGTCAAGCCAGTGACCGAGAACAAAAGACGAGCTGGGGATCTTGCTGGGACGGCTTGCTAAACCCTGGCAAGATCCTTGCCGGGATGATTTCCAGAGCACTAACAAACCACAACCCTTGGGGTTGGGAGCTCTGACACCATCGACAATGTCGAGGCCAAAACCCAGGGGCGCGTGCGTAGTGGCATGCAGATCTTTGTGAAGACTAAAAGATAAAGTTCCCGGCAAGGCCCTTGTCGAGGACGTGCGAGGCCCCGACAAGACTCTCACTGGGGATGGTTGCAAGGCCACGACAAGACTCGGCCGCCTAGTAAACACTCCAGCGCGGTCGCTGGCCTGCCAGCCTAGCAAGCACCTGCGTGGTGGCATGCAGATCTTCGTGAAGATCCTACCACCTCTCCAGCGCAGCAGCTGGCCAGCCAACTTGGCATTGCATAACTCGTCGACCTGGACGCGTCTCGAGACAGGGCGGGGCCGCGACGGACGGGATGGTCTCTATTCCCGTCCCCGATAAAGCTAAGGGGCATGTAAGCAGTGCATTTAATGCATTTGTCCTAAGATGCCGATGATAAACATAGACACTGTATCTACTTTCCACCTCATGTGTGCCACTGTGGCAACCCCTTGGACATATAAAAGGAGGCCCACTGCGTACTGGAGGAGGATTCTTACTTTCGAACCTCTCGGCCCAGCTTGCATGCATAGCGACTAGCCGAAGCTCAAGAAAACAAAATATACACTCAAGCAGGACTAGGGTTTCACGCTTCTCAGCAGCCCGAACCTGGGTAAAAATCCATCGTGTTGATCATTAGATCTGCTCTTTGCACACCCCTCTTCCCTGCCAAACCATAGAAGGGTACCAAGTGATCCCGTAGGTGTC
Source organism: Aegilops longissima (assembly GCA_021605205.1). Classification (NCBI taxonomy): domain Eukaryota; kingdom Viridiplantae; phylum Streptophyta; class Magnoliopsida; order Poales; family Poaceae; genus Aegilops; species Aegilops longissima. The sequence continues at coordinate 293,211,552 of CM038681.1, forward strand.
ATTTCCCCCCAACATCTTTGGCGCACCAAGTAGGGGGGGGCGAGTTTTGCAAACCTGATCTAGCGGTTAGCACGTAGTTTCCTTGATCACCATGTGGCTCCCAAGAAGAAGGGGATCACGGCGATCGGTTTGTCTGGAGCCGATCCGCCCGTGCCACCACGGACGGGCGACGAGGTAGTCGCAGATGGTGGCGGAGGTGCAGATCGCGGGCATCTACGACATTCTGGCAACTGAAGGCAGGCGAGCAGCATCGTTCATGCCCGAGATGATGAGCCGCATGCTGCCGCGTCCAAGAATGGAGTCGTGCCGCCTACGGGCGACTCAGGGACCTCCAAGGGCGGAGCCGTGCTGCCTACGGGTGGCACGGCGACCTCCAAGACACCCCCGTCAGCGCCCATGCTACGGTCCTCCCAGGTCGTGCCCGACGAGCAGCACCGCGACGCTGGTGACCCCGGGCACCGCCATGGGAAGAGCCCTTTGCATCATTCTCGACATGCGCAGGGCCGACATGCACGCCAAGATGCTGGCCAAGACAGTGCACGGTCGCGGAACCGTGACGATGCTCCTTCTAACATGGTTAGAAGTCCGAGCAACTCCTGTTCCTCGCGCTTGTCGCTGCCACCTACGCCAGTAGAAGCATTAGCGTGAACGTAGCTACTCTTCGACTTCCCTCCTGCTGCGGAGAAGCAAGAAGAATGGAGGGCTGCCATCCAAAGCCTTATTGGCCATGCCAATAAAGATCGATACCAGGAGGCGGGCCCTTTGCTGCATCGGTCCACCGAGCCAGCGGGTGTTGGCGGCAGACGGGTCGGAGGCGCCGCAACTATAGTGCACTCCCCTCCACCATGACAGCAACGGTCGCCAGCTCAGTGGTCGATGCCCGTGAAGATGGATCCACGGCGTCGTCTGATCCACGAGCTCGTCGCGACCAACGTCAAGTCCTTCGAGAGCGGGTTAAAGAGGACGCTCGAACTACGATCAAGCGATGATGGGAAGCACACCATCAATCTGATAGGCGTGCAGGGCCCACTGCATACAGGCCTGCACCGGGCGTCGGTGTCAAAACCGGCAGATCTCAGATAGGGGGTCTCGAACTGTGCGTTTGAGGATCGAAGGTAATAGGAGACAGGGACACGATGTTTACCCAGGTTCGGCCCATCTTGGTGGAGGTAATACCCTACTTCCAGCTTGATTATCTTGGATGAATATGGGGTTTACAAGAGTTGATCTACCTCGAGATCGTAATGGCTAAACCCTAGATGTCTAGCCTGTATGATTATCATTGCCTCTACAGACTAAACCCTCCGGTTTATATAGACACCGGAGGGACCTAGGGTTATACAGAGTCGGTTTACAGAGAAAGGAATCTTCACATCCAAATGCCAAGTTGCCATCCACACAAAGGAGAGTCCCATCTGGACACGGGAGGAAGTCTTCTATCTTGTATATTCACGGCCGATTAGTCCGGCCCAAGTCACATAGCCCAGACGCCCGAGGACCCCTTAATCCAGGACTCCCTCAGTAGCCCCTAAACCAGGCTTCAATGACGATGTGTCCAGCGTGCAGATTGTCTTCGGCATTGCAAGGCAGGTTCCTTCTCTGAATACTTAAAAGCATATGACCCGAAGAGTTATACTCGTCTTTTTATTTAATGTCATACTCTTCGGCTTCTGCGCCTCCATTACTCCTACTTCCACATGTCGAGCGAATACAAACGGTCAGAGTATTTTTTGCACATAACACCCTGGCCATTTAAAAAAGGCGCCTATTTAAAGGTATTGGATCTCAGATGCCCTTGCACCCCAGGAGGAAAATCCTTAGAGCTTGCTAGGAGAAACCATTCAAACATGGCTAGCACTCCCAATTCTTCCTCCCGCCCTCATGTCTCCAAAAAGGCGGTTGGGAGAGACGTTCGGTATCCCATGATCAGCTGGTTAAGCTTCAAACACAGGGATTCCTCCCCCCCCCCCCGCGGATCTAGTCCCCGTTCGGGCAGGATTAACCTCTTTTACTGGCGAAGCCCTTGTGGAAAATTTCCCCAATCCAATCCAAGGGGAACAAGTGTGCTTTGTCTCCTTCTTATTAAGAGGCGTCGGATTTCCAATCCACCCTTTCCTCCGGGGTCTCCTGGAGTACTACGGCCTCCAACTGCACAATCTTACGCTGGCCTCTATCCTGCACATCGCGGGTTTCGTCGCTCTTTGCGAGCTATTCCTGGGTTGAGAGGCCCATTTTGAGTTATGGAAGAAGCTTTTCTACCTCGTCCCTCGCTCCCAAAAGGGATTTGTGTAACGCCCCCGATGCGGCTATATCTCCCACGTGTCGAAGCACGACTTAGAGGCATAACCGCATTGAAAGCAATGTCGCAAGTGAGGTAATCTTCACACAACCCATGTAATACATAAGGAAAGAGATACATAGTTGGCTTACAATGCCACTTCACACAAGACATAAATAAACATCCATCATTCAGAGTACACTCAAGGTCCGACCACGGAACCAAAATAAAAGAAGATACCCCAAATGCTACACAGATCCCGATCGTCCCAACTGGCTCCACTACGATCATCAGAAAAGACACATAGTAACGACCACGCTCCTCATCGAACTCCCACTTGAGCTCGGTTGCGCCACCTGCACCGCATCGCCGGCACCTGCAACTGTTTTGGTAGAATTAGTGAGTCACGGGACTCAGCAATCTCACACCCGCGAGATCAAGACTATTTAAGCTTATAGGACTAACAGAGTTCTAAGGTGGAGCTGCAGCAAGTTTACTAGCATATATGGTGGCTACATCGCAAAAGAGAGCGAGAAGAGAAGCAAGGCACGGTCGTGAAGCTAGTAGCGATCAAGAAGTGATCCTGAACTACTTACGTCAAGAATAACTCCAACATCGTGTTCACTTCCGGACTCCGAGAAGAGACCATCACGTTACACACGCGTTGATGTGTATTTTAATAGAGGTCAATTTCGGTTTTCTACATCGGACATTAACAAATTCCCATCTGCCTCATAACCGCGGGCACGGCTTTCGAAAGATAATACCCTGCAGGGGTGTCCCAACTTAGCCCATTATATGCTCTCACGGTCAACGAAGGATATTCCTTCTACCGAGAAGACCCGATCAATCTTGGAATCCGGACTACAAGACATTTCGACAGAATAAAACAAGACCAGCAAAGCCACCCGAATGTGCCGACAAATCCCGATAGGAGCTGCACATATCTCGCTCTCGTGGCACACCGGATGAGCAGACGTCGGGTTGGCATAGACCTGATTGCCCAAGGGCGCCGGACATCGCTCAAGTTGACCAGCACTCAAGGATAATCGCCCGGGGTTAAAATAAAGATGACCCTCGGCTCGCGAAACCCGGGGAAAAAGGCTTAGGTGGCAAATGGTAAAACCAATGTTGGGCCTTGCTGGACGAGTCTTATTCAAAGTGAACTGTCAAGGGGTCCCATAAATCACCCAACCGTAAGGAACGCGAAATCAAGGAACATAACACCGTATGACGGAAACTAGGTGGCAAGAGGGAACAAAACACTGCATAAGGCCGAGCCTTCCACCCTTTACCAAGTATATAGATGCATTAATTATAGCCGATATATATTGTGATATCCCCAACAAGTAAACATGTTCCAATAAGGAACAACATCTCCATGTTCCAACAAGGAACAAACTTCATCTTCACCTGCAACTAGCAACGCTATAAGAGGGGCTGAGCAAAGCGGTAACATAGCCAAACAACGGTTTGCTAGGAAAGGATGGTTAGGGGCTGACACAGAAATATGGGTGGCATGATAAGAAAAGTGATAGGCATCGTGGCAGAGGCATAGCAAAAGAGCGAGCAACTAGCATAGCAAAGATAGAAGTGATTTCGAGGGTATGGTCATCTTGCCTGCAATGTTCTCAGAGTTGTCGAAAACATGATCCTCGTAAGCGTTCTCAACAGGTTCCTCGTTCACGTACTCGTCTCCCGGCTCTACCCAAAGCAAGAACACAAACAAAGGAACCACGATAAATCACGGTGCAATGCACAATCAACATGATGCATAATATGGCATGATATGCGGGATGTGATATGCAATGCGTATGCGCGCTCCGGAAGGAAAATGATGAACCAGGCATCAACTTGGCAAACCAAGTATGCCGCTGGAAAGATGAGATGATTTCGGTTGAAATCGATATAAAGATCACCGGAATCGGATGCACGGTTTGCAAATGACAAGCAAAACAAGAATGGCACAAATCGCCATTAACAGCATGATGCCACTTAGCAAGCAACAAGAAATTAAGCTACTGCACCCAAACGTACCAACAAAGCACATGGCAGTGATCTACTCAAGATGCTTGACAAAAGATGAACACTGAGCTACGGCTAAATCACATCATAACAGGTTCAAACAAGCATGGAAAAAGTGCACAAAATATCAGGCTGGACATGGCAAAAACAGCATCAGGTAGCAATGTTCAGAGCAAGAAAACAACATGCTACAGGAACTTATAATAGCAAAACAAGGCATGGCATGAATCTACTCAAAGCATAGAACAAAAGTCCCTTACTGACCATAAGCTAAAAAGGATCAGAAAATGTAGTAACACCCATGTCAATATCGCAAGTTTCGTTAACAGATTCAGCAACATGGCATGTCAAAAACAGATAACAAGTAGGCATGTTTGAGAGCTCAAAGCACTCACTACGGAGCCTTTCATGATAAACTAAGCATACATACATCAAGAATACATGGCATAGAAGACATACATGGCAAGAACAACATCATAGCCTACACGGATCAACCACAACAACCTTGGCAAAATTGAACAACATGTAAACAATCTGCCAGGAAACATTTGGTAGCAAAAGTAGAGCTCGATTGACTCAAGCTATGGCACTCCATAATTGCAAACAAAGGCATGGATGGATAGAGCATAACCACATGTTCAAAACATCCTTACTGAAGTATCTCAAAATATGCATAGATCTCTCGGTAGCATCAAGTTAACATGGCATCAAAATATCACTAAACAGGGCTGAAAACAGAACATCAGACACCTACTTTGCATGCTTGTGCTAGTCACCACATAGATCACAAAAATACATGGCATACACCCTGGAAAGATGGCATGGCATATTACAAAACACATGTAGGATTCAAATTCATAGGGTGCACGATCAATCATAGCAAAAATAACAAAAGTGCAAGTTACATTAAGAAACGAAACTAACATCACATATCCCTCTTCCAACAGCATTTCGGGCATCAAGCTGAGCTCAAATGAAAATGATGCAATGAGATGAAATGGTCTACTCTTCGAGGCGAACATTTTGACACATTACACGCACGAAACGGAGCTACGGGTGCAGACTTATGATGCGTTGAAAATGCCACGAAATAAACAACGGAATAAAAACTTGATGAAATTTCGGGGAGGAGAAAGTCAACCCTCGGGCTACAGATCCGATCGAGGCCGATCCGGCTGGCGGGCGGCAGCCCGGCTCGCCGGAGCTCGGGCCGGAAGGAGAGGGCGCCAAGCGGGTCGGGTGGCCGCGCCGGCCGGGAGGCGGCGATCGGCGCGGCGGCGGGGCGACGGGACGAGGTGGTGGCCGAGGCGGTGACGGCGCCGCCGCCGCCAGCGGCGAGAGCGGCGGCGCCTCGGGCGCTGGCGGGAGCGGGCTCGGCGCCCAGCAGCTGGCGAAAGCAGCGGCGGCGACTGGCCGGGAGGGCCTCTGCTGGCTCGGGCGGGCCACGGCGGCGGAGGCGGCGGCGGGGCCACGTGGCGCCGCGCTGATTCGCCGGGCGGCGGCGGCGCTGGCGGGCGGACACGCCCGGCAGCGCGTAGTTTTGTCCGGCGCGAGGTAGGGAAGGCTAGGGTTGGACCCGGATTTGGACGGGAGGTGTTTAAATAGGCATAGAGGAGCTAGGAGAGTCCAAATGAGGTGCGGTTTCCACACGATCGTGATCGAACGACGGAGAGCATGGAAGTGACTTAGATGGGTTATTGGGCTGTTTTGAAGGGTGTTGGGCTACAACTTAAAAGAGGCCTTTGCGAGAGTGCGGTTAACCGCTGAGTACCAAACGAGCTCCAAATGACCCGAACTTGACCGGTGGTCTACCAGTGGTATACCAAGGCCACTTGACAAACCTCGGTCCATTCCGAGAAAGTTTAGTACCCGCCACGGAAAAACGTAAAAGGGGCGGCCGGGAACATAGGAGTGCCGGATTGCAAAACGGACAACGGGAAAAATGCTCGAATCATGAGACGAACACGTATGCAAATGCGATGCACATGATGACATGATGTAAAATGCATGACATGGACAAAATGCAAAACGAAGACAAAACCCAACCACGGAGGGAATATCATATCACAATGCCGAAAATGGCAAGAGTTGGAGTTACAAATATGGAAAGTTACACCCGGGGTGTTACAACACTCCACCACTACAAGAGGATCTCGTCCCGAGATCTAGGACTGAAAGAACTTCGGATATTCGGAACGGAGGTGATCCTCACGCTCCCAGGTGGCTTCTCGGTCGGAATGGTGTGACCACTTCACTTTCAAGAATTTGATTTACTTGTTGCGAGTCTTGCGCTCGGTTTCTTCAAGAATAGCAACGGGGTGCTCATGATAAGAGAGATCTTCTTGAAGGTCAATTTCTTTGAAGTTGATAGTGCGTTCAGGAGTCTTGAAGCACTTGCAAAGTTGTGACACGTGAAACACATCATGCACGTTCGCGAAGTTGGACGGAAGCTCAAGTTGGTAGGCGAGATCGCCTCTTTTGCCAATGATCTTTAAAGGACCCACGATCTAGGGGCAAGCTTCCTTTGATACCGGGCGACGAGTGCCTTTCATTGAGAGACGCGGAGGTAGACATGGTCTCCGATTTCAAAAACCACATCACGGTGCTTTTCATCATAATAGTTTTCCGGGCGCGATTATGCTGCTTTGAGATTCTCACGAATGACTTTGCACATTTCTTCGCTTCGTGATCAAGTCATTGCCAAGAAGTTGGCGCTCACCTGTCTCGGACCAATTGAGAGGAGTACGGCACTTTCGCCATAGAGAATTTCGAATGGGGCATTGCCGAACTCGCTTGAAGCTGTTGTTGTAGGAGAACTCGCATATGGAAGACAATCTTCCCACTTCATACCGAAAGAAATGACACAAGCCCGAGCATATCTTCAAGGATTTGATTGACTCGCCGACTTGGCCACTTGTTTGAGGATGGAAAGCTGTGCTGAAACGAATGTTGGTGCCCATGGCCTTCCTCAAAAGAATCCCAAAACTTGGAGGTAAAGATGCTGCCATGGTCTCAAGAGATCACTTGTGGAATGCCGCAAGGAGACAATCCTGGATGTGTATAGCTCGCTAACCGAGCTGCTGTGATAGATTCTTTGATAGGAAGAAAATGAGCCACTTTAGTAAGCTTGTCAATGACAACGAAGATAGCATCATTTCCACGCTTGGACTTTGGAAATCCAGTCACGAAGTCCATTTCAATATGATCAAACTTCCATTCGGAATAGCAAGAGGTTGGAGGAGACCAGCTGGTCTTTGGTGTTCTGCTTTCACTCTTCCGCAGACATCACATTCATTCACGAATTGAGCAGTTTCTCGCTTCATTCGAGTCCACCAATATGATCTGCTTGAGGTCCCGGTACATCTTCGTATTTCCGTGATGAATGGATAGAAGCGAATTGTGAGCCTCGCTCATAATGACTTTTCTCAGATCACCCTTAGGAACCACAATCCGTCCTCGAAGAAAAGAGTATTTTTGTCATCAACGTGGAAGCACTTGTACATGGAAATGCCCTTGTCGATACCACGTTTCACCTTTTTCACCATGGTATCCAGGAGTTGAGTCTCACGAATCTGATCTTCCAAAGTAGGAGAGACTATGAGGTTGGCAAGAAAACCTTGAGGAACAACTTGAAGATTCAGCTTGCAGAAAGCTTCACAGAGATCCGGTTGGAAGGGCTTGAGGATTAAACTGTTGCAGTAAGCCTTCCTGCTCAAAGCATCTGCAATGACATTGGCCTTGCCCGGAGTATATTCAATACTTGGGTTGTACTCTTGAATCATTTCACCCATCGAGTCTGCTGAGGTTGAGGTTGGGCTGAGTGAAGATATACTTGAGGCTCTTGTGATCGGTGAATATGTCCACTTTCCTTCCCAACAAGAGATGTCTCCATGTTATCAATGCATGGACAACGCCGCCAACTCAAGATCGTGAGTGGGGTAGTTCTTTTCGTTGGGCTTCAGCTAACGAGAGGTATAGGCCACAACTCTCTTCTCTTGCATTAACACAGCACCGAGACCTTGAAGAGAAGCATCACGAAAACTTCAATGGCTTGGATTCATCAGAGGAGTCAAGACAGAGCTGTGACGAGTTTCTCTTTGAGGGTATTGAAAGCAACGCCACACTCGTGGAGACCGTACATACTTCACATGCTTCGAGGAGGTTGGAAAGAGGCTTTGCAATCTTGGAGAAGTTCTCAACGAATCTTCGCAATAGCTTGCAAGACCAAGAAAATCGCAAGCTGCTTGACATTCGAGGAGGTTCCCAATTCACAACTGCGGACACCTTCTCGGATTGACAAATGATGCCCTTGGCGGAGATAATATGACCAAGGTAAAGCACTTCATTAAGCCCAAATTCACATTTGGAGAACTTCGCATAGAATTGATACTCTCTGAGCTTGTCTAGCACCAATCGCAAATGTTTGGCATGATCCTTCTTATTCTTGGAGAAGACCAAAATATCATCAAGATAGACCAAGACGAATTCATTGGTGTAGGGGTTGAAGATGAAGTTCATCATCCGAGAGAATGTTGGAGGAGCATTGACGAGGCCGAAAGACATGACAGTATATTCATAAGAACCAAAGCTTGTTCTGAATGTTGTCTTGGGAATATCTTGTTCACGAATGCGAATCTGATGATAACCCATACAAAGGTCAAGCTTGGAGAACACTTTAGCACCTTTGAGTTGCTCGAAAAGCTCATTGATGTTGGGAAGTGGATACTTGTTCTTGATTGTCTTCTTATTCAATGGGCGGTAATCGATGCAAAGTCGGTCCGTGCCATCCTTCTTCTGGACAAAAAGAACACCACAACCCCAAGGAGATGAACTCGGTCCGATCAAACCCAGACGCTCTTGTTCATCGAGCTGCTTCTTCAATTCCTTCAGCTCATCAGGTCCAAGCTTGTATGGACGCTTGCAAACGGGTTCGATGCCGTGCTCAAGATCAATAACGAATTCAATCGCCGATGAGGAGGCATACCCGGAAGCTCTTCCGAAAGACATCTTGGTACTCACAAACGATCGAATCGAGAGATAGCATCCAATTCGCCCTTCTCATTAAGAGAAAACAACCGAATGGTTTCATCACGAAGCGCATAGATGATCACATCATTAGAAGAGTGAGTCAATTGAGTTTCCCAGCAGCACAATCAAGCTGAGCTTTGTGCTGAGAAAGCCATCCATTCCGAGAATAAGATCAATATCCGAGTCACCAAGGACAATTGGTTTAGCCAGAAATCTATAGTCGCCCATCTTGATTGTGGTATCCGAACCACCAAACTGAGCTCAACCGCTTACCCGGAGAAATGACATCCATGGGTTTACCCAAATGAGAAGAAGTGAATTCATGCTTGGCAAAAACGGTCTTGACATGAAACAATGCGATGCACCAAGATCAAATAATACTTTTGCAGAATATCATTAATCGAGAGATTACCCATTATCACATCGAAGATTCCTCCGCTTGAGCTGCATTCATCATATTGACCTTGGCATGCTTTGGATTATGCTTGACCACCGCATTGCTGGAAGATTTCACAGAGGAGGAGGCGGAAGGCGCCTTTGGTTGAAGCACTTGTTCGCATAGTGACCTTTCTCACGACACTTGTTGCAAGTCACCTCTAAGAGCGGACGGTGGTAAGGAGCACTTGACCTTAAAGCTTGAGAATTAAACTTGTTCTCGATAGCCTGGGTTGGGCGGGTGGGAAGATCCACGCCACCGAGTTCTTCTCACGATAAGGCCGACGGAACAGAGGAGGAGGAAGGTAGAACTTCTGCTGCTTAGCTGCCACTTGAGAGGAAGAAGAAGACTGAATCTGCATCCCCGATTCTCTTCTTAGAAGCCTCACATTTGAGCTGGGCAGCTTCTTGCTTCAGTGCCATGTTGTAGAATTCATCATACTTTTCGGCCCAAAAGCACAAGAGCTAATTGCAGATCTTCTCCGAGACCACCTCTGAATTGATAGATCATACTCTTTTCATCGTGGACGCCTTGCTTAGCAAAGCGAAGCGAGTTTCGAACTGGATATTGTATTGATACACGACATGTTGCCTTGCTTGAGATTGCGGAACTCCTCACGCTTGCTCTCAACAACACTTTTCGAATGTGGTGAGCTCAAAATCTCGGCGGAACTCATCCTGTAATGACACGACCTCCTCTCGAATCTTTTATTGCTGGTACCACTCAGCAGCTTGGTCCTTGAGTTGAAACGAAGCAAACTTGACAAAGTCCTCGTGTCCGACATTGCTATATTCAAAATGTTTGCAGATGTCCACAAGCCAATCGTCGGCGTCTGTGGCCTCGACACGTAAACCGAAAGACTTCGCTGATTAGCGAGGAACCGATCGAGAGTAGCAAAGTGCGGCTGGTTGTTGCCTTGACCTTGATTTCCTTGATTGCCTTGCCCTGAGTACGCTCTTGCAAGAGCTGCAAAATCATCTCGAGCATTGGCATTGGTGGCTGCCATGATAGCTTGCCAGCCTCCGGAGGCGGAGGTGGAGGTGGAGGGTTCGACCGATTCCCATCATTTCGCTCCGGATTCGACGCTTGGCGGAGCCATCTCAAGAGGGTGACATCCATTAGCACTTGATAGACAAAAAGTCAAGTAGAATCAACGGATAGAAATTGCAACATATAGTCTTCACAATAAACATTCAACAAGGAAGAACGAATGAATTCCAAAAGCTTAACATCACACGCCCATTAAGGTGAGAAGCCACTTGATTAAGGGTTGATGAAAAATAACAAGGTAAGATCGAACAAATAAGTGGTAAGGATTACCCAATCACGAACCAAATATCTGCGGAAGAAATGCTAGGAGCTACTTGAATCCCACCTATAAACTCCCAAACTTTCTGGTTATGCAATCTGGTGTTGGGGATACAGGGACACAAAATATATCACCCAAACTAACAATACCTAGATCCAGCCAGTATCCATCCGTCAACACATAACCAAGAAACCTTCGAAATCGTGGTACCTCGACCTTCAAAAACATCCGTTATACAAGTCATGGCAATACTCCCGAGCTCGCCCAAGATCAAGGGTTATCGGGTTATCTCATCAACAACTGCACAAAAGAGATTTCGATGTCGGTAAAACTCGTATTCCAGAATCGCAACGATAAAATTGTGACGACAACACCTCGGAGCTCAACTCCCGGACACCGCCACAACCCCTAAATGTCGAGGCACCAAGAACAATGTTCTCGTCACAAAACCATCGGAACGATTCCAAGATACCCGCGTGATCCTAAAAAAAAATCTAGTGAAATTTGAGGAGAGGAGAGTCAAAACTTCTACGTCAGGAGACCTCACAGAGCTACGAAGGACTGGGAGTAAAAGAATCCTACTCTCCGATATATATAATCCTAAGACTCAAAACATTTTCCGCTCTAGACTCAACAACGCCAAAGAAACAATCAAGTAGGGGGCTCCTAAGTTGGGAAGGCTTTGATTACCAACTTGTATCGCCTCGATGCGGCTATATCTCCCACGTGTCGAAGCACGACTTAGAGGCATAACCGCATTGAAAGCAATGTCGCAAGTGAGGTAATCTTCACACAACCCATGTAATACATAAGGAAAGAGATACATAGTTGGCTTACAATGCCACTTCACACAAGACATAAATAAACATCCATCATTCAGAGTACACTCAAGGTCCGACTACGGAACCAAAATAAAAGAAGATACCCCAAATGCTACACAGATCCCCGATCGTCCCAACTGGGCTCCACTACGATCATCGGGAAAAGACACATAGTAACGACCACGCTCCTCATCGAACTCCCACTTGAGCTCGGTTGCGCCACCTACACCGCATCGCCGGCACCTGCAACTGTTTTGGTAGAATCTGTGAGTCACGGGACTCAGCAATCTCACACCATGCGAGATCAAGACTATTTAAGCTTATAGGAAGGACAGAGTTGTAAGGTGGAGCTGCAGCAAGCGACTAGCATATATGGTGGCTACATCGCAAAAGAGAGCGAGAAGAGAAGCAAGGCACGGTCGTGAAGCTAGTAGCGATCAAGAAGTGATCCTGAACTACTTACGCCAAGCATAACTCCAACACCGTGTTCACTTCCGGACTCGCCGAGAAGAGACCATCACGGTTACACACGCGATTGATGTGTATTTTAATAGAGGTCAACTTCGGTTTTCTACAACCGACATTAACAAATTCCCATCTGCCTCATAACCGCGGCACGGCTTTGAAAGATAATACCCGCAGGGTGTCCCAACTTAGCCCATTATAAGCTCTCACGGTCAACGAAGGATATTCCTTCTACCGGAAGACCCGATCAATCTCGAATCCCGGACTACAAGACATTTCGACAAAGAATAAAACAAGACCAGCAAAGCCGCCCGAATGTGCCGACAAATCCCGATAGGAGCTGCACATATCTCGTTCTCGTGGCACACCGGATGAGCCAGACGTCGGGTTGGCATAGACCCTGATTGCCCAAGGGCGCCGGACATCGCTCAAGTTGGACCAGCACTCAAGGAGAACTAGCCCGGGTTAAAATAAAGATAACCTCGGCTCGCGAAACCCGGGGAAAAAGGCTTAGGTGGCAAATGGTAAAACCAATGTTGGGCCTTGCCGGACGAGTCTTATTCAAAGCGAACTGTCAAGGGGTCCCATAAATCACCCAACCGTAAGGAACGCTAAATCAAGGAACATAACACCGGTATGACGGAAACTAGGGTGGCAAGAGGGAACAAAACACTGCATAAGGCCGAGCCTTCCACCCTTTACCAAGTATATAGATGCATTAATTATAGCAGATATATATTGTGATATCCCCAACAAGTAAACATGTTCCAATAAGGAACAACATCTCCATGTTCCAACAAGGAACAAACTTCATCTTCACCTGCAACTAGCAACGCTATAAGAGGGGCTGAGCAAAGCGGTAACATAGCCAAACAACGGTTTGCTAGGAAAGGATGGTTAGGGGCTGACATGGCAATATGGGTGGCATGATAAGCAAGTGATAGGCATCGTAGCAGAGTCATAGCAAAAGAGCGAGCAACTAGCATAGCAAAGATAGAAGTGATTTCGAGGGTATGGTCATCTTGCCTGCAATGTTCTCAGAGTTGTCGAAAACTTGATCCTCGTAAGCGTTCTCAACAGGTTCCTCGCTCACGCACTCGCCTCCGGCTCTACCCAAAGCAAGAACACAAACAAAGGAACCACGATAAATCACGGTGCAATGCACAATCAACATGATGCATAATATGGCATGATATGCGGATGTGATATGCAATGCGATGCGCGCTCCGGAAGGAAAATGATGAACCAGGCATCAACTTGGCAAACCAAGTATGCCGCTGGAAAGATGAGATGATTTTGGTTGAAATCGATATAAAGATCACCGGAATCGGATACACGGTTTGCAAATGACAAGCAAAACAAGAATGGCACAAATCTGCCATTAACAAAGATGATGCCACTTAGCAAGCAACAAGAAATTAAGCTACTGCACCCAAACGTACCAACAAAGCACATGGCAGTGATCTACTCAAGATGCTTGAAAAAGATGAACACTGAGCTACGGCTAAATCACATCATAACAGGTTCAAACAAGCATGGCAAAAGTGCACAAAATATCAGTCGACATGGCAAAAACAGCATCGGTAGCAATGTTCAGAGCAAGAAAACAACATGCTACAGGAACTTATAATAGCAAAACAAGGCATGGCATGAATCTACTCAAAGCATAGAACAAAAGTCCCTTACTGACCATAAGCCAAAAGGATCAGAAAATATAGTAACACCCATGTCAATATCGCAAGTTTCATAATGATTCAGCAACATGGCATGTCAAAACAGATAACAAGTAGGCATGTTTGAGAGCTCAAAGCACTCACTACAGAGCCTTTCATGATAAACTGAGCATACATACATCAAGAAGACATGGCATAGAAGACATACATGGCAAGAACAACATCATAGCCTACACGGATCAACCACAACAACCTTGGCAAAATTGAATAACATGTAAACAATCTGCCAGGAAACATTTGGTAGCAAAAGTAGAGCTCGATTGACTCAAGCTATGGCACTCCATAATTGCAAACAAAGGCATGGATGGATAGAGCATAACTACATGTTCAAAACATCCTTACTGAAGTATCTCAAAATATGCATAGATCTCTCGGTAGCATCAAGTTAACTTGGCATCAAAATATCAGCTAAACAGGGCTGAAAACAGGAACATCAGGACACTTACTTTGCATGCTTGTGCTAGTCACCACATAGATCACAAAAAATACATGGCATACACCCCTGGAAAGATGGCATGGCATATTACAAAACACATGTAGGATTCAAATTCATAGGGTGCACGCATCAATCGTAGCAAAAATAACAAAAGTGCAAGTTCTGTCCGGAGGCGGAGGCGGCGGCGGGGCCACGTGGCGCACGCTGATTCACCGGGCGGCGGCGGCGCGGGCGGGGCGGACACGTCCGGGCGGCGCGGTAGTTTTGTCCGGGCGCGAGGTAGGGGAAGGCTAGGGTTGGACCCGGATTTGGACGGGGGAGGTGTTTAAATAGGCATAGAGGGAGCTAGGAGAGTCCAAATGAGGTGCGGTTTTCGCCCACACGATCGTGATCGAACGACGGAGAGCATGGAAGTGACTTAGATGGGTTATTGGGCTGTTTTGAAGGGGTGTTGGGCTGCAACTTAAAAGAGGCCTTTGCGAGAGTGCGGTTAACTGCTGAGTACCAAACGAGCTCCAAATGACCCGAAACTTGACCGGTGGTCTACCGGTGGTATACCAAGGCCACTTGACAAACCTCGGTCCATTCCGAGAAAGTTTAGTACCTGCTCGCGGAAAAAACATAAAAGGGGACGCCGGGGAACATAGGAGTGCCGGATTGCAAAACGGACAACGGGAAAAATGCTCGGAATCATGAGACGAACACGTATGCAAATGCGATGCACATGATGACATGATGTAAAATGCATGACATGGACAAAATGCAAAAACGAAAGACAAAAACCCAACCACGGAGGGAATATCATATCACAATGCCGAAAATGGCAAGAGTTGGAGTTACAAATATGGAAAGTTACACCCGGGGTGTTACAATCTGTATTTGAGGTGGGCGGTGCCGAGATATGGCGCGTAGCCGGGACCGGATACCTGTCCGGCACGCCGAAGAAGGCGTCGGAAGAGTGGCCCTTGGAGTGGTTTTTATATTGAAGATGTTGCTCTCCTAGACCCAGTCTTAATGGGCCTTCCCAAATTTTCCAGCGCTCCATTGAGGAAACGCCACAGCTGGCGCCCTCGGAGCCTCGAGGATGAAGATAGCGCGGAAGTTCAACAATTAATGGGCAAGATAAGGACACTTCCCCAGTCCGGATTATCAATAATCGAGGTAATGGCAACTTCCATAGTGCAAGGTGTCTAGCCGCTCCAATCAGAGGGCTCCCTATGTGGCCCTAAAATGGGGAAGATGATGCCTCACGCTGCAGACAGAAGGGTCCGGACACCCCCGCCGCCTTGGCTACAATTTGTCCGATCTGTATAAAGGGGAGAAAGAAGATTTCACTCGTCTTAAGCGATGATAGGGGTTTCCCATGTACAATCCCCCTAACTGGGTGAGTTTTAATCTCACCATTTTACTGAATCTTCTCCCTGAGTCATGCTTAATTGACATTAACCCGTCCATTTTTAATAGGAATAGCAGAAGGTTGTCGCGGGGATCCATAGCCCCGCTCCACAGCCAAAGGATCATAACCAGGACCTCGATCCCGGATTCGAAGAGGATCCGGACATATTTGTAGAGCTCAAGGAGGGAGTCTTTTACCAGGCAAGTTATGATGGCACAAAAGTGGCCATCATGGCCGATTATCCTGGCCTCCTTCCCGCCTCATATGTAAGTAGTCAGGAGACATCTCCTCCGAAAGAGCTTCCTCATTATACCTCACCTACCGCACTGTCTCGTGCTCTAAAGGGGAGGCACTCAGCGCGCCATGCCGCACCAGAGGCGTCTCATAAGAGAGCGGCGCCCGCGCCGGGCAGGTCTTCGAAGAGGAAGGCGAATGACAACACGGTCGAGCCTTCATCACAGAGGTATGGTTTTAAATATGCCCCCTAACAGTCACATCGAACTGTGACATTGTACGTTGTTTTTTATCAGGAAGAGTGTTCACTGGACTCTGTCCGGGGATACTGCCGGTCACGCTTCCACCAATCAGGTTCCAGACCCTGCCTCTAGGGCGGGGGCTGACACGGGAGTGATGCCGGATTGTCCTCCTTCAGAGGATTCGGATGATGTATCCATCACGAACTCTGAAGTGGAGAGCGCCATGAATCATCGGCAACGGAGGGCCGCTCTTTGCGACCCTGACTTTACTAAAGAGGCATGCCTTCAACTCGGTTGATACGTACATCCGAGCTGCTCGGTATGGGCTTGCCCGAGCCACTGACCGACATTTGAAAGATATGCGTGTAAGTACGCATTGTATAGATCTGGTAATCATATACCAGTAGCCCCTGAGACTTGAAGCAGTTGAAACAACTTGTTTGAGGATCATTGTATAATCAAGCACTCATGGAGAAGAACAACATGTTGTCTCATGAGCTGGAAGAGTGCCAGACCCAGCTAGCTGTTCTTACCGCCGAACTGGAGAAATCCAAGGAGGCGCCGCCTGGTAATGTTTTCCTTTATCCAGAAAAATATAATCATATACCAGTAATGTTAATGTTGTTGTATTTCCCATGGCAGGATCGTTAGATCAACTGAAAGAGGAATTGAAGGTTGCGCAGGCGGGTTAACATCAGACCGAAAAGCAACTGGCCGCTGGTGAACTTGTGTTGACACTGACCAGGGATGATAAGAACAAGCTGCAGGATTCCAACACCCAGCTGGGCGAAGAGCTAAAAGACGTGCGAGCCCAACTAGTGGACGCCGTAAAAGAGAACAGGAGGCTACGGGGCGGCATATTCAGTATGCTTTTGAACTTACCTTCGTGTAGTGCGATAAAGAAATGAGTTAACACATTTATGTCTGCAGGTATGTTGACTGGCCGGCCCGAAGAGGAAATGTCTGAATCTCAAGGAGATCTTCTACAAGAGCTATCCCAAGTGCACGAACAATCTCAGAGAGCGATGCGGAGTGTTGCCAAGGCTTTATGCCATCCACATCTTCTCCAGGAAGTATGGAGGAGCTTGTGAAGCTATTCAAGGGAGCTCGGCGCCGCTTAAGATTATGGAAGATATTGGCTTGTGGGGAAGGCGCGCAAGAGGCCTGGGCCATGGTGAAAACGCGGTACACCGGACTTGATCCGAATCATATCGCCCGGGTCAGACCTTGAGGGTCAGATGGACAAGAGATTCCAGTGAGCTTGGTATATGACCAAGTAAACATAGCCGCCAAGTTTTCTCAATAGGATTGTAAGCTAGACAGCCTATTAGATGGTATAGAGGAAGAAGTTTTTGAGTCCAAGTCACTATGTACTTCAATTAACAAATTTGTCCCTAGCCAAATTGTAAAACGATTGTCATGGTAGATCTTTTCGCTTCGACCTCCGGACTTGAAGGTGCGGAGTGTTTCCGAATACCAGACCAGCGATAAATACCGGGGCATGCGTGGAAACCAGGCGTAGGGGTCATTATTGCTTGAACAGACAAGTTGTATTTCGCTAGCTATGTTATATTACTTATTGATTGTAAGAAATATCTTCTAGAGAGAATAGTTCGTTAAGGGTTCCTTTCCCTGGGTGAACATGCATTAGTATGCATGCCCAAACTGTGATTCGAAAAATCGCAGTATACATAATATCTGGGGGTTTATAGTGCAACGAGGGGAAAATGTCTTTAGTCCGCCGACCGATTATTCCCTTAAGAACACTAGCTTTCGGCTTCATCCAGTCTGAGGTACAAGTCCGAATGACCCTGCTATAACAATCACAGAGGTGCTCCCTTTATGCCCTAGCCGAACAAACGGGAACGTAGGGCATAAGCACAGGAGCCAGGCAACCAAGCTTGGCAAAAACTTAAGTCATAAAGGTGCATATAATGGCGAAGAAAAGGTATACATGAGGAAAGGACACATATGTGGTGAGCTTGATGCTCGGAAAATGATAATAAGCTTCTGTAAAAAAAGCCCCCAGGTATTATGGGCATATACATTTCAGGATGTGTACCTCATAAGTATGCGGTCTAGCCGCACAAGGGCTATAAAGCTAAAGAAAAAGATTAAAGTGAGAGAAAATGGAAAAGGAGAAAAAGAAAACGAACAATGCGTTCGGCTCTAGGCGTAGAATCTTCGGAGTCTGGCGGCATTCCACGGGTCTGGCTCTAAGAGGTTATTCGATGCATCACGCAGACGGTACGCACCCCAAGTGAGAACTTCATCTATAATGAAGGGACCTTCCCACTTGGGCTTGAGTTTGTCCTTTTTCTTTTCTGGCAAGCGTAGAACGAGTTCACCAACATTACAAGTCTTGGCCCGCACTTGTCTACTTTGGTATCTGCGGGCTTCCTGTTGATAGAATGCGGAACGGGCTTTTGCAACGTCGCGCTGCTCCTCCGGGTATCTAGACTGTCCTGCCGATCCAGTTTGGCTTCTCTCTATTCGTACATGCCCTCTCGAGGCGAGTCATGAATGATGTCGCAGGGCAAAACAGCCTCTGCACCGTACACCATGAAGAATGGTGTGTAACTGGTAGTGCGATTGGGCGTTGTCCGCAGCCCCTAGAGTACAGAGTCGAGCTCCTCGACCCAGTGTTTGTCTGATTCTTTTAAGATCATACTAGTCTAGGATTAATGCCGCTCATGATAAGACCATTAGCTCGTTTGACTTGACCGTTTGTTCGGGGGTGATAGACAGAGGCATAATCGAGTTTGATGCCCAGGTTAGCACACCAAGTTTGCACTTCGTCGGCTCTAAAGTTGGAGCCGTTATCGGTGATGATGCTGTGTGGGACACCATAACTGTCGTGGAATTGTCACGGCAGATGTCCTAGTGTGAGGACTTAGTCGTGAGTCCAGCGCATCTTTGGGGTAGCTTGAGAGAGGTTGATTGAGATGAGAGAAACAGGGAGGATCAATGCACAATACAAGGATTTAGACAGCTTCGGGCCCCGGGAAACATCATCTGGTAATAGCCCTACATGTTGTTTGTGGCTAGATCTCATTATGCTCATGAGAGAGTCGCCGCATAAGCCGGCTCCCCCTTTGTGTCTAGCCCTAGAGATTGTTTCTTGTCCCCTCTTAGGGTGCCCTGCCCCTCCTTATATATGTTGAAGGGGCGGGTTACATGACTAGTCCTAGTAGGATTAGGATTACTCTATTACAAGTGGAGTCCTAGTCTTGCTTCCTTTGTAGGAGAATATTCTTTATGCCTTTCCTCTTAAGCCGGCCCACCATCACATGAACCGGCCTTTTGGGCCTTGGGCCTTGTCATCCATCTGACCCGCCGTCGGGGTCATCAGTAAGTCGCCAAATTCTTGCCGGGTCTCTGTGAGCCGCCAAGTCCGGCCGGGTCATACTTCCGACGGGTTATACCGCGGGGTATATCCCCGACATTAGCCCTCGTTAAATTTGATTTGTCCATGTTAAACTGATCTGCAACATAAACACAAGAACAAATTTGACAGGTTGTACTCCAGGTTAAATAGTCTCTTAAGCCGGCACTTGATCATCCTTAAGTCCTTGTCATTTCCTTCTAGAAAATCCAGGTCAATCATAATCAATTTGCTTGTAGAAGAAATATTGTAAATGAATAAATAATCCATTTGATTCGGCTTTCAATGCTCTAACTTGACAAAAATATTGGTTCTGAAATATTCAACTGATATTCAGCCGGCTTGTAGAACTTGCTGAGTTATGATTTCCAAAATTACCGGATTATAATAACTGATGACTCTGGGTCATGACTGTTATAGACACCGGGTCATGATTGTTGCCAACACCGGGTCATACAATTAATCTTCCTGATTTTCCCAAAACTGAGAATTTTAAGATTTCCTCCTTTATATGCATATTTCCTATAGCCCCCAAGTCTTGAGAGGAGAATATAGTGACAACTTAAGACTTGTTTCGAAATAAATGTTGCCACCTTGAAGAAATCCAGGTTGTTCATTGCAGTCAGTAGTCCAAACTGAGTATTCCACATATGTAGCCCCCAAGTACCGGGTTGTCATGCTTGCAGCAACCTGGGACTTGTAATTGCCTGATGCTCATAAAAACTTCAACCAGTGTAGCCCCGAAGGGCCGGTCATTATGCAACAATGAGCAGGGACTTCATAAATATGATCATGTATACTTGAGCAGCGACGTGTAGCCTCCAAGGGCCGGCCCAGTAAGATAATACTGACATGGGACTTTATATACACTTTATTGAAAATAACATCATATGATGTAACCCCCATCATGGGGCTTGAAGCCTATCCACAAGGTTAAGAGCTTTGTGATTTATCAAATGAGCAGTGGATCCTCCAATATAATGGATTAAGACTTGTGTACCTTAAATTTTAGACAGGAGCAATTGGTAACCCCCAAGGGCCAGCTCATTATGATGTGATGAGTCGGGTCTTCAATAAGTCCAGTAAAAATGACTTTGCATTAGCCCCCAAGTGTCATGGTGCATGCTTGCAGTGACATGAGACTTGCATATTTGATGTAATCTCAAATTGAATAATGTAGCCCCCAAGTGCCGGGTCGTGAGCCTGCAGCGACTCGGGACTATTCCCTCCATTATAGAATAAATCATATCCATTGATAAAATAATATTCATTGCACTAAAGCGACTTTGAAAACCTCAATCGACCGCACGGATCCCAAGGTTAATGATGAAGTTTCTCAATCCCTGAAGATATCCCTACAAGAACTCACCACCGTGCGCGAGCCCCGTGGTGGGCGCCAATTGTCATGGAATTGTCATGGCAGATGTCCTAGTGTGAGGACTTAGTCGTGAGGCCAACGCATCTTTGTTGTAGCTTGAGAGGGGTTGATCGGGATGAGAGACGCAGGGCGGATCAATGCACAAGACAAGGATTTAGACAGCTTCGGGCCCCGGGAAACATCATCCGGTAATAGCCCTAAATGCTGTTTGTGGCTAGATCTCATTATGCTCATGAGAGAGTCACCGCATAAGCCGGCTCCCCCTTTGTGTCTAACCCTAGAGATTGTTTCTTGTCCCCTCTTGGGGTGCCCTGCCCCTCCTTATATATGTTGAAGGGGCGGGTTACATGAATAGTCCTAGTAGGATTAGGGTTACTCTATTACAAGTGGAGTCCTAGTCTTGCTTCCTTTGTAGGAGAATAGTCTTTATGCCTTTCCTCTTAAGCCGACCCACCATCACATGAACCGGCCTTCTAGGCCTTGGGCCTTGTCATCCATCTGACTCGCCGTCGGGGTCATCAGTAAGTAGCCAAATACTCGTCGGGTCTCTGTGAGCCGCCAAGTCCGGCGGGTCATACCGCGGGGTATATCCCCGACAATAACAGTGCACGCCACCAGATATAAAGTCTATCACTGGTCCGGCTTTGGTCATTTTAACTGGTTTAGCCTCTATCGACTTAGTGACTTTATCTACCATGACCAGCAGATATTTTTTCTTATCGCTTCTCCCTTTAAGGGGTATGACCATATCAAGCCCCCAGACTGCGAAAGGCCAAGTAATGGGGATTGTTTGTAGGGCAGTAGGCGGCATATGGCTTTGATTGGCGAAAAGCTAGCATCCCACAAAATGTTGAACAATGTCCTGTGCATCTGCTCGGGCCGTCGGCCAGAAGAAACCTGTGCGGAAGGATTTATTTACAAAAGCCCGAGCCGCGGCGTGGTGACCGCCAAGACCAGCATGGATTTCGGCCAGGAGTTGTCGTCCTTCTTCTTTAGAGATACATCTTTCAAGTACTCCGGTAGCGCTCTTCTTGTAGAGCAACCCTTCATGGAACTTGTAGGCTTTTGAACACCGAACGATGCATCGAGCCTCATTCTGATCCTCAGGGAGCTTGATACGTCTCCAACGTATCTATAATTTTTGATTGCTCCATGCTACTTTATCTATTGTTCTGGACTATAATGGGCTTTATTTTCCACTTATATATTATTTTTGGGACTAGCCTATTAACCGGAGGCCCAGCCTAGAATTGCTGTTTTTTGCCTTTTCAGTGTTTTGAAGAAACATAACATCAAACGGAGTCCAAACGGAATGAAACCTTCGGAAACGTGATTTTCTCACCGAACGTGATCCAGGAGACTTGGACCCTACGCCAAGGAACCAGAGAGGCGGTGATTTAGGTGGGGCGCCTCAGGGCGCGCCCGCCTCGTGGGCCCCTGTTGCTCCACCGACGCATCCTTCCTCCTATATATACCTACGCACTTCAAACGATCGTAACAGGAGCCAAAACCTAATTCCACCGCCGCAACTTCCTCAGTATCCAGGAGATCCCATCTTGGGGCTCATTGCGAGCTCCTACCAAGGGGCATCCACCATGGAGGGCTTCTACATCAACATCATAGCCTCTCCGATGAAGTGTGATTATTTTACTTCAGACCTTCGGGTCCACAGCTAGTAGCTAGATGGCTTCTTTTCTCTTTTTGGATCTCATTAGAATGTTCACCCCCTCTCTCGTGGAGATCTATTCGACGTAATCTTCTTTTTGCGGTGTGTTTGTTGAGACCGATGAATTGTGGGTTTATGATCGAGCTTATCTATGAATAATATTTGAATCTTCTATGAATTCTTTTATGTATGATTGAGTTATCTTTGCAAGTCTTTTTGAATTATCCGTTTGATTTGGCCAACAAGATTGGTAGTTCTTGCAATGGGAGAAGTGCATGGCTTTGGGTTCAATCTTATGTGTCCTTACCAAAGGATGTAAAGGGTTGCAAGGCACGATTGTATTGTTGCCATCGAGGATAACAAGATGGGGTATTTATCATATTGCATGAATTTATTCCTCTACATCATGTCATCTTGCTTAAGGCATTACTTTGTTTTTAACTTAATACTCTAGATGCATGCTGGATAGCGGTCGATGAGTGGAGTAATAGTAGTAGATGCAGAATCGTTTCGGTCTACTTGTCTCGGACGTGATGCCTATATACATGATCATACCTAGATATACTCATAACTATGCTCAATTCTGTCAATTGCTCAACAGTAATTTGTTCACCCACCGTAGAATACTTATGCTCTTGAGAGAAGCCACTAGTGAAACCTATGGCCCCCGGGTCTATTCTCATCATATCAATCTCCATCACTTTTATACTTGCTTTGTTTTACTTTTCCTTTTACTTTTCACTTTGCATCTTTATACCAAAAATACCAAAAATATTATCTCTATCAGATCTCACTCTCGTAAGTGACCGTGAAGGGATTGACAACCCCTAATCGCGTTGGTTGCGAGTAGCTATCATTTTGTGCAGGTATGAGGGACTTGTGCGTGGCCTCCTACTGGATTGATACCTTGGTTCTCAAAAACTGAGGGAAATACTTACGCTATTGTGCTGCATCATCCTCTCCTCTTCGGGGAAAACCAACGCAAGCTCAAGACGTAGCAGAGCTCTCGCCTATTAAGGTGAGCCAAGAAGGGTTCGGTCCATGGGGCAATTACTTCCATTATTAGATGGGCCGATGGTGTTATTTCGGTGGCTGAGCCCCCGATGATATTGGTATTGTGTTCGGAATCTGGGGGTATAATTGGATCCGGACCAGTGTTGCCGCTCTCATCCTGCCACACCACGGATGGCTTGAAGAGCCTTTCCAAAAAGATGTTAGGCGGGACGGGGTCACGCTTGGCGCACATGCGGGCAAGGACGTCCGTTGCTTGATTACTTTCTCGAGCCACATGATGAAACTCGAGTCCCTCAAACCGGGTTGACATTTTGAGTACGGCATTGCGATAGGCCGCCATCTTCGGGTATTTGGCGTCAAAGTCTCTGTTTATTTGGGATATTGCAAGATTTGGATCCCCGCGCACATCCAGTCGTTGCATGCCCATGGAGACAGCCATTCAAAGACCATGCAATAAGGCCTCAAATTCGGCTGCGTTATTGGAGTCTGTGTATAATATTTGGAATACGTACTGGACTGTATCTCCTATGGGGGACGTTAGGACGACGCCCGCTCCTAAACCGGCCAGCATTTTAGAGCCATCGAAGTGCATGACCCAGTTGGAATATGTACCGTACTCTTTAGGGAGTTCAGCGTCTGTCCATTCGGCGATGAAGTCAGCCAATACTTGGGATTTAATGGCACGACATGGTTTGTATGTTATATCAAATGGCAAGAGCTCAATTGCCCACTTGGCAATCCGGCCTGTAGCATCGCGGTTGTTTATTATGTCATTGAGTGGTACTTAGGAAGCCACCGTGATGGAGCACTCCTGGAAGTAGTGTCGTAGCTTCCGGGATGCCATGAAGACCGCATATGCTATCTTTTGGTAATGAGGGTACCGGGATTTGCATGGTGTGAGGACAGTGGATACATAGTATGCCGGCTTTTGAAGTGGGAATTTTTGTCCGTCCTCGTCTGTTTCAACAACAAGCACCACACTCACGACCTGGTGTGTTGCAGAGACGTATAATAACATTGGTTCACCGATGTTTGGCACGGCCAGGATTGGGTTTCTCGCTAAAAGAGCTTTTATTTCTTCCAGTCCGGCCGTTGCCGCGTCCGTCCACTCAAAGTGGTCGGTCCGTCGGAGCAGGCGATATAGTGGCAATGCCTTTTCTCCTAACCTAGAGATAAATAGGCTTAAAGCTACCACGCATCCGGCTAGTTTTTGGACCTGTTTGAGGTCTGTTGGTGTAGCCAATGGTGACAAAGCTCGAATTTTGGCTGGGTTTGCCTCAATTCCTCTATTGGAAACTATGAAGACCAGTAGTTTTCCTACGAGGACGCTGAAAACACACATTTCCGAATTGAGCTTGATGTCATATGTACGGAGGTTGTCGAATGTGAGATGCAGCTCGTCTACTAGTGACTCGACGTGTTTAGTTTTAATGACGATGTCATCCACATATGCTTCGACCGTCTTGCTGATTTTTTCTCCAGGCATGTTTGAATCATGCGTTGGTAGGTGGCGCCGGCGTTTTTCAGCCCGAAGGGCATAGTGTTGAAGCAGAAAGGCCTGTATGGGGTAATGAATGCCGTTGCGGCTTGATCAGACTCCTTCATTTTGATTTGATGGTATCCAAAGTATGCGTTGAGGAAACAAAGTGAGTCTTGTCCTGTAGTGGCATCAATGATCCGATCGATGTGGGGGAGGGGGAAGGGGTCCTTATGGCAGGCCTTGTTGAGGTCTTTGAAATCGACACACAGGCGCCAGGATTTATCCTTCTTTGGTACCATCACCAGGTTTGCTAGCTATTCCGGATGTTTTAGTACTCTGATGAACTCGGCCTCAATTAACTTGGCTAGCTCCTCCCCCATTGCTTGTCATTTGGGTTCGGAAAAGCGCCGCAGTGTTTGCTTGACCGACTTGTATCCCTTCAATATATTGAGGCTGTGTTTGGCCAACCTGCGGGGGAGTCCTGGCATATCAGAAGGATGCCAAGCGAATATGTCCCAATTCTCGCGTAGGAACGCGTGTAATGCGGCGTCGACCGTCGGGTCCAGCTGTGCGCCGATGGAAGTTGTCTTCTTGGGGTCCGTCGGGTGAACTTGAAATTTGACTATCTCGTATGCTGGTTTGAAGGAGGTGGATTTGGAACACTTGTTGAGGATTACGTCATCCCTATCCATCGTGGAGCATAGTGCGGTTAATTCTTCAGCTGCAAGGGCCTCGGATAGGGATGCGGTTTGGTTTTCGGCGCAGAGTGCTATGTCTGGATCACTAGTGAGAGTGATAAATACCTTTGGGCCCGGGCATCTTGAGCTTCATATACCCGTAATTAGGTATGGCTTGAAAGCGCGTGAATGCATCTCGCCCCAACAGGGCGTGATACCCACTGTTGAAAGGGGCCACTTGGAAGGTTATCTCTTCGGACCTATAGTTCTCCAGCGTGCCGAATACCACGTCGAGTTTAATTTTTCCTGCGCATCTTGCTTCTCGACTGGGAATGATTCCTCGAAAAGTTGTATTACTTTGCTCGATGCGGCTTCTATATATTTGCATTTTATTGAGCGTGTCCTCGTAGAAGAGGTTCAGCCCGCGGCCGCCGTCCATGAGCACTTTAGTGAGCCAAAAGCCATCCACAATTGGATTGAGGACTAAGGCGGCTGGTACCCGGACTGACCAGAATTTTGGTTCATCGTCGGCATTAAAAGTTATGGCCGTGTCGTTCCAGGGATTTATTGCTGCGACTTGGCAGACTTCGGTGAGGTCACGGAGTGCCCTCTTGCGCCGATTGTTTCAAGCGAAAGTCTCCAAGACCATCAATACTCTGAGGTCGTCGTCTTCCGGAGAGTGCTGCTCCGAGGTATTTTTGGTGAGGATATCCTCGCCGCTCTTGGCCACTTGCCAGAGTATCCAACATGCTCAGAGGCTGTGGGTTGGTTCGGAGTCCGGTGTCGTGTGTATTTTGCATGGCTTATCGAGCCATCCCTCAATAAGGGTTCCACGTCTTGTAATGGGTTTAATTTTCTTGCCTACAAGGTCGGGTGCCCCGCGATGGTGCATCCTTTTTGCCCGCCAGGGAGCATGAAGGTCGGTGCTTCCTAGCGAGTTGTCCGAGTTTTCCAGGCGCTTTCCATTGCGTAGTACTTCTGTACTATTGTTGCCAAGTCAGCGAAGTGTAGTACGCGACGGCAGTTGAGGGCTTTGAGGATTCCTTTGTTCGTGCAATTATTGCAAAATACTGAAATCGCGTCCGCGTCGTGGCAATCTTTAATCTTGTCCTTGACAAGGAGGAATCTGGCCCAGAAGTGATGGACTATTTCCTGAGACTGCTGCCGTATGTACATGAGGTTGTATATATCCGAGGGACCAGAATTGCTTGGCAAATATTGCTTGTGGTGGGTGGGGGGCGTTAAATCCGAATCCTGACCCAATGTGGAGTCCAGAGTTTGAAAAACATCCGAGTTTGTTAGTGGCTCTGGGATGTCCAATGAGTCTTTGGGCTCAACGCCCGGTTCTAAGTTCGGAGGACTGGGAGTGTCCCCCCGCAAACGGGTATCCGGCTCTCTGAGCATAGAAATCCGAACATAGCTTGTTTTCAACATAGGGGAAGAGTCGTTGTTTTCCTCCTCTACGATCGCTATCTAATGGGTGACCGGCGGAGATTTGATTTCTCTCTGATCATAGTATGAAGCGACACCCAGGGCGGTGATGCGATACATGAGTTTGTTTAAAGACGACAAATCCGCCGGATCCATCCGTTTGGAGTATTCGGGGTCAACATGGAGGCGATTTTCGATTTCTTGGGAAGTCATCATCACCTTAAAGGCCGAACGGGCGGCCATGGTAAAGCTGCCCAGTCGAAGGGTTTGGCCTAAGGCCAGGGCTTCTCTGAAAGTATACTGTCCTTGATAACAAGGCGAGCCATCAATCTTGTTGTCGACGCCACAGAGGAACTCTCAATGAAAGCACCAATGTCGGTGTCAGAACCAGCTGATCTCGGGTAGGGGGTCTCGAACTGTGCGTCTAAGGATCGAAGGTAACAGGAGACAGGGACACGATGTTTACCCAGGTTCGAGACCTCTTGATGGAGGTAATACCCTACTTCCTGCTTGATTATCTTGGATGAATATGGGGTTTACAAGAGTTTATCTACCTCGAGACCGTAATGGCTAAACCCTAGATGTCTAGCCTGTATGATTATGATTGCCTCTATGGACTAAACCCTCCGATTTATATAGACACCGGAGGGACCTAGGGTTATACAAAGTCGGTTTACAGAGAAAGGAATCATCACATCCTAACGCCAAGCTTGCCATCCACACAAAGGAGAGTCCCATCCGGACATGGGAGGAAGTCTTCTCTCTTGTATCTTCACGACCTTAGTCCGGCCCATGTCACATCGCCCAGACGCCCGAGGACCCCTTAATCCAGGACTCCCTCACCGGGGGATTCTAGTGACTTTCCTTACGAGGTAGGTTGTCCAGCTTTTACCCTTGAGTTGTGGCAGTTCCAGTAGCCCACTACCCGCGCGTTCAAACCAGAGGTCCCGGAGAAGTACGACGGCAAGACTCATCCGTCCGAGTTCTTGAGCATGTACACCATTGCGATGCAAGCAGCTAGGGCTTGGGATGGCAAGGTGCTCGCCAACTACTTCCCGTTGGTGCTCAAGCCCAACGTCAGGTCGTGGTTGATGCACCTACCAATAGATTCCATCTCCTCTTGGTCTGATCTATGCCATGAGAATATTGGCGCCTTTACCGGAGGCCACCAAGTTCCCGACCAGGCAAGTGATTTGCATCTCATCCCCCAGAAGGACGGCGAATCCTTGTGCAAGTATATACAGAGATTCAGCCATGTGCCGTACAACATCCCAGACATTCATCATGCCGCTGTCTTCAGCGCGTCTCATCAGAACGTGCGCAACCGCAAGATGCATGAAGAGCTGGCAATGAATAAGGTTAGGAATGTTGCAGAACTTTATGTTTTGGCTGACAGATATGCTCGAGCTGAAGAAGGAAGGAAGTACCCCGGCGAAGATGCCGATGTGGAAAGAGACTCTTGAGACGAAGACGTCGTCACCCCGGCAAAGAAAGGCATGTGGCCCAACAGGAAGCGCAAGGGCAAGACCGTGCTTGCTGTCGAGGAATCCGGCAACCCCGACACCTCCAAGAAGGCCAAGGTTGACGACCCCGGCAAGGAGGTTGCTGGGTGCGCTGCCTGCCAGGCCTTTGCAGCCGCTGACAAGCCGGAGGGCTCCCACAAGCAATATCGTAAGATCCATCGCACCAAGGGCCATGACCTCCATAACTGCCACCAAGTTGAGAAGCTTGTGGAGAGGTAGAAAGCTGAGTATGAGAGAAGAGACAAGGAGAAGGGCTAGGATGGTGCCGAGGGATCCGGTAAGAAGCACGGGGGCAAAGGGGGTCGCCGCGACAAAGGAAAGTAGGAAGAGAGGCCCGCTCAGGGCCATGATAAGAAATAGGGAGATGATGATCATGAAGAGGACGATGAGTCTAGCGAGCACGAGTTCCAGAAAGCCACAGAGGCCATGTGCATCGATAGTG
Organism: Aegilops longissima; assembly: GCA_021605205.1. Classification (NCBI taxonomy): domain Eukaryota; kingdom Viridiplantae; phylum Streptophyta; class Magnoliopsida; order Poales; family Poaceae; genus Aegilops; species Aegilops longissima. The sequence goes on from CM038681.1 coordinate 293,240,951, forward strand.
GCGCCTCGTTGCATTCTTATCACCGCCAACTCAAACAGTGGGCACGCGAGATTAATGCGACAGAGCCATCAGTCGATGCCCAGAGGCCACTAAAACGGTCCAACACGCCGATCATTTTTTACGCCGAGGATCACCCTGATAGCATAACCGCGGTCGGGTGCCTACCATTGTTGGTCTCGCCAACAATTAGCAACCTCAACGTAAAGAAAATGTTAGTGGATGGTGGGGCCGGCCGGTGCTGGTGTGCTCCTTGTCGCACCTACCAGAGATCACTCAAGTACGTGGTACAGATGCACTTTCCCCAGAAGAGATCGACAAACAATACTGCGGAGTATGAGGGGCTGCTTGCCGGTCTTAGGATGGCGGCAGACCTTCGGATCAGAAAGTTGATCATCCGTGGGGATTCGCAACCCGTAGTGAGGCAAGCAAACAAGGATTATCAGAGACCGTTGATGGAAGGTTATGTAGATGAAGTGAGGAAGTTGGCAGAGCGTTTTGACGATCTACAAGAAGAGCATGTTCCTCGAGCAGAGAACAACATTGCTGACGACCTGTCAAAACGTGCTGCCCTCAAATTACCGGTGGAACCAGGGACCTTTGTGCTCCAATTGACTCATCCATCGTTGAACCATCGGCAGGACAAAATAAGTGAAGGAAGTCAGACCCCAACAAGTACTTTTCCGCTGAGCTCCCAAGAGCTGCCGGCAAGGATGTTGCCGGGGATGCCGAGCTTGCCGGGGAGCGATAGGCTCTGGCAGGGCTCCAAGCCCTTGCCGTCGAGACAACTGCTCCCATGGCAAAAGACATGCCTTTAGTCCTTGCCGTCGAGCCTCAGGCTCCGGCATGGGCGCGACACACCATATGATTCCTCCAAATAGGGGAACTCCCTGAGGAACAGGAAGAAGCAGAGAAAATGGCTTGTCGGTCTGGCATGTACTAGTTTGTGGACGACGTCCTATATAGGAAAAGGCCGAACGGCGTGAAATTGTAGTGCATTCCCCGAGAGGACGGACTGGAGCTGTTGGCAGAGATACATGGAGGCATGTGTGGCTCTCACATAGGATCAAGAGCCCTGGCCGGCAAAGCATTCCGGCAAGGTTTCTTTTGGCCCACTGCTCTCCAGGATGCAACTGCACTAGTAACAATGTGTGAAGCGTGTCGGTTCCATTCGAAGAAACTCCATCAACCAGCTCAAGCTCTTCAGACGATCCCTCTTTCTTGGACATTCTCGATCTGGGAGTTCGACATACTGGGCCCCTTTCCCCGTGCTGTAGGTGTCTTTGAGTACTTGTACGTTGCAATTGAAAAGTTCACAAAGTGGCCAGAAGTGGAAGCTGTGAGAAAGGTGACATCACAATCAGCCATCAAGTTCTTCAAGGGACTAGTTTGCCGTTTTGGTGTGCCAAACAGAGTCATCACCGACAATGGCACGCAGTTCACAAGCCGCACCTTCATGCAATACATCCAAGACCTCGGCAATAAGATATGTTTTGCTTCTATTGCACACCCACGAAGCAACAGCCAGGAGGAAAGGGAAAATGCTGAAGGATTGTGGGGCCTCGGAACAAGGACTTTTGACAGGCTACACAAGTGCGGAAGGCGCTGGATTGACGAGTTGCCAACGGTTCTTTGGTCAATCAGGACGATGCCAAATCGAGCCACCGGCCAGACGCCCTTCTCCCTCATGTATGGGGCATAAGCAGTTCTCCCCATAGAACTCACACACGGATCACCTCGAGTGCTCGCTTATGATGAGCTTGAGCAAGAGCAGTTGCGGCAAGATGACGGTTCGCTCCTTGAGGAAGATCGTCTTCAGGCTGATGTGCAAGCTGCATGCTACCAGCAAGCCTTGCACGGCTACCATAGCCGCAAGGTTCATGCCCAAAGCTTTGAGCAAGGCGACCTTGTTCTTCGGCGCGTTCAGTTGGCCAAGAATTCCAACAAGTTGATGCCAAAGTGGGAAGTCCCTTACCGGGTAATACGAGTCACCAGGCCCAGCGTCGTCCGCCTGGAGACCGAAGATGGTATCCCAGTGAGCAACTCCTGGAACATCGAACATCTTCGCAAGTTTTACCCGTAAGGCACGGTTGTCGGGTCCCCGGCAGACCACCTTTTGTACAAGCCTTCCTGGCAAGGAATGTAACCCTTTGTCCAAAGCCAGGCGCATACCCTGAGCAATAGATGAGTAACCAAAGCATTGGCGCCCTAAGAATTAGCATCCATGTTAGGTTGAGTTTCTCTCTGGCAGGGTTGATAGTACTTAACGGCAACTAACCCCTATCATAGAGGTAGAGTGTGAGTCTTTTTGTCACTTCCAGGCCTCTTTGGTTTGTAGGTTGCACGGGCGCTCGAGCGGAATTCCTTGGAGGAAAGGAGACGAACTGGCACCCCGACCCCAGCAAGCCAAGGCTGCTGGAGGCAGCACATTCAGATAAGTCTTTTTCTTTCCCCGCTGCATACTTCCGTATGAAACTTGGACATATGAAACTTTGCTCGATCCCATGCCACCGTGCTCCCTACTTCCCATGACCAAAATCCCCTTTGGGCTGGAATTTGGTTGTAGCTGCGGTGAAAGGAGGACGGATGAAGGGCCTAATCTTACTTTGCCCCTAACTCTGCCAAGGGCGTGAGCGTAGCCGTGGTACGAAGCAGGAGGACGGCAAGGCCTATTGCCGGGTGACATTGTTTACTTAAAAAAATAACAAGGACTCATTCCTTGGTGTGAGCCTCGCTCACGCACAAAAGAACTCGACAAACCCCCTTTTCTCGGAATGTAAGCATGAGCAAGGGGTTACAAGGTTTAAGTTCAGCAAGTTCTCGCAGGCTTAAGATCTAAAAAAGATAAGATGCCCATAATCCCTTTCTTGTCCCTCTACTCAGAAAGTGGATCAAGATAGCGGGAGGGCAAAAAGAGCACCTAGACGAGGTACACATGGCAGAAGACACCAAGAGAACATCCCGGCGGCCATCCGGAAGAGGGCTGGTGATGACAGTGCCGGGGGAGGAGCTGAAAGATGAGGCAGTGGGCCAGCAATACAAGACGAAGGCATCGATGCCATCGTACTCCGACTTGACGGCCCGCCACACACCTTCTTCATCTTCTGTGGTATTCCAACGTCAGCCGCCAGAAGCGGCAGCCCCGAGAAGTTCAAGGAGCTGGCTTGAGAAGCCACCGCCAAGAACAGCCCCGCTGCCAATCGCTCTACTGGGGAGAAGACCAGGTGCAGATGATGGTGCTACCGGTGTCGCATGGTGACGGTGCGCCTGACGCCTAGTCGGGCCCGTCCCCGCCGTCCTCCCCGTCGGTCTCCTCCTCGTCACTATCTCTTGAGGAGGAGCTTTCGTCGTCGGTCGAGCTCTCCGCGCAGCACCCTAACTGGACTCCCGAGCGCCCAAAGACCTTGATGGAGAGCAAGTCAGCCTCCACCAGTTTGAAGCGAAGGATGTGCCCTTTCATTAGGTAGTGGGCGCGTGCAAAGGTTTTCCAACCGTGACGAAGAAGCATTACATGAGGGGCGGGGAACTCTACGTTCACGCACATGTCTCCATTGTAACAACCCTTCATGTGAAGCCTCACACTCAGCGGCTGGATGACCTCCAGCACCCTCGCGAACGGCTCGGGAAGGCGAAGATGGCTACGCGGAGGTCCGCGCAGCCCCAAGATAAACTCCAGCGCCGTGTCTCCGGCATGACCACTTGACGAAGCGGGAGGAGACGGCGGCGCCGCAGATGCTCCACTTCCACGTAAACTTCTGCCTCGACCACCTCACTAACCGCGACCTTGTCCAGCACCTTCCCCTTGGGCGCTGGGCTCTTCCTTAACCGCCGTGTCTCTCTGGAGAGAGGAAGATCTCGTCGCCTCTACATTGGGTGGCCGCGGCCACGCCCTCTCGGCATGATGGTGGATGAAGAATAAGAAGAAGAGAAGATGCAAAAGGATGCCCCTCTTTCTCCTCCCGATCCCCCTTTCTATAGGCAAGAAGGAAGGGCTGGGGGCTGGCTCTATACCCTCTCCGGAGAGCCCCTTCGAGTTCGGCTCATTAAGACCATGGGCAATGAGCGGATTCCTCGACCACCCTCCCCGCGCCAATCGAAGGCGCATGGGTATCTGCCATGGCATGCCTTTCCATATCCCGCACATCCGCCACCTACCCCGCGCCATGCATCTGGCATACGTGGCGAAAAAGGCGGGCGCAGTGTGAGGCGTGAAACGGCAGTTACCATCTCGTGAATAAAGGCTATTCAAGGGCCGTTACTAGCACGACAAATGAGAAGATTACTGCAGTTATCCCCTGCTATGCATGCCCGCGCACTGTTTGGGCCAGGCCCAACGACGCTCCGCACCCGTGTGTGGCCCAGGCCCGGGGGACTCCTGTCGGTGTACTAAAGTTTGGGCCCTTTGGTACCCCTCACTTGTGCACGGGCGGTTGCAGCCGCACCTCTGGCCCGTCTTGATGGGGGAAGCTGGGAACGAGATACAGGACAACGGAAGCGGTCAAGCCAGTGACCAGAGAACAGAAGACGAGCTGGACCCCCGGCATGATCCTTGTTGGGACGGCTTGTTAAACCCCGGCAAGATCCTTGTTGGATGACTTGCAAAGCACTAACAAACCACAAACCTTGGGGTTGGGAGCTCCGACACCATCGACAATGTCGAGGCCAAAACCCAGGGGCGCGTGCGTAGTGGCATACAGACCTTTGTAAAGACTAAAAGACAAAGTTCCCACCAAGGCCCTTGCCAAGGACGCACGAGGCCCCGGCAAGACTCTCGACGGGGATGGTTCACTACTAGGGAAAACCCTAACAGTAGCGCGGGACCCCGTGCTACTGATAAGGTGCTACAGCTAACGTGTAGTAGTAGCGCCTTTCGTTCCATGCTACTCCTATACATGGATAGCAGTAGCGCGCTTTAAGGAAGAGCGCTGGTGATAATATCTACAACTCTTTTTACAAGGAAGCGCTACTGGAAAGGCAGCGCTACTGCTAACTTTGTTCCCCTCGCTACTACTAGTTTTATTAGTTTTTTTCTGCATATTTGTTTTGTATTTGAATAGGCTTTATACAATAATCTTTAGCATATCATACAAATACAAATGTAATCATAGCATATACATACAACTAGTCTCATCAAATCATGTCATCATCATAATCATCATCCAACACAAAGTGGTCTCTCGTCATCATCTCGAAAATAGCAATACAAGTCTCGATTACTTACAACTACATTGTCATCCATCTAAACAATGATATATGCGAGAAGAGCTATCACTTTGAGTGAGAGCGGAACTATGCAGTACATGAGTTCGTATCGCTCTCTCGCATTAGCGCGAACCTAAACTAACTATTGTCTGTCGCTCGGAGGCCGGAAATCAGTACACCTGGGCCTGACACTCCGGCCACTCATCATATATATACTCCTGGCGTAGCACTTCTTCGCCATCGATGATCTATGCACCTGCATCGTCACATGAGTCCATGATATGCAACATATATAGTTGATCAACAGAAAGAGACAGACTTGGCAAAAATAGAAGCAACAAATCATAAGCATAAATAACAAAGTTGATCGTACCCAAAATGCCCTAACTAGAGTGATCGTCGCTAGTCGGGGAGGACGGTTTAATTACATCACAAATAAGGTTTCATCATGCATAACTCAAAGTTTCTCCATACATAAAGTATGGACTAAACGAACACATTGTCATATATCGACAATCACTCCAACATGTCATGCCATCCATCCAAGTCAGGGAGATAGTCCCCGAGCCTAGTGAAAGGCTTCAGGTCGAGACGCTGAGAGGCTACCCGTGTTCGGACGTCTTCCCGTGACATTTGTCCTTCTTCGTAGAACATCCCTGTTTTTCCGACGACCTCCTTCATGATGATTTGGGCAAGTTCACGCTGGATGTGATAAAACTCAGCTCGAAGTCGATGATCCTCGATATCTCCTACATTCTTTGCCCTTTGCAGAATATGGGCATCGCCAGATGTAGGTGACGTGTGAAGGTTCTGGTGATCCCGTCTGTACTCCAGCATGTGGTGTAGGACATAGAATCCATCATTAAGAGAATAACTCGGTTGCTGGATGCAGCTGAAGTCAGTCTTATGGTCGAAGGCGAGCCTGCCGCCCCTTCTCTTCTTGTCCTTGACCTCTCCACCCCGTGCTTCGTTGTAAAACATAACACTGTCGAGAGCATCCTTGATGTGGTTTAATCCTTTTTGTTAATGTTCTTCGACGAGTCCAAGTAAAGAGCGTGGGAGTATCGGGGGTAGATGATGATGAGGATGGCGCGCCCGCCGCTGCGCAAAATAAGTACACCTCAAATTAAATAGCCTCCACCGGGCAAATGAATGATTGAAATCAAAGGAAGGATATCCGCACGGATGACTTATAGGGGATGATAAGGCACGAGAATCGCCTCCTTGTCCTTATTGGCGAGCATGAAATTGACGATGTATTCCCTCGCGTATCCACGGTGCTTTGCGCAGACTCACAAGAAGCCCTCGTGCATGAACTATGGGTGAGCGACACAGATATGAGGTATCTGCTCAACCCCGATGATGTAGTTCATGTGCAAGGCATAAAGGCGGACAAACGTAAAATCCAACTTCTTCACGTGAAAAATGTCGAATATGTAATCGAATCAAAGGAAGAACTTATCCGCGGGGAAGAAGTCGACGTACGACAATTGCCTCGGAAAGTAAACCACGTAGAGTGGGTATCCTAGATCTTTCGAGGCGATGAGGTCTTTCTCTATCCGCAACAAATCGTCACGAAGTCTCCTTAGATTGCCGAATCTGGCCCCTAGCGCTGCTGCAGGTAGGATTGGTTGACCAGGGATATGCCATTTATCCGCACCGGGGATATCTATACGGTCTTGAACCCGAGGCTGCTGAGGCGGCTGGATCATAGAATCAGCTTTTCTGCCTTACCTCGATCTCTTCCTAGACTTATTTACTACCGGAAGGTCGTCCATAATACGTTCAACCTCCGAAGACGGTATTCAGGCACCGACTCATGACGCTCAAACCCTATGTAGGCGCCAGTATAGACATACTGTTGAGTGCCATCGTCGTCGTCATCCTCATCCATGGCGACATCATCAGTGACTAATGGAGCCTCTTCCTTACCCCGTCCACTATCACGCAACCCGACACCCGACGCTAATTGGGTAGGTGGGGTGTTGATGTTCATACCTTGCTGAGGCTGCGTGCTCGTAGGTGTGCTCCCGGCCGCCTCCAGATGAAGCAGACTCTTTGCCCACAACAGGACCCACCCATTGAAACAATCACCAAGCCGCCGCGGGGTCTCTTCGTCATCCCCCACTATTACCAGAGGAGGCAAATTCTCGTGGCCCGATTTGACACTGGCCAAGGAAACCTTGAAGACATTCGGGGGGGATCGGCCGGCTGTGGAACAATTGTTCCTTCGGCTTCATTATCATCGCCTTCCCCACGTCCACCTTCTTGTCGCCGATGGTGTACAATATGGTGCACGGGGTTTTGTCGGTCTGCATAGAAAAGTCTACGACGTGAGCCATCCGAAAGGCAACGAAAAAGGGAGATTATACATTTACTGAAGGGGGCCGGTGTGACAGATACCGTGAGGGCGTCAAGCTCAGCCAAAGACGAAGCACCGCCGAGCACGTCCGGTGCCAGAGCAGATGCGGGAGCCGGTGCGGGAGCCGGTGCGGGAGCTGGTGCGGGAGCTGGTGCGAGAGCAGGTGCTGGTGCAACGCTAGTCGAGCTGCTTCCCAAGAAGTCAACAAGGGGAAAGTCCGCTACATTTTTTTTTCTGGATTTTGCCTGGTCCAATTTTAAACGGCGGAACCAAGGAAGTAGATATATCTACAACCACCTGTTTTGCGACAGCTATCGCTGTTGCGACTGTCTGAGGTGATTTCTTCTCAACCGCAATCTCAACCTTCCTGTCGATGTTTTCTTTAGTTAACCTCGATCTTTCCTTTCTCTCCTCCATGGTCTCATGGTAGTACTTCTTCCATGTGGCGCCGTCTCCGACACCGTGCACGCATCCATACGACGGTTGAGTCTCCACCAGGATTCGTTTCAATATGTTCAACGCCCGGTTGAATGGAGTGTCCCACTTGGGCCTCGCCAACGCCTCAGACGGCGAGTCGCTTTCGGCCGCAATCCTGTGCCGCTCTCTCTGCAAAAGGCACAAGGATCGTTCACAAATATGACTAACGTGCAGTCGAATTGATCAGAAACTAAAATTACCAGCAGTCTCATGAACTCCGTCGTGACCACGTTCGTCTCGAAAATCTTCTTCACTGGGTTCCAACGGTGGCGGGCCCTGAGGACGTCACGCTCCTGCGGGATGGTGAACTCCGCCAAGGGGTCTGGGATGCCCACACTCGTGGCTTCCGCATCCTCCTTGGCCCATTTGGACCTCTTCCCGCCGTAACCACGGCTTCCGAGGTCGTGGCTCCCAATGTTCCTCTCTTGAAGCCCCTTCATGTCCTTAGAATTTTTTTGGCAGCTTCGGCCTCGCAAGCCGCCTTGAATATTTGAAAATACTCTTCCGTGATTGTCGGATCATCCTTTACAATCTCGGAGTAGAGTTCCTTCTTGTCGATGATCCTTGCTTTCATCCTTGTTTTCTAGGCGGCCAACGCGTCGCTAAACTTGGTCATGGCGTGTTTGTTTATGTTCTTCATTGTCGGGTCCTTATCTGGACCTTTATAATCCTTTTCATTCTGGCCCGGGAACATGAATATCTGGTGAAACTTCTTTAGGAGGGAGGGCCTCATATTATCTATCTTTTGTAGTTTCTCATCGTTGATGGTGGCGGTTGTCCGTACGATGCAGCCCATTTGATTGCCATAGCACGCGCGTGTTTCCTGGGGCGCTTCTGGCTCAAAATTGTCGTCGTCCACCTCCGTGACCACCAGTCTAGTAGTCCTGAGCTTGTTAGGAAGACGTTGCCTCTTTGCTTTCGGTTCTACACCGGCTCCGCTAGTCTGAGCGCCGGTCTCGATGCCGGTCTCAGTCTCAGCGCCGGTCTCAGTCTGAGCGCCGGTGTCGATGCGGTCTCGCCTCAGCCCGGTCTCGAGCCTCAGCCCGGCCTCGCCTCAAGACCGGTCTGTGTCGGTCTCAGTCCCCGATGCCACCGGTGGGCCCAGCAACAACATCGGTTGATCATTGGCAAGGCTCAAAAATTCATCTGCCGCCCGATAGACGTCGCCGCAATCACCAGAACCCTGTGCTTCATCATTACTAGCCATGTTTCCTATGATTAAATCTAGTCAATTAATTCTAGACCTGATAAAATGAATAATTACATAAAAAGGCCTATTGTTTTGTAGGAACATTGACTCCTTCCCGGTGTGGCAAATCCCGGGCACTCGATATGTCCAAGTTTGTAGCACAAGTCATGCCGAAATTCACGGAAAATTTCGTCATGAGCTTTGCTAAAAAGTGGACAAATCGAGAACCTGGAATTTGCCGGAACGGAAATGAATCAACATTCCGACAAAACATAGGCCACTCGGCTTCATTCCTTGGAAACAACAAAAGACCACTTGGGCACAATCAAAGCATGTGCAAACATAATTGAGGAATTTGCATATATCCTGACCACTTCAAATTTGCATGTCCTAGCGTTTGACACTACAAGAAAATCTATGCAAATCTCATGCTCTCTCAAACTCAATTCAAAATATATATTCTATTTAGTTAACTACTGAACTAAACTTCACTCTAAACTAAACCCTACTGCCCTAATTAACATCTAGTTAAACAAACTCAATTCAAAAACTAAACCCTACTGAACTAATTAACATCAACATTATCTACTACTTTACATCTATTATTACCCTAACTAAAAACATCAACATTATCTACTACTTAACATTAACATCTATTAACTAAAAAGGATAGGTGGGGGGGCTTAGAGAGAGGGGAGAGACGGTGGCGGGGAGGTGCTCGGCGACGGAGGTAGGGGCGGTGAGGGTGGGCTTGGGATTGGGACGCGGCACTCCTGGCGGGCTCGGGGGCGGTGAGGTCAAGGGCGACGGCGGTGAGGTCGAGGGAGGAGATGGTGAGGTCGAGGGCGGCCCGAGAGGTGGCGGCGGTGAGGCTGGGCGGCCTCGGATGGCGGCGGTGAGGATGAGCGCGGCGTTGACGCCGGCAGGAGATGGCGGCGAAGTGGGGGCGACGGCGAAGTGGGGCGAGGGATCGATTTGGGGGAGAAGTGGTGGCCGGGGGGAAAACGTTTCTGGTTAAGTCAAAAATAACAGTAGCACGTTACAAAAAATGTGCTATATCTAAGTTAGCTATAACGCGTTTCAGCGAACGCGCTACTGCTAGGTCTTCATCATTTTTCCTTTTTCATTTATTTTTATTTACATTTTATATTTTTCCTTTCTCCTTTTTCTATTTCTTTCATTTTCATTTACTTTTCTATTCATTTTTCATTTTATTTTATTTTCGTTAGCAGTAGTGCTCTACGCATAAACGCGCTGCTATAAGTATATTAGCAGTAGCGCGGTTTTTGGAAGACCGCTACTACTATGTGATTGGAATTTTAGTAGTAGCGAGTTTTTGGTGAGACGCGCTACTGATATATGTTCATCTGCAGCGCACTTATTTTGCACGTGCTACTACTGTCTAGTAGTATTGTGCTTTTTTAACAAGCGCTACTGCTAAAGTTCTGTGTATAACATTTTCCCTAGTAGTGTTTGGAAGTCCACGACAAGACTCGGCCGCCAGTCACCACTCCAGTCCGCTGGCTGGCCTGCCAACCTAGCAAGCACCTGCGTGGTGGCATGCTGATCTTCGTGAAGATCCTGCCACCTCTCCAGCGCAGCAGCTGGCGATCTAACTTGGCATTACATGCCTCGTTGGACTGGACGCGTGTCGAGACGGGGTGGGGCGGCGACGGATGGGGCGGGCTCTATTCCCGTCCCTAATAAAGCTAAGGGGCACGTAAGCAGCGCATTTAATGCGTTTTTCCTAAGACGCCGATGATAAACATAGATATTGTAGCTACATTCCACCTCTTGTGTGCCAAAAGTGGCAACCCCTTGGCCATGTGAAAGGAGGCCCACGGTGTACTGGAGGAGGATTCAGACTTTTGAAACTCTCGGCCCGGCTTGCATGCATAGTAGCTAGCCGAGCTCAAGAACATAGAATATACACTCAAGCAGGACTAGGGTTTTACGCTTCTCAGCGGCCTGGACCTAGGTAAAAATCCATCGTGTTGATCATTAGATCTGCTCTTTGCACACCACTCTTCCCTGCCTAACCGTAGAAAGAATCCACGTGATCCCGTAGGTGTCGTTTCCCCCGACACCTTCCATACCAACACTTTCCAAGGAATTTATTATTTGACAACATAAAGTAAATTCATTTTTTCATTTCAGGACTAGGCATCCCTAATACCTTTGCCTTGCTCTTGTGTAATGACAAATGAATAAACACTCACCGTGAGAATAACACATCTAGCATGGAAAATATTAGCCACCCCTCACCGCTCCATGAGAGAAACGAACACACAAAATAGAAGTTTATTTTGAAAATTAGAGATGGCACATACAAATTTGCTTAGAACGGTAAAATAATACCGCATATAGGTAGATATAGTGGACTCATGTGGCAAAACAGGTTTAAAGGTTTTTGGATGCACAAGTAGTGATCATACCTAGTGCAAAATGAAGGCTAGCAAAAGATTGAGAACCGACCAACCAAGAAATGAATAATATCATAAGCAAGCATTAAGCATAATTAACACAAAATAATGCACCACAAGTAGGATATAATTTCATTGCATAATCATTGACTTTCGTGCTTGCATAGGGAATCACAAACCTTAACACCAATATTCTTACTAAAGCATAATTACTCATCAACATAACTCACATATCACATCATCATATCTCAAAACTATTATTAAGAATCAAGTTTATTTTGTCCAATGATCTTCATGAAAGTTTTATTATATCCTTCTACGATATCTATCACTTTGGAACTAATTTTCATATGTTGCTTTTCACAAGCTCCTACAAATATAAGTGAAGATCATGAGCATAATTTTTTTCTTTCTCTCAAATTAATTTAAGTGAAGCAATAGAGAATTTCTTGAAAATTGTACTAACTCTCAAATAAATCTAAGTGAAGCAAGAGAGCATTTCTTCAAAAATACTAAAGCACACCATGCTCAAAAAAGATATAAGTGAGGCACTAGAGCAAGTCCATAGCTCATAAAAATTTAAGTGAAGCATAGAGAGCAATTCTAACAAATCATGACATAATTTTGGCTCTCTCAAATAGGTGTGTCCATCAAGGAATCAAGACATAAAACACAAATAAAACAAGCAAATACTCATATCATACAAGATGCTCCAAGAAAAACACATAGTATGTGACGAATAAAAATATAGCTTCGAGTAAAATACCGATGGTCATTAGAGGAAAGAGGGGATGCCACTTGGGGCATCCCCAAGGTTAGTTGCTTGCTCTCTTTTGAATAATAGCTTGGGATGCCGGGGCATCCCCAAGCTTAGGCTCTTCTTACTCCTTATTCCTTCATCCATTGTAAGATAACCCAAACATTGAAAACTTCAATCACACAAAACTAAATAAAACCTTCGTGAGATCCGTTAGTAAAAGAAAGCAAATCACTACTAAAAGTACTGTACCAAACCAATTCATATCACACAGAACAGTCTGTAGCAATCTAACTATTTCGAAAACTTCTGGAACACCAAATATTCTGAAAAATTAGGACGACCTGAGCAATTTGTATATTAATCTACTGAAAAAATAATTGGCATTTTAGCACGCTCTGGTGAAAAATGAGAATTGTTTTCGTGAGAGAAAAAGTTTCTACTTTTCAGCAAGATCAAACAACTATCACCCAAGAAGATCCTAAAGGCTTTACTTGGCACAAACACTAATTAAAACACAAAAATCACCCAACAAGCGCTATAGTTTTACGCCCTTAGCTAGGAATAAAGCAAGGATCTAAGTTTTGTCATATTTGTTTCGATATCCATAAGATGCCCTCATGATTGATTCATATGGTGGCCTAATTCTTGTTCTAGGGAAGTGTTCCATACCAAAATTGGAACTTAATATTGCCTTCTTTCATATCAATCACGGCACCGATAGTGCGTAAAAATGGTCTACCAAGAATAATTGGACAAGACAGATTGCAATCAATATCAAGAACAATAAAGTATATGGTCACATAATTCCTATTTGAAAGAATAAGAACATCATTAATTCTTCCCATAGGCCTTTTAATAGTAGAATCCACCAAGTACAAATTTAAAGAACATTCTTGAAGATCGGTAAGACCAAGCACATCACATAAAGATTTCGGAATTGTAGAAACAACACCACCCAAGTCACACAAAGAAAAACACTCATAATTTTTAATCTTGACTTTGATAGTAGGTTCCCATTCATCATGCAATTTTCTAGGAATTGAAACTTCTAATTCCATTTTTTCTTCAAAAGCTTTCATCATGGCATCAACAATATGTTTAGTAAAAGCTTTCTTTTGTTCATAAGAATGGGGTGAACTTATCATGGATTGCAACAAAGAAATACAATCAATCAAAGAGAAACTATCATAATTAATTTCTTTGTAATCCAAAAGAGTGGGCACGTCACTAGTTAAAGTTTTGACCTCTTCAAACCAACTTTCATCAATTTTCTCAACAAGATTTTCACCCTCCAATTATCGGGACGCCTTCTACTGAAAGTTGACTCTTCTCTAGTCCACTTTTCACCAATCTTAACTTTACTAAACAAGGAATAAATAGAAGAAACACCAATCATTTTAAGATCTTCATCACTTTTGCGAAATAAATCACTAGAAAACGCTTTTTTCTAAAAATTCTCTTTGAGCTCTAAGCATAGCGGTTCTTTTCTTACTTTCATCCATAGAAACCTAAAGAGCTTTAATTTATTCAGCAACCTTAGGCACAAAAATTTTCATCTTGAGATTTTCCCCATCATGAGAAATTCTATCAACACGTCTAGACAAATCATCAACCTTATTCAACTTCTCTTCTACGGAAGTGTTGAAAACTTTTTGCATGTTGATAAATTCTTTAATATTATTCTGAAGATCAGAGGTGTTCCTATTAATATTATAAGAAGGATTTCCATAGGAATTACCATAATTATTAGAGGAATTACTAGGAAAAGACCTAGGATTAAAATTATCTCTATAAGCATTGTTATTGAAATTATTTCGACAGACAACATTCACATCTATGGCATCACTATTTTGCTCAATCAAAGTAGACAAAGGCATATCATTAAAATCTATAGGAGCACTCTTACTAGCAACCGATTTCATAAGAGCATCAACTTTTTTCACACAAAGAAGTAATTTCTTCAACTGAATTAACTTTTTTACTAGTAGGAGCTCTTTCGGTATGTCATTGCGAATAATTATCCATAATATTATCAAGTAATTTGGTGGCTTCACTCAAAGTAATTTCCATAAAAGTACCACCCCCGGCGTAGTCAAAAACATTACAAGAAACCAAATTCAACCCCACATAAAAAATTTGTATGATCGTCCAAAGATTTAACGCATGAGTTGGGCAATTCCTTAGCATCATTTTCATCCTTTCCCAAGATTGTGCAACATGCTCATGTTCAAGTTGCTTGAAATTCATGATCTGGGTTCCAAGGGAAATAATTTTTGTGGATAGAAAATACTTAGTGATAAAAGCATCTTTGCACTTATTCCAAGAATCGATACTATTGCGAGGCAAAGAAGAAAACCAATTTTTTGTATAATCACGCAAAGAAAACGGAAATAATTTCATCTTCACAACCTCATTGTCCACATCTTTTTTATTTCGCAAATCACATAATTCCATGTAGGTATTAAAATGGGACGCGACATCCTCGTTAGGAGTACCGGAAAATTGATCTTTCATGACAAGATTCAACAAAGCGGTATTAATATCACAAGACTCCGCACTAGTGGCGGGAGGAGCAATCGGAGTGCCGATAAAATCATTGTTGTTGGTACTTGAGAAATCGCATAACTTGGTGTTCTCTTGAGTCATGATGACTTCACAACAAGATTGCACTCAAAAACAGATCTGGCAAGAAAACGGCGAACAAAAAAGAGGGCCGGATAAAATAGCAATTTTTTGCGAAATGGGGGAGAGGAAAACGAGAGGCAAATGGAAAATAATGTAAATTGCGAGGAGATGAGATTTGTGATTAGGAACCTGGTATATGTTGAAGATCCTCCCCGGCAACGGCGCCAGAAATTCCTTTTAATGCGGCTTGAAGCTACGTCGGTATTTCCCCAAAGAGGAAGGGATGATGCAGCACAACGGTGGTAGGTATTTCCCTCATATGTGAAACCTAGGTTATCGAACAAGTAGGAGAACCAATAAACACAACATAAACAACACCTGCACACAAATAACAACTTCTCGCAACCCGACGTGAAAAAGGGGTTGTCAATCCCTTTCTGGTAGCGGCGCCTCAAGATAGGCAAACAGACGTGAGATAAAATTGTAGTAGATTGCAGCAAGGTATTTGTGTATTTTTGGTTTAGTAGATCTGAAAATAAAAGCAAAGGAAAATAGACCGCAAAGGAAAATAATATGAGAAAGAGACCCGGGGGCCGTAGGTTTCACTAGTGGCTTCTCCCGAGAAAAATAGCAAACAGTGGGTAAACAAATTATTGTTGGGAATTGATAGAACTTCAAATAATCATGAAGATATCCAGGCAATGATCATTATATAGGCATCACGTCCAAGATTAGTAGACCGACTCCTGCCTGCATCTACTACTATTACTCCACACATCGACCGCTATCTAGCATGCATCTAGTGTATTAAGTTCATGGAGAAACGGTGTAATGCAATAAGAACGATGACATGATGTAGACAAGATCTATCTATGTACAGATGGACCCCATCGTTTTATCCTTAGTAGCAACAAGACATACGTATCAGTTCCCATTTTGTCACTGGGATCAAGCACCGTCAAATCTAACCCACTACAAAGCACCTCTTCCCATTGCAAGATAAATAGATCAAGTTGGCCTAACAAAACCCAAATATCGGAGAAGAAATACGAGGCCATAAGAAACCACGCATAAAAGAGATCAAAGAAACTCATATACTTTCATGGATATAAAAAGGTAGATCTGATCATAAACTCAAAGTTCATCCGATCCCAACAAACACACCGCAAAAAGAGTTTCATCATATGGATCTCCAAGAGACCATTGTATTGAGAATTCAGCGAGAGAGAGGAAGCCATCTAGCAAATAACTACGGACCCGAAGGTCTACAATTATTAGTCACACGTCATCGGAGAGGGACCAATGGAGGTGGTGAACCCCATCCGAGATGGTGTCTAGATTGGATCTGGTAGTTCTGGACTCTTCGGCGGCTGGAATTGATTTTCTTCCACTCCCCTAGGGTTTCTGGAATATTGGGGTATTTATATAGCAAAGAGGCGGTCCGGGGGCACCCGAGGTGGGCACAACCACCAGGGCGTGCTTGGGCCTCCTGGCGCACCCTGGTGGGTTGTGCTCTCCTCGGAGCACCCCCAGGAACAACCTTGGCCCATTAAGTGTCTTCTGGTCCAAAAAATATACGTAAAGTTTCGTTGCATTTGTACTCCGTTTGGTATTGATTTCCTGTGATGTAAAAAACATGCAGAAAACGACAACTGGCACTTGGCACTGTGTCAATAGGTTAGTACCAAAAATGATATAATATGACTTTAAAATGATTATAAAACATCCAAGATTGATAATATAACATCATGGAACAATCAAAAATTATAGATGCGTTGGAGACGTATCAAAGCCATCGTCATCACCAACGATCCTCTCATTGAGAGGGGGTCAATCTCCATCAACATCTTCACCAGCACCATCTCCTCTCAAATCGTAGTTCATCTCTTGTACTCGATCTTTGTCTCAAAACCACAGATTGGTACCTGTGGGTTGCTAGTAGTGTTGATTACTCCTTGTAGTTGATGCTAGTTGGTTTATTCGGTGGAAGATCATATGTTCAGATCCTTAATGATAATTAATACTCCTCTGATTATGAACGTGAACATGCTTTGTGAGTAGTTACGTTTGTTCCTGAGAACATGGGAGAAGTCTTGTTATAAGTAATCATGTGAATTTGGTATTCGTTCGATATTTTGATGAGATGTAGGTTGTCTCTCCTCTTGTGGTGTTATGTGAACGTCGACTAGGTGACACTTCACCATGATTTGGGCCTAGGGTAAGGTATTGGGAAGTAATAAGTAGATGATGGGTTGCTAGAGTGACAGAAGCTTAAACCCTAGTTTATGTGTTGCTTCGTAAGGGGCTGATTTGGATCCATATGTTTCATGCTATGGTTAGATTTATCTTAATTCTTATTTCATAGTTGTGGATGCATGCGAGAGGGGTTAATCATAAGTGGGAGGCTTGTACAAGGAAGGGCAGCACCCAAGCACTGGTCCATCCACATATCAAGTTATCAAAGTAACGAGCGCGAATCATATGAGCATGATGAAAACTAGCTTGACAGTAATTCCCATGTGTCCTCAGGAGCGCTTTGCTCTACATAAGAGTTTGTCCAGCTTGTCCTTTGCTAGAAAAAGGATTGGCCACCTTGCTGCACCTTATTTACTTTTGTTACTTGTTACCCATTGTGAATTATCTTATCACACAACTATCTGTTACTGATAATTTCAGTGCTTGCAGAGAATACCTTGCTGAAAACCGATTGTCATTTCCTTTTGCTCCTCGTTGGGCTCGACACTCTTACTTATCTAAAGGACTATGATAGATCCCCTATACTTGTGGGTCACCAAGACTCTTTTCTGGTGCCGTTGCCGGGGAGTGAAGTGCCTTTGGTAAGTGGAATTTTGTAAGGAAACATTTATATAGTGTGCTGAAATTTACTATCACTTGTAACTATGGAAAATAATCCTTTAAGGGGCTTGTTCGGGGTATCTTCACCTCGACCGGAAGAGCAAAGATTTGCTCCTCAACCTACTGAATCCACAGAAAATATTTATTATGAAATTCCTTCAGGTAGGATAGAGAAACTGCTAGCTAATCCATATGCAGGAGATGGAACACTACATCCTGATATGCATCTAATCTATGTGGATGAAGTTTGTGGGTTATTTAAGCTTGCAGGTTTTTCCGAGGATGATGTCAAGAAGAAGGTATTCCCTTTATCTTTGAAGGGAAAGTCATTGGCATGGTGGCTATGTGATGATATTGTATCTCGGAACTACAACCGGTTGAAATTGGAATTTCATCAGAAGTTTTATCCTATGCATCTAGTTCATCGTGATCGGAATTATTATATAATTTTTGGCCTCGTGAAGGAGAAAGTATCGCTCAAGCTTGGGGGAGGCTTAAGTCAATGTTGTATTCATGCCCCAATCATGAGCTCTCAAGAGCAATTATTACTCAGAACTTTTATGCTCGGCTTTCTCGTAATGATCAATCCATGCTCGATACTTCTTGTACTGGTTCTTTTATGAAGTAGACCATTGAATTCTAATGGGATTTATTGGAAATAATTAAATGCAACTTTGAAGATTGGGAACTCGAGGAAGGTAAGGAGTCAGGTATAAACCTTAAACATCTTTCATGGATACAGATACTTTTCGTGATTTTAGCACTAAATATGGACTTGACTCTGAGATAGTAGCCTCTTTCTGTGAATCTTTTGCTACTCATGTTGATATCCCTAAGGAGAAGTGGTTTAAATATCATCCTCCCATTGAAGTGAAGGTAGTAGAACCTATTAAAGTTGAAGAAAAATTGTTACTTATAATGTTGATCCTATTGTTCCTACTGCTTATATTGAGAAACCACCTTTTCTTGTTAGGATAAAGGGTCATACTAAAGCTTCAACTATGGTTCGTAATAGGTATACTAGAACACCTGCACCCCCTGAACAAATTAAAGTTGAACCTAGTATTGCTATGGTTAAAGATCTCTTGGTTGATAATATTGATGGGCAGTTTATTTATTTCTGTGATGAAGCTGCTAGAATTGCTAAACCAGATATTAAAGGTAAACATAGAACTGTTGTTGGCACGCCTGTTGTTTCTGTTAAAATAGGAGGTCATTGTTATCATGGCTTATGTGATGTGGGTGCTAGTGTTAGTGCAATTCCTTTTACTTTATATAAAGAAATTATGAATGATATTGCACCTGTAGAGATAGAAGATATTGATGTTACTATTAAGCTTGCCAATAGAGATACTATTTTGCCAATTAGGATTATTAGAGATGTTGAAATCTTGTGTGGGAAAATAAAATACCCTACTGATTTTCTTGTTCTTGCTTCCCCACAAGATGATTTTTGTCCCATTATATTTGGTAGACCTTTCATGAATACTCTTAATGCTAAGATAGAGTGTGAGAAAGAAATTGTTACTGTAAGTTTTTGGGATATGTCTCATGATTTTAATTTCTCTAAATTTCGTAGACAACCGCATGATAAAGAACTGCCTAGTAAGGACGAAATTATTGGTCTTGCTTCTATTGTCGTGCATCCTACTGATCCTTCAGAACAATATTTGCTAGACCATAAAAATGATATGTTTATCAATGAAAGAAAGGAATTAGATGAAATATTCTTTAATCAAGGGCCTGTTTTGAAACACAATTTTCCTGTTGAAATCCTTGGAGATCCTCCTCCACCAAAGGGTGATCCCGTGTTTGAGCTTAAGAAATTACCTGATACTTTGAAATATGCTTATCTTGATGAAAATAAGATATATCCTGTTATTATTAGTGCTAACCTTTCAGAGCATGAAGAAAAGAAATTATTGAAAACTTTGAAGAAGCACCATGCCGCTATTGGATATACTCTTGATGATCTTAAGGGCATTCACTACAAAAGAATACACTTCCGTGATGATACATGTTTGTCACAGTAGGTCGCGTTTTTTGTCATGCATGTACATCCATGACAAATTTATGACAGAATCAAGATAGTCATACTTGTGTTGTCGTAGAAGTGTTCCATGACATTACCAAAATTATCATCATGGAAGTGCCCACTTCCATGATGATAAATCGCGCGTCACAGAAGTGCTTTCGTCAAGGGTGACCGACATGTGGCATCCACCGTAACGGAACACCGTTAAGCTATCGGGACGGGTTTTGGATCCGATAACCTGTTAACAGCCCCGACCAATGGGGATTTTCCACGTGTAAAATCATGATTGGCTGGAGGAAACATGTGTCGGCTCATCGTCGGGACAGATGTGATCCACTCATCGACACGTGGCATGGCCCAACAGAGGCCCATTCCTGTGAAAAGGCCGACCCAGTAAAAATTAGCAGGCCAGCCCATATAAGGCCTACTTGTGTCAGGTCCATAAGCCCACGGCCCATACGAGATGTGCCAATTCGACCCGTCAACGGCCCGTTAAAGATTTGACACCATTGCAGCCCATCGTCAGTTCGAGCCCGTTAACATCCCACTATATATTTGGGCTCAATATCGGCCCGATGATATTTCGGCCTGTTAACGGTCCATCTAATGGATGGGCCAATTTTTAGGATGTACATCTTTCGGCCTTTTAGCGACCCATTTAAATGTTGTGCTAGTTTACGGCCCGGTGTGTCTTTCAGCCTGTTGATGGCCCATAAATCTGATGGGCCATTTGTTGTTCGACCTGAGTTTCGGCCTTTTAGCGGCCCATTTAAGTGTTGGGCCAATTTTCTGGCCTGGTGTCACTTTCAGCCTGTTGACGGCCCATAAATCAGTTGGTCCATTTGTAGTCGGAAATGAGTTTTGGCCTTTAGCGACCCATTAAAGTGTTGGGCCAATTCCCGGCCCTGTGTGCTTTTCGGCCTGTTAACGGACCATAAATGAGTTGGGCCATTTGTAGTCAGACCTTAGTTTTGGCCTTTCAACGGCCCATGCCCTTCATGGTCCAATACCAGCCCGGTTTCTCTTCGGCTGCTAAAGGCCCACAACACGATTGGGCCATTTACAATACGACCTGACTTTCGGCCTCTTAGCGCCCATGGTCTTCATGGTCCATAGAAAGCCCATTGTCTCTTTCGGCCGCTAAAGGCCTACAAAGATAGTTGGGCCATATGTAGCCCAAACTTAGTAACGGCCCGTTAACGCCCGTGAAATAAATCTGGGCCACCTGTTGCCCGCTTCGATGTCGGCCTGTTAATGACCCGGGAGGTAAGAGGGCCGACCATTAACTTTCGGCCTAGTAATGGCCCATTAACTTAATGGGCCCACTAAAGTTCGTACATGTCTTTAGGCCAAATTAGATAATTTGAGCCCATTACAACGAGCAATTATGCACAGGACCAAAACCGATCACGCAAAGGTACGGCATACAGGGAATGACGTTGCACATCCAAAGATATACTACAGAAATTACATCCACTGGGCAATCAAAGATTGATGCGGTGCAAATAAATGAGCAGAACCTAACCATCTACAACGTCACAATCTGCAACCTCAAAGATGATGATGCCCATAAGCATGTTGGCAAGTTCTTTACGCTTTGCTACACTTTCTCCGAAACATTGATCGCTTGTTGTGTCGCACGACTCTGCACCTCTGATTCATCCACCATTTCCATCATTGCTTCAGCCATTAATTGGTTCACAAACATACATTTATTCTGTTGCATTCGAGACAGAGGGTACTGAACAGATTCAGATGGTGATTTTGGCAGGCTTGTATTATTGATAATGGAGAGTGTCTCGACCACTGCATCATAACATAAATTAGGGCGGGAAGCAAACAGATTAACCATGAGTAATTGCCATATTACCTGGCCGAGATTTACTGGAAAGAAACAATGGGGTTGCCTTGCTGTTTTCAGAGTTTGTCTTATTATCTTCAGCAGCCTGCACAAAATTAACACACTAGCATTGCTATCATTGGCCAAGTCAGATAATAGGAAAGCAACATTGACACAACGAACGTTTGGGCAACTAGCCTACACCAAATTAACACAATATGGCACAGCTATCATCAGCCAGGTAAGGTAGTACGAAAGCAACATTGACACAATGAATGAATGGGCAACCAGAGAAGCACTACAATTCAGTAATGTGCATGATATGAGATAGTACATTCATGCAGCTCAGTATGCAAAACTACCAGGCAGTTTTCCTTAAAAAATCAACATTAGCGCCTTTAACATTTTGCTACAACTAATTTTAGATCAGATAAAGGTTAGATTCACGCCGATTAACAAAATACATGTTGATGTAAACATATAGTGATATACAACAGGTACTTACACCAACATTGGAGCACAGAGAATTCCCGCAAGATATTTCCCTCGAATACGATCCCAATGGAGGAAGTCTTCTATCGTTTAACCTTATTTTCTAAAAGAGAGATGGGTAAGAAACATGTAGAAAATATGATCAGAATGCTATAAAATTTCATGATGCGAGGATACACACATGCTTCTTAGAATGGAGTTAACATTCTTTTGCTGGACTGGAGCGGACTAGTTCTTTGGCCACTAGAATCTGCTTATTATCAGTGGGACTTGGGTTTCTCTGTGCTGGAGCAGTATCTATGAAAAATGGAGTTGGTTTATTATCTCCTGGCGTTTGGATATTTTGCAAAGACCTGGTTTGTAACCCTTCAGATTATAACATAGCCGTCTTCCCCTTGCATGCCTTATATAGAAGAATGGTGATTCAGTTATAAAACATGCTACAACAGAGATGGAATAGGTACTGAAGAATAGAAAGGCTTGACATATTGACATGTATTCCCTCCATCCGGAAATAAATGGACGGGTCTAGGCGTATTTCAATTCTAGATACATCCAGTTTTATCCATTTCTGCGACATTTAATCCGGATGGAGGGAGTATGATGTAAGAGCTAGGGATATGAGAGGACAACACAGGAAAAAAACACTGAAAAAACCCACTGCAGAACCAAAGTATTCAAACCCACTGATATGAGATAGTACACTCATGCAGCTCAGGATGCAAAACTACCAGGCAGTTTTCCTTACAAAAATCAACATTGTGGCCTTTAATCATACATTTGGTACAACTAAATTTAGATCAGATAAAGGTTGGATTCACGCCGATTAACAAAATACATGCTGATGTAAAAATATAGTGATATACAACAGGTACTTACATCTACATTGGAGCACAGAGAATTCCTGCAAGAATCTTTCCTCATAAACGACACCATTGCATAAATTCTTCTATCTGTTAAGCTTATTTTCTAAAAGAGAGATGGGTAAGAAACATGTAGAAAATATGATCAGCATGCTATAAAATTTCATGATGCAAGGATACGAACACGCTTCTTAGAATTGAGTTGACATATTTTTGCTCGATCGAGCGGACTAGTTCTTTGGCCACCGGAATCTGCTTATTATCGTGAGGAGTTGGGTTTCTATGTCTTTGGAGCAAGATCTATAAAACTGGAGTTGGTTTATTATCTCTGGCGCTTGGATCTTTTGCAAAGGCCTTGTTTGTAACCCTTTAGATTCTAACATAGTCGTCTTCCCTTGCATGCCTTGTATAGAAGAATGGTGCTTTAATTATAAAACATGCGACAAGAGAGAGATGGAATAGATATCAAGGATAGAAAGGCATGACATATTGACATGTATTCCTCCATCCGAAAAAAATGGATGGGTCTAGGCGTATTTCAGTTCTAGATACATCCTTTTTATCCATTTCGCAACATGTAATCCGGACGGAGGGAGTATGGTGTAAGAGCTAGGGATATGACAGACAACACAGCAAAAAACACTAGTTGAATGTAAAACTATATGCTAGCGGATACGTGCAGAAATAACTAAGGCAACATACACGTGTATGATTGGGAAAATAAGATGGCATTGCAACAGAGCACTAGAACAACACTTCAATGTAAAAAACATGGTATGGCGGATAAATGAAGTACGTCTTGATGAATAACAATGCATAAGATATTCGAAGCATGATGTCCAAATTAAGCGAGATGGCATTGCGGTAGAGTAGAATGACAAGATTTGAATTTGAAAACATGTTATCATGAATGGAATAGGTACTGAAAAACAGGAAGGCATGACATATTTACATGCATGATCAGCATGCTAAGCACATGGCATTGCAATAGAGTAGATACACTCCATGACATTATATGCATGTTGTACCCATATCACAGGCCAAGTTAGAGCAAGGACCTTGTGGGGTGAAGAGGATTCATCATCTTTCTGCAAGTCTTCTGAAGAACTGCCTTTACATGTTCCATCATATTGGGTATCATTGACATCAAGTTTATTGCCCTTTACATTGCTCCGTGAGGTTCTTGTGGATATATCAGTGTGTGCAATTATATCTGACATGCACGGAAGACAACTAGTAGTTATATTTATTTAAATGAGTGCCTGTAGGAGACGACATAAATAGTAGGACTGGGGTTAGCTAGCAGCAACAGGTCTCATAAACTAAAGGGAGAACACAGATGAAAGCTACAGAATATGTATCGTTTGTACTTGAGATTAACTAGATGGCAAACAAAAGTATTAAAGAACAACATAGGTAATAGTAGAAGTGGTATAATACTATAATCACCAGCCTGTGGGATAGCATTGGCTGATGGATGATAACTATGGAACAGTATTACCTAAAGAACAAGTATCTTAGCTGAACTATGGAACAGCGTGAACTCCTGAATAAGACCCGTAAGAGATCAACATGAACATACAGTGAAATGTGATGATCTATTTTCCGTGCTTAAATGAATAACAAAGCCATAAATGTTGCACACTAGTAAGATGAGGGTACAACCTATCTGGCTGACATCCATAGGAGTGAGCATCATGTGCTGACTTGTCGATGGCCCTGCAGTTGTTGTGGCTGTCCATGTCGGGCACGCGCATTCGATGCAGGGAACTGTTGAGTTGGGACTGTAGCTCCCTTCTGGTGTATGCTTCCCTTGTTGGAGCAGCTGCGGTGAGTCGGAAGACGGTGTGTCTGAAGATGTAGATAACGCAAAATGTTAAGAACGACATATCTCTTTGATACGAAGAAATACACTAAGAGATCAACAGCAAGGTACGAGAGTGGTCACACGTCTGTTGACTGAAGACTAAATTGGGGTCACACAATTTTATTTTATTTTGGTACTGTCCGATCTACGCCGGATGGCTTGATGGCCGTCTTGGGCCTCCCGGCTGACACTATTCAGAATCTTCCCCGAAGAGCCAGGGACCAACGGCAGAGCAGCCTACGGGTCAAAACCCCGCTCCCCGCCCCATCGCACTACCGTGGTTGCGCCGCCCACGGGCCAATCCACAAAGACTCCCCGTCATCCAGATCCGGTGGCGGCAGTACCTTCAACCCACGCAACTCTAAAAGATAGCCATCTAAGCACTGCTTCTGTGGCGAACTTGCGGCCCCGCACCCTTATGTTAGACACCAGCCAACCGGCAGCCTAGGAGCTCCGCCGCCTCGAGGGGTGATGCTTCCCATTGGGAACCGATTGGCCCAGAATAAACATTCAGACAACTGACGCATAAATAAAGTGATTTCAGATGAGGGTGTGACCTATCTGGCGGCATGGTGAAGTAGGCAGGTCCAGCTGCCGAGTCGGTGAGGCCGGCGCGGTTGCGGTGGCGACCGGCGGCAGGGAAAGAGCGATGTCGCCACGGTCAATGGCTACGCAGAAGCAGCGCCAGGACTCTAGACGGATCCGAAGTTGGAGCCGCTCCGGCGCCGTGAACAATGGCGGGGGTGAATCGGCTCCGGTACGGTTCATGCGGCCGTCATCGAGGCGGCACCAGCAGCACGGAGTAAGAGGCACACGGCGCAGTGCACGACGGCAATTGGACAGCGTCTCCAGCATTAGGGAGGAGGGCGGTTGTGAAATTGGTGTGGTGGGGGCGCCATGGAGGTGGGGCTGAGGTTTCGCGGCTCGGGAGAAGGGAGCTTCCCGGGAAGAAGGTGATTTGGCGCCCACGAGGTATGAATGGGGCGGGCGGGGGGGAATTGGGAGGAGTGGAACCATGTCTTACGGACGCATTTGTCTGAAATGTGAGGGGGAGTTACAATTCTACCCTTGCCTATAGGCTTCTCGGCCTGGGTCTGTGTACTGAGGGTCGGGGATAGTAGAGTAACTTTGCTTCTCCCCAAATAGTGGGCGGGAGCGATTTGAAGCAGGAGGGTGTGTTTTGAACTATAGTGGGCGCGAGCGATTTCAAGCGAGGAGAGCGTGTTTTGAAATAGTGGGCGAGCTATTTCAAGCGAGGAGAGCGTGTTTTCCGACCATGGTTTATAAATTATTCGGCACATGTCATTTCGGACGAGGAGAAGGCGTGCTTGGATGAAGTTACGAACCTACCCTCGATGTACAACGGGCCAATTGATGCGTGTCTCACATAGGACGGTAATTTCGCGTCTCCCATTTATTTGCTTGGGCGAATTCCACCGAGCAGAGAGGATGTTTAACGGTTCGTTCAAATTTTGGGAGAACGAGCATCCACGTCTACCTTACCAAGTCGATTCGAATCAAATTTTGAAATATTAGCTTGCCACTTCTTTTTTAGATGGAGGGATGATGCTCGGGAGTAATGTGTTTTTACATGCTCGTTGCTAGCGATTTACTATATGACAAATAGTTGACCCAGTCAAAAACATGAATCAAACCCAAATGAAATATCTCGATTCAATGAACTAGCTCGTTCAGTAGGTCAAAATAGTGAACTAAATCCAAAATTGAACACCTCAATCGAGTAGCATGTTGTACAGTGTTATAGTACTCCATGAACATGTTGAAAGTCAAATTAATGAACTTGTTTGATATACACATATATCCGTTCATGTGTGGATTGCACACAACATATTCTCCAATTTAAATATTTGAATGCCAGTTTATATGGAAACATGGTTTATATTAGTCTTTGATGCATAAAACGCGACCTCCCCCTCTCCCGGACTCCTGTTCTCTCTCTCTCTCTCTCTCTCTCTCTCTCTCTCTCTCTCTCTCTCTCTCTCCGACAATCTTCAATTCTGTCGCACGCATCCGACACAAAAACCTTGTTGGTCCCTCTCCCTTTATCTCTCTCTCTCTTTGTGAGTGTGTGTGTGAGTGTGTGTGTGTGTGGGGGGGGGTCTTTCTATTTCGCATTCATATATACACCATCTATAGGTCTCTCTCGCACACTATGTATGATACTATAGCTAGTCCAAGCTAGATATCTTGGGTGCACTCATCGTACGCACACAAATTCCTTGGCTCTTTGCCCGTAACTCTCTCACGCACCACTATGTCGTCTCGGAGCTCTCCCCCCCCCCTCTCAAACTCTCCATCCACCTGGGTCACACATACACATGCATATCTCACTCGCACTCGATAGGCCCATCTAAAGCTCTATCTCTCTCCCTCGGTCTCTCTCCATCTCACACGCACACACACACACACAATCTCATGCCAAGCTAGCCAAGTATGATAGTCTCTCACTCAATTGTAGGCACACGCAGTCCCCCCTATATGTATATGACTAGCTAATCTTAGTCTCCATCACAAACATGTGCATGGTCTATCTCGATTTCTCTCGGGCATCTTTCTATCGCAAGACGCACTCCTCGATCTCCCACCCATATAGTCCCTCACGATCTCGAGGGATCTCTCTATCACAAACACACCCTCTCTCCTCCCCATGCGCCCATGCCATCCATGTGTCCCTCTCGACCTTTTTTTCCTTGTTGGCCAGACCTCTATTGGACATGTGCTACAGGGGTGTCTCTCTCTGTTGCAAACAATCACACACTAGCTATCTTCGTGTATCTCCTCGCCTCGCTTTTCCATCTCGGAGATGCATGCGTGATATGTTCGCATAAGAAACGAAAAAACACACACTCTCTCTCTAATTTATCGTTTGTTGTCACTTTCTCTTTCACACACATACTCTTTTTGCACACTTACTCATTCTCCTTCACACGCACTTGATATGTCTCGAATGAGGCACTCTCCTCCATCCATAGCACATAGATTTATTGAAAAGTCAAACATCACAAAGTTTGACCATGTATGTGGAGAAAAAGAATTACATCTAGTACGGCTAACATATACCATTAGATTCATCATGAGATGTAGTTTTGTATGATGTATCTTTGGCATTGTAGATATAAATAACATTTGCGTAAACCTGATCGAAGTTTCCAAAGTTTGACTTCTAAAAAATTTACATGCACTTCATTATCGAGCGGATGGAATATCTCTTTCCCCCTCTCAGCTATCTGACGCGCCACTCAGCCTTTTCGAGGCTCCTCAATCTCTCTAAAACTTTATTGGTCAGTTTTTTTCGTGACCTTACCCTCATGCCTTGATGGCCGGTACTGCCTGGTGTGGACGTGAGATGTAAAATATTTCTGCCTGGACAGGCTTGTTTGGTGCTGAAGCGTTTGGTTCATGCCTGGGCTAGGCAAAGCATCAACGTCCCATCAATCAATCCATGCATCAATTATTTAATGCTAATATCCATCCATGTTGTTGGTAGCCTCGTGGCCGCACGACCAGGCATGACCAAGCGTTCGAAATCGGTCGGTTGGGCCAGGCTACTTGCAGTGCCTGGAGTTCAGCCAGGCTAATTAAAGTGCAAGGGAACCCTGCCCAGGCGGGCTTTCTTTTTCACAGGGTAGCAACCAAACAAGCATGCATGAAATCCAGCCACAACCCCAGGCCACGCAAAAGATGCTCACAACGCAAGCCAAACTGGCCTTATATCTCCCTGGTTCACACATACACATGTCTCGCTCGCGATCCAACACTCTCCGGCCTTGTTCTCTCTCCATGTGACACGCACCCCCCTAAGTACCATAATCCCTCACTCCATCATCGGCTCTGTTTGGATCCATGGGTAGAGTTAATTTGGGTTAGTTTGGAGTCAACTAACCCAAAAAGATCCAAACAGGAGGGTCAGTTTAGGTTAGATGCATCTAACCCATCTAAAAAAACTAACCCATCCAAGAGGTGCTTATTTGGGTTAGTTCTTCTTGGGACCACTAATAAACACTTTTTTCTCTCGCTCTCCCCGCAGCAGATCCCTCCCCACTTCCTCAAGCTTCTCGTCCTCTCCTCCCTCCCTCTCGACCGCCTGTGAAGGTGCCTCGCCGATCCGTGCTCCATCTAACCCTGCCATCCAAACACCTCTTTACTTAGAGTTAGTTCAGGGTTAGAATCTAACTCTAACCTCTAACTGAGTTAGAGTATCCAAACAGGCCATAGGCGCAAGCACCCCCCTCCTAAGTATGATTATCTCTTACTAGCCATCAGGAACACACATATTGTCTCCTTCCATCCATACGTCTATCTCGATATCTCTCGGGGCATCTTCTATCGCGCACACACCTTGTCACTCGATATCCCACCCATGTAATCCCATCACGATCTCCAAGGGATCTCTCTATGACAAACATACACTCTCTCCTCCCCATGTCTGCATTTTCTCCGTACGTCTCTCTCTACCTCTCTCCCTTGTTTGTCATACCCCTCTTGGCCACGTGCTAGGGGTCTTCCTCTCTCGGTTCCAAACAACCACACAGTATCTCCTCACCTTGCCTCCGTTGTCAAAGATGCATGTGTGATATGTTTGCATAAGACACGCATGCCTTTTCTCCACTTTCATCGTGTGTTGTCCATGTATCTTTCACACACGCACACACACTTTTTTCACTCACTCTCTCTCTCTCTCTCTCTCTCTCTCTCTCTCTCGTTAGGGACTCACACGTCCATAAGCATATGGATGTTTTGAAAAGACAAACCTCGTAAAAGTTTGACCAGGTATATGTGGAGAAAAACATTTACATCTGGAACGATCATTAGATTCATCACAACATGTACTTACTTCATACTATCATTTATATTTGGTATTGCAGATATAAGTAATTTCTTTATAAACTTGGTCAAAGTTTCAAAAGTTTGACTTAAAAAAATGTTGTAACTACATTATCGAACGGAGGGAGTAGCTCTTTCTCTCTCTCTGCTATCTCTCACGGGCCTCCCATCTCACTCGAACTCTCTATACCGACGGATTATACGCTCACTGTGTCAGCGTATAGCTCCATATATTGTTTAGTTGACCGGTCAACCAATCCACATGCTGCGTTGTCAGCTCATGTTCTGTATCTTGGTGTGCTGGCCCATGTGGCAGTGGGTGAAAATAAGTAAACTAGAGGGCAAACTTCTTGTGCGTGAAGGACGCACTCATGCACAATTCACCACTGCACGGCGGCATGCACAGAAGGACGCACTCGCGCACACCTAGCACACAACACACACCAGCACACGTGTACACCGGCGTCGCCGCCGGTTGAGATGGACGGCGAGGCAGCCAACAAGCGGAGGCGGCTCGAGCGAAAACCGCATCCGGCGAGCCTGGACTTCATCAGCAGCCTTCCCGACAACATGCTGCTCGTCATCATCGGCCTCCTCCGCACCAGATCTCCCGTGTGGACCGCCCTGCTCTCCTGGCGGTGGTGCCCCTTCTGGCACTGCGTCCCCCTAAACCTCACCGTCGACAGCTGCCTCTGTGACGGGAATTGCAAACGCATGGCCGCAGTCTCCAAGATCCTTTCATCGCACCCTGGGCCAGCCAGACGCCTTGACATCCGCATGTTCAGTACCAACTGCAACGTCCAACCCAAGTTCTACGAGTGGTTCTTATCCCCCGCCCTAGATCAGCTCGAGGAGCTCAGCTTTGAAGCTGGACGATATCGCTCTCTACCGCCGTCCGCGCTCCGCCTCACGCCAATGCTGCGTCGTGCCAGCTTCAGCTCCTGCTATCTTCCCCAGATTAATGCCGCGCCCTTCTTCTCCCTCAACTCAAGCAGCTCGACCTCTTCGACGTTGTCATCTCAAAGAAGGCTATGGAGCTCCTGCTCCGCAGCTGTACTGCGCTCGAGTACCTTCGTCTTGAGCAGATCCACGGGTTCATTAGCCTCCACATCGCCTCGACGAATCTCCGATGGATTTATGTGTCTTGCTGGCCCCGCAACAAGACATCAATTGGGAAGAGATCACTCCAGCTGTTCCATGTTATGGTCATTGAGAATCGCCTTTCCTTGAGAGATTGCTTGTATCGATCTAGAAGGTCCAACAAAAACCAGGGTCATTGACGCTACCAAATTGACAAAGATTGGTGTACTGCTCGCCAAATTCTCCAACTCTTTATTGGGTCCGTAATTGTTTAGGTACAACACTCATCTTCTTTTTCGTCTACTTGAAATTCACATTTTTAAATTTCTTCTTGATGTATTTACGACCGTCTTCCAGAAAATGATTCCCACAAGCTCGACCTAGTCCATGCGCACAGTGAAGATCTTAGCACTAAAATCTATCGGCCCCAATCTGGATCAAGTTGTTGGATTCCTTACATGCTTTCCATGCACGGAGAGGCTACTCATCAAGGTGAAACTTCTTTCCTATTAGTAAACGGTAATCACAACGTAGCTCAATTTTTTCATAATTTTCCCAAATTACGATGACAATTGTAGTTTTCAAAACTACATCTACGCACTGCACCGAAAGAAATGTTTTTAGTATTTTTTTCTCACATGATCACCTGCATCATTTTTATGCTGTACTACTATAGTAGCCTAGGCTAGTCATAGTGGAAAGTAACTTAGACTACTCCAGTAACTCTATGATTACCATAAGGGCAAGTACTACCTCCGTCCTGGTTTACTCTTCCAATTTTGTAGTATGAAAATTTGACCATAGATTTAACTCAGAAAATGTTAATGCATGTCACTAAGAACTATATCGTTGGATTCGTATTTGAACATAATTTCAAATGGTGCAATTTTTAGTGACATGCATTGGCATTATCTTAGGTAAATCTATGGTTAAAATTTTATACTAAATACGAGGTAGTATTCCCTCCGTCCCAAAATTCTTGTCTTACATTTGATTAGATACGGATTTATCTAACACTAAAATGTAACTAGATACATCCGTATTTAGACAAATTTAAGACAAGAATTATGGGACGGAGGGAGTACAAAAGTGGGCTATGTAGGCCAAAACACGTGCCAAATTCACTTGTGATGCATTTGGCATCGATGCCCCTCCATTGCTTGCCTGGTGCCCCAATCTGGATAACCGACTTTGCTCCGGTGCCAAATTAACTCACGCAATGAAAAAACACTGCGTGGGAGAGAGAGAGGACCGAGGCAATAAAAAACACTTGTTTGGGAGAGTGAGAGGCTGGTGTAGTTGGTTTGATTGATTTGTTTACACATGTGGGTCTGTGAGCACAGCGGTGCCCACTCTCTCACATCGCGAGAGCGGTGCCAAAATCTTTTGATTTGACATCGATGCGTATTATGTGGCATACTTTTGTGAAATATGGCATCGGCCACATTGTGGAACGCAACAAATGCCCAAGCTCCTCACATGCTACTAGTTAAATGAGAGGAAACAGAAAGATAGAGAGAGAGAGAGGGAGAGAGACAGAGTGAAAAAATATCATTAGCCAGCCAACCCTATCGTATGAGCGAATGATATTGGTACCTCTTGATGACACGGCAATCTTATGTAGCCAGCTGCTCTAATATGTTCTCTTCTTTTGCAGATAAAAAAAGACCCGAAAGTGAAAAATGTGTTGCACTATAACAATCTCATCGAATGCCTTGATCTCCATCTTACATAAATTGATTTGATCGACTACCGAGGCAGCACATCTGAGATTAAATTGGCCAGGTTCTTTGTTCTGGAGGCAAGTGTACTCAAGGTAATGAGGTTTGGCATTCTCTGGCGCAACAATGAATGGCGTGCTGATCACCGCAAGCGTCTAAGCCTAAATGACAAAGTCTGCGCAGAAGCTGAATTTGTTTTTGAAACATCAAGTGGCCAGAGACTCGGAAACTTATTTGCCGATTAGTGACTTGTCAGGGCGGTGGATTTTAGTTTGTACGATAACGTGCATCCACCTAAAGTAACGAAAGTTCTTATGTAAACTTCCTAGTAATTCCCTCTTCCTAGGTGCAGCATTACTCCTAACATTTGTAATATCAGTTTGAAACTTGTAATATTGCCGTGTCCTATTCCTGCGTTTTCAAAATCCTGCGAATCAAACAAGTCCTGAGTTGGTGATGATGTTGTGAAGTCCTGCGTTTTCACCAATAGCCGTCGGATCTAGATATGACGCATACAAACCAAGCTTCTCCATTTTTGCAGAAAGATGCCCGCACTTCTTCCCTATTTACAAACAACTCCTTGTCTCTCACAATCAGCCTTATCTCCTCCCCACCACATCTAGAAGGCCGTGGAAAAATCTGGCGCAATGGCACGCCGGAGCCGCCCACCCCAATCTTGGTGTTCCGTGCAATGCACGGGCATCTACGCACGGGAAATTATGTCGAACAGGGCTAGTTGTAAGCAGGCTAGCTCTACAGCCATGATGATAGTGACTGAAGACAATGAGGCTGACTATGGTATGCTGAACACGGCGCCTATACTCAGGTGTCATCTCTGGCGTAGGGTCTTGTCACTTCACTGTGAGGAGCAGCACGTAATAATTTGACCAACGGGTAGTACAGTGCTAGTACTCCTAGGAGTACTACATTGGTAGTACTACTACTAGTACTAGTAGCACCACCGTCTGGATTTAGGAGTACTACCACGTCCATCTTGATTTTAGTATTTGACTAGCAATATCTTGTAATGCATGTCACAAAAAATGTACTACTCCCTCTGTAAATAAATACATGGTGTTTTATTCCTATGGGAGAGATAACTTAATGTTTTTTTGCTAACTAGAGTACTAATAGGATTACATGCAATGAACTAAACACTGCATGTCATGTTTGGTAGTCTCAAGTCATTGAAAGCATGCACGGCCCACATCTCTCATTGGTTGATATGTCACGAAATAAGAAACAAGGAGGGAGTTAATGCACCATGCCTAAGTGTTTTGGGATTATTTGGCTTTCGTAATGTGACTTACACAACATTTTTGTTTACATGCATTAACATTTTATTAGTTAAATCAAAGGTCAAAACTTGGCGCAAAATGCAAAGGGGACCAATAAACCAGTAAACATCAAACTTCTCTCGTTTGGCCCCAACTAGAGGTCCGGTGAGATGACTATACTGCACCGGCACGGAGGGGGGCGCAGTTTCATTGACTTATGGCAACTGCCTTTGAGTGAATGACACGTGGGCCCAGGGGGTGGCTGGCCCACCTATCATACAACCAAAGGCAGGTGCAGTAGAGGGTCGAGGAGTAGTACGAAATCCTACGCACCTACGCACGCTAACCAAGGGCAAGAGTGATCACTCGAATCGCAAGATCAGTTGACTACTACCTCTGTGCTGGTTTATTAGTCTCCTTTGTAATTTGTGCTAAATTTTGACCAAAGATTTAACTAACAAAATTTTGATGCATGTCAACAAAAATTATATTTTTGGATTCGTATTTGAACATAGTTTTCAGTGATATAATTTCTAGTAACATGCGTAAACATTTTGTTAGTTAAATCTGTGGTCAAAATTTGACATGGATTACAATGGGGACCAATAAACCAGGACGGAGGTAGTAGAAGCTAAGCTAGACCCATGGAGGCGATGAGCGCGAGCATCAGCCGGCTATGTTAGATGGTCCACGACGCCGGCCTGCAGGCCGGCAACGAGGAACGTCTCTAGGTAGTATTGCTTGAGGCCGCCAGGGCGAGGGGCCGCTTGGACGACAGCTTCCTCTCCTTGTTTGACGAGGTCTTCGTCGGTTTCCTCGACAAGTTCACCGTCGTCAAGAAGCTCGCGGACGACTTTGTTGTAAGCCTCCAGCCAACGCGCCCAGGCTCTGCGATGCCCGCCACCCTCAACGGCCACTATCGTGACAACCTCTTCGACGCACAGGTGGCCCTGAGACTGCCCGCCATCGCGCCGGAGAATGTCCACCTTGAGGTCGCGCTCGCCGCGCAGTGCCTGGCACAGCAAGACACCATCGACATAATCACCCACATCTACGCGCATGCAAGAGGAGGACGATAGGACGCTGGCCTTCTTGGACCGCAGGGCAACCTTGGACGACACTGTTCAGAAGCACGTTGAGCTTGCCGCCAACGCCGCTGCTCCTCACACGTCGGTTGGTGACCCGGCGCACTTGGGCGTGAGGATGTCGTTGATGTATCCGTATGTATTTTTATCTTTCCGTCAAATCCATGTAGTAGTATATGATACTACAGTAATTATCTTACCTTTCGCATCGACTTCATAATTTTCGTACGTACTCCATGCATGAACGGCGCCAGAACCAAACTTCTCATTACTCTATCGATCGCGCCATGGAGCAGAACCAAATTTTACAAGTTACGAGTTCAAAAGGAAAAGCCTGCCGTGTTCGCAATGCACCCCCACACGGTTGGTCTGGCACGCCGCTCAAGCGGGAATGCGTGCGGTGTTGCATTTTCACTTACAAGTGGGACCGTAGTTGAGCAAACCGACTATCAGCAAACCCCCATCCCGCCCACCGCGCGATGGCTGAGAAAACAGGAGGGAGAAGAGATGGCTGTAGCACGGACTACAAGAACATTGGTGTCGGATGGGACTCGTGTGGGTGGCGTGTGCCATACTGCTAGACGTGAATGCTAGTTATGGCCCATGCCACCCCACTATATCGAGCCTATATCGAGGTACGTAGAAACAATTTCCTGCAGTCCGTGCTCAGAACTCCTGTATCTCTCTTCTCAGCCAGCTAGCGGACGCGCGGAGCCCATCGTCTATTTGCTCACATGCGGACCCACATCTCAGTGAAAACGCAAGCGGACCCACTGAACCTGCACATCTTTCACCTCGACGTGCTGGTGATGAAAAACAAATCCAAGAAAGATCTTCGGTGGCCGCTTTTGGAGTTACTCAA
The DNA here is from genome assembly GCA_021605205.1 of Aegilops longissima. NCBI lineage: Eukaryota > Viridiplantae > Streptophyta > Magnoliopsida > Poales > Poaceae > Aegilops > Aegilops longissima. The sequence continues at coordinate 293,276,809 of CM038681.1, forward strand.
GAGTAGTAAGATTCTATTTACAGTTTAACCCAAGATGCAAATCTCGTGGCTTCAACTACCACTCTATTTTCTTTCATGACACGACATGGATGCTGGATGTCCCACATGTCGGCAAAAGGAGGAAGAACCCGACCAAATCTTCGGTTGTGCTCTCGGATTAGACTAGTTGTGCTAACTTAAATTTTTTATTGTGTACTCCCTCCGTTCCAAAATACTTGACTTCCATTTGTCCAAAAATTGATGTACCTATATACTAAAACATGTCTAGATGCATATATATTTTGACAAATAGAAGGCATGTATTGTGCAACGGAGGGAGTAGAATGGATGCAAGTTTTTGTATTGGGAAGAAGAGTACATCCATATATTGATAGAGCGCAATTTAGTAGATGTTCTATCACTTTTAGTTAGCACAGAGGCTATAGATGAGATTAGTGCACTTGTTGATACTCCTACTTGGTATGCGTGTTGCTACTTAGACGCAGAGAAAAACGGACCGGAGGGAGTACTAGAATAGAGGCTAGACATGAGACTAGATGCGAGGAAGCAATGTCTACTTCTTTACACTTGAAGAAGAAAGAAGCACGCAAGATCGAGCCTCCGCAGATCAAAAATGAATGCATCGAGAAGGCACTAATCCAACTTACAGGAGTAGTAAAATGTATTCTTGTGGTTCTTGTTTTCTTTGGTCTTGCTTTTCTAGTCAAAATTATCGTTGGAGTTCGTGCAAAACGGAGGTCCGCTTGGGGTCGTGCATTGCAGTTGGCCTTACAAGTGGGACCGCAGTTAAGGAAACAGACTATCGGCAAACCCCCACCTCGCCCGCCGCGCGATGGCTGAGTTAGAGAAACGATGAGGTTGAAGAGATTGCTCTAGCATGGACTCAAAAAATTTGGTGTCAGATGGAAGTTGTGCTGGTGGCGTGTGCCGTACTCCTGGATGTGAATGCTTGTTCTGACCCATGCCACCCTACTACTCCTACTACTTATTATATAGTACTACTAGTATCGAGGATTCGAGGTGCTGGTTACGTAGTACAATATGGCTACAGTAAAAAAACACCCGCACGACGCGAGAAGCATGTGAAGCTAGTACAAATAGTGTACTACTATTGTTGATTGGCCTCATCCGATAACCTGTTGAAATGCACGTACAATTATGTATTCGGAAAAAAAATTGCCTCGTCGCACCACTCACTCACAGAAGCAACTCGAAAGCCATTCATAAATTTAGTAAGTTTATCACATGCATATCATTTTATTACATACAACGGGTCATCAACCCACATCGACAACGAGGATACATTATAAATACTAAAGTTTTCACCACACAACAAATAACAAGCAATGAAATGAACCTCAACTCAACCATTCCTCGGTGTTGGAAACACTTGCTTTGAACCACAAGTGATTCTCTGGGACGGGCCATCCATTGTCGATCTGGAGACCAACCCAGAACAGATCATCCAGGCTGAAGCAGCCTACTATATCAGTACCAGGGTAGAGAACCACCCAAATGTCCGAGGTATAGACATAGTTGCTTCTCATAAATGGTAGTAACATTGTGTCAACAGCAGTTGGATCTCCTTTCACCATCATTGGATAGTTTTGTCCAAGGAAGAGCGAAGTTTTCCAAGACTATCAATTCTGTACCAGGAGGAGGAGTTGGCGCTAGCACACTAGTATCCATCCCGAATACCATGCAACGGGTGTTGAATAGGTCCGAGAGTGCGACTATGGGAGACTACACCGCTTCCTTAGCAAGAACATCATCAAGGGCTGTATACACACGAGAAGAGGTGATCCATCGTAATTAGTTGCCAGGCACCAAATAGTATATGGGCGATGCTCGTCCTCATGCTCGTGATCATCACCATCATCATCTCCCCCTTGGTTATAAAAATCTTCAAGTATAGGTGGTGGAATGTTCACAGGACCTTGGAAACACTAGAAGAAGGTTAATAAGTAAGGCTGGCCATAGTGGGGGTAACATAAGTAGTATCATGCACTTGGGACTCGCAAACAAGCTTATGTGGCAGTCAATTAAGGAAGAGAGAGATGGTTATAGTAACATAGGTAGATACCGTAACATAATAAATGTGATGCTACTATGTGTCATGCATGGCAATAAATGAGACCACCTATCATACTAATCTAAGATACTATGCACTAAAGGGAAACTTGCTAACCCGCATGCATGTGGATGAGACAATTATAATTACGGTGGAAGACAAACGTACCGAAACAACGAGGATGCCATGCAAAAACAGTGCCACGAGTGGTGGCAGCAAACACAAGGCCCTCGTATTGAATTGCATCACAGTACTCATCCGTGTACATAAACAGATTTTTGAGCAATATCCATTCAGTCAAACCACTGAGGACGGCAACAATCTTGTCGAAGATAGCAACAACTTCATAGTTGTTGTAATTCCAAGAGTGGTTGGGGACTCGAGAAATTGCTATCTTCCGTAGAAGATAGTCACCATGATTGTATTTGAACGTGCATACAATACCAGTGTGCTCAACCTCTGGGCAGTCTGCTGAGATTTTTGGAAGTGGAACCCGGTCACGATTGTACACATTCACAAGTTCCCACTCACAGTTGGACCCAATGTAAACAACCCAATCTCCATTTGCGCCTGCCCAAGCCTTGCCCTCAAGCGATGGCATCTTTACATCATACGATCATTATCAAGCGGCATCAACTTGCATTGTATGCAGGCCTCCGTCGGACGACGCCACCATCGTGGTCACGGCAAAGAAGATAGGGAGATCAAACCGCTCCTTGACTCTTGGGTTCCTTGTAATGATGTTATTAGTTGAGTCGAGAATGGGCTGAACGAACCTACCATGCTAGCCGAGGTGATGACGTCGCACCAATCAATGAGTTCCTCCACCACGTCATCTTTCAGATCGGGGCAAGAATAACGGGGTCGTTTTCGTCCTGTTCCCTCCAAGGAGAAGACGATCGAACAATGGCAGAAGAAATTGTGAAGGGCTGAAGGAAAATGGAGGAGGGAGAGGAAGAGCGTGCGACAGCAGTTCCAAATCGAGAGGGAAAGGCGAAGAGTCGGTGGACGGTTGCCAGTTTGCCACGGTTCACGAAGGGGCGCCCCGGCCTACACGTCGGTTCGGAAATACTCCTACTACTCGTCGTCGTCTCACTGATATGTGGAACGGGACCACATGTCAACGAAACATGGTGTGTAATTTATCGTGCAAAATGCGATCTGTCCGCGTTGGCCCGAGGTGCCGCATTAGTTATCGACCTTTGTTTTTTAATGGCGTGCCGTTCACTTTTGAAGCATGACTAACTGATACTGTACGCAGAGAAAATAGAAACTACTCTACCACTGCTCCACCTCCAGTACTAGTAGTATAAAGAAGATATATAGGCTGGAGCTTCAGCGCTTTCTTGCCAAGGGCTGCCCACTTGCTTCTCACACTACCACCCTCTCTCCAGATCTAAAAAGACGACCCCTCTCTCCCTCCTCACCGGTGGTCACATATCTGCCGGGGAAGAAAAGGACATGCAGCGTTGATGCACTCGTCGTCGGCGAGCAAGGTCACGCACTGACAACAAGGCCGTGCTCTTAGACCTAGCGCCCGCGCGGGATGTCCTCCATCCCCAAGCTCGCTGTCGTAGTGTGTGCGGAGGACGACAACCACAAGCGAAGCCACTTCCCGCCGACCCTCAGGTAAGCTACCTCTTTTCGAGCCATACCCTTGTTCTATTGCCCCATCTGGCACGTCGTTGCATATGGATCTTTTTCCACTCCACCATCTTCCCAATTTGCTATCCTCTGCTCTGCTGGCCACGCAGACGAAAAACATAATTTGCACTATTAAAGGAAACCCTACTTCATGCAGACTAATGCATGTTTGGGTTGAATAAGGAAAGGAAGGGAGACTGTATTGTCCAAGAGAGTAGGCATCAAACCCGCATCTAGGTTGAAAAGGGGAAAATCAGTAGCTAAGGAACGAGTCTCGTGTCTCTTGGTTGAATAAGGGTAGAAAGGCATGACAACGCAATAGAGAATGACAGGTCGATCGGTTTGTTGTCCTCACATAGGAAAAAGGTGGCTAAAGAGAACAAAATTGGGACGTAATCCACATATGCTGCCTGGATATTTGTTGCTCTGGACAACCATACCTCCTCACCACTCTGCGTCTGCGGGAGGTACATCGTCTTCGGTGCGCCCATTGTCCGAATGGGCCTCCCATGCTCTTATTGCCACTTTTTTGCTGTTAGTATAACGCCAGCAGTCAAGTCAAGCAATGCTACTGCTAAAGTGATGCCACATTTAACTAATGCCGCTCTCAGTCTAATGCCACAGATAAATTTAAGTAGTGCCATTTAATGTCACTGGATCATTTCAGGGTTAGTTGTTGATTGCGGATGTATTAAAGATTTTTCAGCTAAGGCATTCTAATGTTGTTGCACAACCAGTATACCAACGATAAAACTTGTTACTACCTTCAGATTTTTGCACTGTTAATGCTTATAGATTACATACCTCACTTTCATGAGATAAGTTAATTTTTTGTACAAAGGTCACCAAAATGCCAAGGCGCTGATGTCATTTTATTTTGGTTAAACTGCATGCACAATTATGAAGACAAGAGGAAAGGTCAAGAATGGTTACCTCCTCGTCCGGCTGTTCTCTTGATTCGTTCGATCAAGTTTTTATGTTTGATCGATTATCAAGATTGGGATAGCAATTTTTAAGGTCCCCCCGAGTTCGGAATGATATTTACCTTGGAGGTACATGGTTTGCAATTTTTTTATACTGTCATTAGTTAGTAATGCTAGTTACCTTTAGACTTCTGTATTTGGTTTAATGCTTGCACAGCTAGTATACCAATGCTGAAACTTGTTACCTTTATATTTTGTATTGTTAATTCTTATAGAAACCTTCCAGTGCTGGAGTTTATTGAAATTTGTTCAGTAAAACCATTGTACTGTACCCTGTAATAAACTAACTACTCTACTGTTGCACTAGCCACTGGATTAGTGTATATTTGTAGTATTCGGATGGTGTTGCATTAGCGTATGGACATAAATAAAGTGTGGCAAGCTTTCCCAGATATGTGCCCTAGAAAACTACTACCTGTTTTTCTAAATACTAGACGTTTGGGTACTTTAAATTAAACTGCAAAAACGTCTTATATTAAGGAACAGAGGGTGTAGTGTTCACTCAAATTATCCCGGTAAAGCTAGTCACACCTTTGTTAAAATTAATGTTCATTATGTTATTGGAGGAGGTATGTATGTTTGTCTCTAATGCCTGTCTACTACATACCCGACATCATGATGTAATGTTAAGTCATTTCCTTTTGTACAGTGTCACTAAATTGTCAAGGCGATGATGGCATTTTATTTTAGTAGAACTGCACAAAATTTGCTTAAAAGAAGAGGAAAGGTCAGGAATGGCTCAGTTTTTCAGAAAATACTATGTATGCCTTCCTGAAATCAGTCGTTGTTGCTTTATTTATTCCTTCAAATAGGTGGTTAGAAACAGTCTTGCTACCTTTTCCCATTAAGAAATTGGAATGCTTATATTTGTGAGTCTATGCTTCAACTAGTGCCACTTCTATAGTAATCACACTTTCAATATCTATGCAAACAGGGATGCTCGATTTTAGTGGAGCTGCACAAAAGTCCAACTGGTTCAACATTAGGAGCATGTTTTTTTCCAAACCTTTATATCCAATTGGTGGCACTATGAGCTGTTCATTACGAAGGTACATGGTTTGCTACTATCTTGCTACTCTTTTTGTATTGTCATTAGATAGTAATACTAGTGGTTTGCACATGGATTTATTGGCAAGGTGGACCTACATTGGAGGTGCAGGACAGGATTCAATGATTGGATGCTCAATTTCGGTTGTATCGATTTCACCTCTTGCATCACTGCAAACATGGTGTGGTATATGTTTACTAGCTGCTTGATATTTGTGCAGACAGAGATGTCTGCCCGTTGCTATTTGGCAAACAAACAAAGTGTCCGCAATTTTGGTTGAACTGCACAAGAGAATAGTGTAGTCACTGCATGCAGTGCCATTTGAAAATAGACACAAAGATTGGATAGTCACTTCATGGACTGCAGAAAAGTAGTACTGTCTATTTACTGGCCAACACTAGGTGCTTCATTGCTTTGGTCTGATTATACAATGGGCATCATTTTCCCTAAGTTAAAGTTTGTATTCCGATAATAGTCTCACGGTGTGATCGAGAGAAGACCAAATCATATTGCAGTGGATGTTCCTCCATCATGTGTGGTTCATTCTCATGGTTCCAGCTGTTGGTGAAACCACTTGCATTTGCAAGAGGAATTGTAGACTTCACAAACAATTTTGTCTTTCAATCTGTACTGAATGTTGGCCAAGAGAAGCATCCATCTTAGTAGGAAGAACATATGTTTTTTCTAGATCTTTGCTTTTGGAACTACATATTTTTATATGATCTGTGAATCATTGAGATGCATTAACATGATGATCTTATGTATGGGAATCGTACTAGTTAGTGTTAGTTGCGATGCAAGATCAGAAGTGGCTGGTCTTTGCTTTTGGAACTACATATTTGTATATGATATGTGAATCATTGAGATGCATTAACAGTTAATTATTTCTGTTCGCTCAGTGTTTACAAGTTACTGATCGATCACTAGCTAGGCTACAAATGCGCTCCTGGCAGTTTTATTTGCGACGCAAGATGCGAAGTGTCAATTTTTTGAATAAAAATGCCTACCTCTGAAGAAACTGACAAGCTACACTATCGATCCTACACGGATAAAAATGCCTACCTCTAAAGAAACTGACAAGCTACACTATCGATCCTACACGGATAAATAGCGGATCACACACGTACTACCTCCTTTCCGGTTTGCAGGGCTCAATTCAAGAAACGACCTACTCGATCCTACACGAATAAATAGCGGATCACACACGTACTAGTACCTCCTTTCCGGTTTGCAGGGCTTAATTCAAACCTCTCACCAACCAAGGTACTCCCTCCGTCCGGTTTATTAGTCCCGTGAGCAAAGCAGCAAGACCAAGGCATGGCAATAATTAACGGCATGTAGAAGTTTAAGCCTAATTAATTCCAGCGATTTAAGTGGATGCATGCATGCCCTCGGCTGCGACTCGTTGCATGGTGCTTCGCGATCGCTCATGCGGCGATTCTCGAGTGCTCGCATGCAGCCGGCCGTAATTAAGGCAGCTAACTGATGCTAAAAAAGATATGCTTTAATTGTTGCGGGCTTTTTCAATCCGTGAAATCATTATTGAGAAGGAGGGAGTTGATTCGAGTGCACTCGTTTGACCGCCATGCCGGTGTGCGACCCAGACGGGACGGGACGGCACAGTCATAATTTCAGTTTCCCTAGTTTTCCACGGCAAGCTAGCGCGCTAAGCCATTATGCATTGAATTCCGATGACCGTCGTGCTACCTTCCCCCTATAAGTATTGTTTCCCGGCCTTCTCCAGTGCCACCATGACCCAACTCACCATATCCTCATAAGCCCCCACCGGCCTGACGTCGCTCTCCATGTCCGCCATGCCCCCGCCCGTCCGCGGTAGGCGACACCGGAGGCGGTCACCACTGGAACTAGTGTTCGGCTTTTCACCGGAAGGCAGACGGAGGGAGGAGGCATTCTATCTGTCTTTAGATGGCAATGCGCAGATGGAGGAGTTGTTGGAGCGCGACCGCATGGCGGAGGAGCAGGAGTTGTTGGAGCGCGACCGCCTGGTGGAGGAGCAGGAGTTGTTGGAGCACGACCGCCTGGCGGAGGAGCAGCGTATCGCCGATTTACGCCGCCAGGACATGGAGCAGCAGCGCACCGACGCTCTGAGTCACGAGCAGAGAGCCCGCAACTGGGCCGACTACATGGAGGCCGGCGCCCGGCAAATTGCCCTGGAGGCTGTCGGGCACGCACGCGTTCGCGACGCTAATTTTTACTACCAGCTCGTCAAGTGGGTTTCCCGCTTGGAAGCCAAGCTTCGTGGACCACGCCGCATGGAAAGGGCCAACGCGCGAAAGCAACGCGCCTTCTATCGCACCTCCGCAAGTCCGAGGCGAGGCGCAGGATGCCGGTGCCAGCGCGTTTAGCGGTACCGCCGCATCGCCTAGTTAGCTAAGAGTAAGTTAGTACTTGTCTAGTGGGAGTAGATAGTTAACTTGGCTATGATGGTTGTCAACGTGGAAGTTCAAGACTCTATATGTGGATCAGACCTGTTACTTTGCTCTGAATGTTGAACTTTCCGTTTGAACGTATGGAATGGGCTGTTATTTTTTTAAATGGGTTGTATTTGACCTCCATGGGTTTAGAGGCTGACTTTTTGGCCTAGCAAGTTGACACGTACACAATCAGGAGATGATTGTACGTGGAGAGGATGACAGCAGGGACCCGCCAAGGTCATGGCAGTACGCAAGCAAGTGCCTCCTTATTTCAATCCAATAAAAAAATGGCTCCTCCTAGTGGATTTCTGACATCTGGGTCCCATGCCATTGTCAACGTAGTCAATAAACGAGAGAATTGCACAAAGAGCGGCTGGCACCAGGGACCCAGCAGCTCGCCCAGTTATTTTTGTTTTGGGTTAATTTGATAAATGCCTCCGAGAAATGCCACTGCAATTTCCAAACTTTGAAAATGCCATTTCATGCCATTTCTAGTGGCATTTTTTGAAGTCTGGAGTGGGGGTTTTCAAAGTTTACAAAAATTACAGTGGCATTTTTCAAAGTTTGGAAATTGCAGTGGCATTTTTATGTATCGCCATCATTTGAGTGGAATTTATCTAATTTGTTTTTGAGACGGAAGCAGGGTGTCAACCGGGCTGTGCGGGACACTGTGGCCTGTCTAGACAGCCTTTTCTTGTATGTTTACAACAGACTAGCCCAGTAGTTTTTTTTTTGAAAGTGGCTAGCCCAGTTTTTTTGTGATTTGTCAAGTAAGTCAATTTATCAGGCCTGTTGAGCTGCAAATCTTTCGACGAGGAGAGCTTCATTCGGCTGGCCGAGAAAATGGCCTATCAGTAATGAGAAATGGGCAGTACATTTTTAAAACACATAAAACCGGCAATTAGTTTCAAATATCTTTTTTCATTTCGAGATTTTAAATTGCATTGATTTTTATGTGTGGACAATTTATTGGATTTTATATTGATATACATTTATTTTTAAAATCAGTCTGAATGTGACTCGAAATTTCGGGATTAAAAACAGTTCAGACCGCACCGACATATGCAAAATTTCGTATAAGTTTTTAACCGTGCCCACAATATGGGTTGTAATGCTAACAGAAAGAATATGGGCTCCAAAAAACCCGTAAGAATTAGCAAATGGGCTGTAAACTATTTGAAATAATGGCAGATGGGCTGTATGCTGTTTTCCACAGATTTGAGGCTTTCCACAGATGGTTCAGATATCGTTGGATGTCCATCCAACGGCCGTCGTCTTCTTCAATCTCTGCTCTTCCTGCTCCAGCCGCTCAAACAAGCGCCAAGGACTGCTCGCTCCCTCCTCCTCAAGCCGCGGTGTGTGCCGCCAAGCAGCCTCACCGCCCCACCGCACTCCCATCGGTGGCCTAGCCATCCCTCTACTCACCCACACATGATGTTATTCTCCGGCGACGGCAGACGAACCAGTAAACCCTCGTACTCCTCCGCGTGGGAAACAACTGCCGAGTATTCCCTGGCTCTGTGCTGTTCCCTTCCTAGGCCTCACCGTCGTTCACTACCCTGGTGCTCTCGGCGCGGCCTGGTCAACGTGGTCAATGAACAACATCCATCGGAAGTGGACTGTACGTGGAGAGGCTGACAGCTGGGTCCACGGCCGCGTGCAACGAAATGCCTCCTTGTTACGCGCAAAATAATGATTCCTCCAGCTGACATCTGGGACCCACCGAAAGGGCCTCTGTATTTCGCGAAAAAAATGTTACCGCCGCTGACAGCTTGGACCCACCAGCTATATCTTCGCACGCAAGGAAGTGCCTCCTTATTACGCCCAAAAAAAATAATACTCCCCCTGCTAGCTGGGACCCAGTATAGTGGGCCTACTAAGTTGACGGTGACGAAGGGCTTTGTCAACTTAGTCAATATGCATGATTCTAGCTCGACTGACCGTACGATGACCATCCAACGGTCGTAGTGCATCTTCAACCTCTGGTCTTCTTGCTCCAGCCGCCCAAAGCAACGCCGGTCGTGCCGCCTGCTCCTGCCTCCTGTGGCCGGTTGTGCTGCTGCGGAGACCTCACCGCCCCCATACTACTCCCACCGCTGGCCAGGCCATCCCTCCACTCCACTCACCCACACCCCCTGTTATTCTGCGGCGACGGCAGCGCAACCGAACCAGTGAACTCTCGTACTCCTCTCCGCGTGGGCATCCACTGTCGTGTCTTCCCCGGCTCCGCATCGTCCCCTTCCTAGGCCTCGCTGTCTTCCACCGTCGTGGTGCTCTCGGCGCGGCGTGGTCAATGTGGTCAGCGACCGAATTCCATCGGAAGAATATTGTCCGTGGAGAGGCTGACAGCTGGGTCCACGGCAGCTGCAAGGAAGTGCCTCCTTATTACGCAGAAAATAATTATTCCTCCACCTGACAGCAGGGACCCACCGGACGGGCCAACAGTATTTCGTGAAAAAAAGTATGCCCCTGACTGCTGGGACCCACCCGACGGGCCACCTATTTCGCGAAAAAACGTTCCCCCTGCTGTCAGCTTGGACCCACCGAAAGTGCCTCCTTATTACGCACAAAAAAATGAATACCCCCCTGCAAGCTAGGACCCACCTTGGTGGGAGGCTGACTTGTGGGCCTACTAAGTTGACGGGGACGGAGGGCTTTGTCAACCTAGTCAATATAAACGATTCTAGCTCCAAAGGACCGTGACGATGTCCATCCAACGGCCGAGTGCTTCTTCAACCTCTGGTCTTCTTGCTCCAGCCGCCCAAAGCAGCGCCGGTCGTGTCGCATGCTCCTTCCTCCAAGGGCGGATGTGCTGCCGCGGAGGCCTCACCGCCCCCTACTATTCCCACCGCTGGCAAGGCCCTGCGGCGACGGCAGCCTCACACCGCAGCCGAACCAGTGAACCCTCGTACTCCTCTCGTAGCGGGCTTCCACTGCCGCGTACTCCCCGGCTCCCCATCGTCCCCTTCCTAGGCCTCGCCGTCATCCACCGCCCTGGTGCTCTCGGCGCGGCGTGGTCAACGTGGTCAAGGAACAACTTCCATTGGACATGGACTGTGATGCGGAGCATCCTTCGGTCATCGCCATGGACCTTCCATCAACTATCCAAGCTCCAAGTGGACCCATGACAAGAGCAAGAGCTCGTGCTATTCAATCCGAGGTGACATCACTCCTATTCGATTTCCCCTTTCCTTCTAGTGAGACATGGCTACTACCTAAGTCCGAGACACTATGCGTGATCAGGTACAACGTTCAAGCCAAGGAACCCGGAGCTGAAGAAGAAATGACAGGCGTCAACTCTCTGGACAGCCCGGAAATTCCGGACTTAGCCCGGAACTTCCGGCCCCCGGAACTTCCGGCCGGCCCGGAGCTTCCGGCCCCTGACGACATCGACCAGCCCGGGCGTGCCAACATTCTTGTTAGCCCGGAACCAGCCTGGAACTCAGCCCGGACCTTCCGGCCCCCGGAACTTCCGGTCCGCCCGGACCTTCCAGCCCCCGGAAGCCAGCCCAGCTCCACCCGCGCCAACTCTCGGCTTAGGTCGGACCCTGCCCGGACCTTCCGGCGCCCGGAACTTCCGGCCCTGCCTGCGAGCAGCCACCTGGGCCGAGGACTGTGTACCCTTTCGTCCCGTAAACTATAAATACTCTCCCACCTCCTCCTAGTTAGGGTTAGCATTGTTTAGCTCATCTTTGGTGTGAGAGCCCTTGCTCATCCACTTGGTACTTCTCCTCGGAGTTCACGACCTCTTCGGAGAAGATCCCCCAAGCGGATTCAAGACCCCCCTCTTGGGTGGACCCCGTCAAGACCTCCTCACGGAGAAGATCGGTTACTCGTGTATCTTTCCTTTATTTATTTTGAATCTTGTGCTACCTTATGTGTTCGGTGATCTAGCCCTTGTGTAATCGAAACTTGTCGGTTTAGTGTTCCTCTTTTGTGTTTTCCCTTGTGTTATTCCGCCCGTTCGTCGTGTTTCCCCGTAGGATCCCCTCCAAACGTGAAAGATCTCCGATTAGGGTTCCACCCTACATCATCTTGGTATCATGAGCCACATTGATCGCGTTTTTGGAGCCCCTACCCCGTGTTTTCTAGCTTGATTTTGTTCTTTTCGTCCTAAATCCGAAAATTCCCCACCAAAAATAGCCCCAAATTTTTTTGTGATTTGTTGGTGTGATGAAGTTTTGTTTGATTTGATCCATGGATTTGCTTTGCTTCGAGTGGATCTAGCATCCCTACCCTTCTCCGCTTCTAATTCCTTCTTTTTCTCCTCAGAATTTGGGGTTTTCCCAATTTTTCCGCCCAAACCCTCGATCCCAAGTCCTCGTTTGGCAGAATCCCACCACCGAACTTCCGCCCAGCCCGAACTTCCGCCCAGCTCGAACTTTCGACCCGACCTTCTGTCTTGCCCGGAACTTCCGGCCTAGACAGAAAGGTCGCGCATCTTCGGTGACCCCCGCTTCTTCGGCAACTTCGACCTCGGTGCAGCGGCATATTTGCCAACGTACTGAAGACCATGCATCACATCATCGTCCACATTCGCATCCGTTTGGAACCTCTTCCGTAAGCAAGGACGGTAATCTCGACGACATCTTTGTCCAAACCTTGCCATTGCATTGATAAACATCATAGCCATCTTTTGTGTTGCTTACCCATCGAGACTAGCCATTGAGTATTGCAGGCAACGTGACTTGTGCACATTAGTGATCATAATCCATAGCATACATACCATACCACCGCGGTGCATATCTTGGAATCCAGTTGTGTGTCACAAAGTTGTCATAGCATACACAATTGCTATCTTGGTTCGTGAAGTTTTGCATGAGAAAATAGCTCAAAAGTGAAAGAGCCACCCAAGCTTTTAAGCAAAGAGGAAAGATAAGCAAAGAGCTTATGAGCAAGAACCATAGCATCATACTACATTAAGATTGTCATATTGGATCATCTTGGATGATAGCACCGAAATACCATACATATAGCATACTTGGGATAGAGATCGTTGCATTTTTGCTTAGTAGGTTGTGCACAAGTTCTGTATCCGCCTATTATGCAATCGTGCTAGCGTCTCTCTAGTATTGTGCAACAAGAGCATTTTCGTGGATTCCATATTTTCGCTCACTTTTGGCTTGCACAATCCCACTTATCTATTTTCCTGTGTGTTTCCGTGTACCCCACTTGCTTAGTCAACTTGTTGCATTTGCAAATTAGTGAATCTTTTCCAACATTATTGAATCTCACTTACAATTGCATCAAATTTTGTGCCACCATCCTCACCAAGCTCCACCATAAGCTTTTATTTGTGTAGGTGTGAAAACCGACAAGGATTGGTACCAATAGTGCTATTTCATTGTCCGCATTTGGGTGAACTTAATTCATCATCAACATCGGTCAAAGGTACATTGGTATAAGTTCTTCTCCTTCTTCCACTCACATTTTTGCTTGGAATGATGGATAGGCCAAGTACCTCTACCAACCCACTCTTCATTGAACAAGACGACGACATGTCATCATACGTCACCAAGAGCCACCTCTTTGGCGCACAACGAGCGTTACATCAAGAGCAACAAGCAATGAGCGACCGCATCGACAACCTCGCCACCGACTTGTGACTCTCCGAGCAACATACAAGAGACTACTTCGACAACAAGTTCGACGCTCACAAGCAAGAGAATGATGCAAGAATGGACGAGATCCGCGCCTTGATGAGGAACCGACATCATTCCACTTCGTCATCATCAAGACGGAGCCGCTCGAGTCGACACTCCGACGACACCTTCTACGACTCAAGTACACCGTCATCGAACACTCTTCGACGAACCGCGCGTCAAGACCGTCATGCATCTCGCAACCCGCTACATGGCAAGAATTCACAAGAGCAAGTCGATGAGCAAGTCCCTCGTCCTCAATCAAACCAAGCCGCTTTTGCCCAAGCTCAAGAAAGACAACGACCAAGGCGCCAAGAGGAAGAACGAGCGCGTATACATCAAGAGGAACAAGAAGCCGAGGCTCAACGTTTTCAACAACAACAACGAGAAGCGCAAGCTCTTGAGGCGCAACGTGCCCTTCAAGATTCAAGTCGAGCCATCGCCAACCGCAGTCGCGAACGGCGCAATCAAGAGGAAGCCCTTCGAGAAGAAATCCAAGAGAGGAGCTACCAACCACATGTGCAACGTCAAGTTCCTCAAGCTACTCAACAAGCTCGTCAAGCTCCACCTCAACCTCAAGTTCAACAAGAGCAAGTTGATCATGGACTTCCTCCACACCAAGAGCAACAAGAAGATGATTGTCATCCACGTCAAGGGCGTCATCATCCTAGACCACAACAAAATGAAGAGCACCGATATGGAAAGCTCAAATTCACCATGCCCAAGTTTAATGGAAGCAATGACCCCGAAGAGTACCTCTCATGGGCATTGAAGGTCGACAAAATCTTTCGTTTGCACAACTATGAGGAAGAGAAGAAGATCGCTATGGCTTCACTTGAGTTCCAAGACTATGTGCTCATATGGTGGGAACAAATCATTGAGCAACGACAAGCAAGAGGTGAACCTCTCATCACCACTTGGGCTCAAATGAAGGATGTCATGAGAGCACGTTTTGTGCCAACCTACTACAACCGCGACCTCTTCAAGAAACTCCAACTTCTCAAGCAAGGAACAAAGAGTGTTGAAGAATACTATAAGGAAATGGAAATAGCCATGATTCGAGCCAATGTGAAGGAAGATGATGAGCAAACAATGGCACGTTTCTTGAATGGACTCAATCATCCCATCAAGAAGATCACCGACTTCCAACCCTACTCCCTCTCATTGATCTCGTGCATCACGCGACAAAGGCAGAACGTCAAGTGCAAGATGACTTCAAGTACGCCAAGTACTCGTCCAAGACGTACGGCTTCTCCAACAACCAATCTTCAACAACTCATCCAACATCTACATCAACCAAACCTTCTACAAGCAACGACGACAAGTCAACTTACAAGAAAACTTCGGCAAGTTCAAGTCGTGTTCCTCCTAATACAAGCAACTTCAAGCCGCGTGCTTCATCATCTACTCCAAACGATGAGACCGTAAAGACAAGCTCCTTCAAGTGTTTCACTTGCGGCGGCCGAGGCCACAAGTCCTAAGAATGCACCAACAAGCGCACCATGATCCTCAACGACGATGGCACCTATGACTCCATGAGTGAAGAGGAGATGGAAGCTCTTGAGCAAGTGGCCATGCAGCGGAGAGTGACCGAAGATGAAGATGATCAAGTCTTTTGTGATGAGGATTCGAGCCCCGCTCTCATGGTCTCCAAGGTCTTGACTCTCCAACATCAACAAGAAGACGACCAAAGATGCCACATCTTCCACACAAAGGCCGACATCAATGGGAGATCCGTCAAGGTCATCATCGACGGAGGTAGTTGCCACAACTTGGGAAGTGAAGAACTATGCTCCAAGCTTCAATTGGTCAAGAGGAAGCACCCGCACATACAAGGTTCAATGGCTAAGTGACTCCGGCACTATACGAGTCGAGCATACGGTCCATGTCTCCTTCAAAATCGGTGCATATGAGGACACTTTGGAGTGTGATGTGGTACCAATGACCGTTTGCCACCTCCTTCTTGGTCGACCATGGCAATTCGACCGTGGTGTCTTCCACAACGGGCGCACCAATCACTATAGCTTCAAGATGAAAGGGAAGGAATATGTGCTACGACCTATGTCTCCTATTCAAGTGATAGCCGTCAAGCAAGCCACCCATCATAGAGAAAAGAGTGAGAAAGTGATCCACCAAAAAGTGAGTGAGAGCCACAAGCCAAACTTGAGCGCCTCTTCGCCTAGAGAAAAAAACCTCATCCTATTTGCCACCAAAAGTGAGATGAGAGAAGTGTGTGAGAACCCATCTAGTGTGATGCACTTTGTCCTTGAGTGCAAGGATGGAGAGCCAACAACTAACACCTCTCATGAGCTACCTTTAGTGTTTAAATCTCTTTTGCAGGAACTCCAAGATGTTTTCCCCGATGAGCTACCTCTGGGTCTACCTCCTCTACGAGGCATTGAACATCGGATCGACCTCATCCCCGGAGTGCCACTTCCAAACAAAGCTCCATACCGAGTGAATCCCGAAGAAACAAAGGAGATTCAAAGGCAAGTACAACAACTAATCGACAACGGTCATGTACGTGAAAGCTTAAGCCCTTGTGCCGTTCCGGTTATACTTGTGCCTAAACCCGATGGAAGTTTCCGCTTGTGTTCCGATTGTAGACCTATAAATGCTATTACCGTTATCTATAGGCATCCCATTCCTCGCTTAGATGATATGCTTTATGAACTTAGTGGAGCCAACTTTTCTCAAAATTGATCTTAAAAGTGGCTATTATCAAATTCGCATACAAGAGGGTGATGAATGGAAACTGCTTTCAAAACCAAATTTGGCTTGTATGAGTGGTTAGTGATGCCTATGGGTCTATCGGAGGCTCCTGTACTTTCGTATGCCTTATGCATCATGTGCTTCGCCCTTATATTGGAGTCTTTGTTGTGGTTTACTTCGACGATATTCTTGTGTTTAGCAAAACCATGAAAGAACATCTTCATCATGTTAGGGTTGTTTTACAAACCCTTCGCAAGGAAAGTCTTTATGCAAACATGAAAAAAATGCACTTTTGGCATTGACAAAGTGGTTTTCTTGGGTTTTGTTGTATCCTCAAAGGGTGTCCATGTTGATGAATCTAAAATTGAAGCAATTAAAACTTGGCCCCAACCAACCAATTTGCAACAAGTGCGTAGCTTTCTTGGTCTTGCGGGTTTTTATCGTCGCTTTGTGAAAAACTTTAGCACAATTGCCGCTCCTTTGCATGCCTTGAGTAAGAAGAATACTCCTTTTGTTTGGGGATCCTTGCAATGCACCGCTTTTGATGAGCTCAAGTCTTTGCTTACTCATGCTCCGATTCTTAATTTGCCCAATTTTGACCAAACTTTTGAGGTTCATTGTGATGCAAGTGGTACCGGAATTGGAGGAGTTTTGATGCAAGAAAAACGAGCCATTGCTTACTTTAGTGAAAAAATCATCGTTGCTCAACTTAACTATCCCATCTATGACAAGGAATTATATGCTCTAGTGCGTGTGCTACATGTTTGGGAACATTACCTTAGAGCTCATGAGTTTGTCATCCATACCGATCATGAAACGATTAAGTACTTGAAAGGCCAAACTAAGTTGAACAAGCGTCATGCCAAATGGAGTGAATTTATTGAATCTTTTCCTTATGTCATCAAGTACATTAAAGGTAAGGAAAATGTAGTTGCCGATGCACTTCCACGCATATGCACGCTTGTCACTAAACTTGAGTTGAATGTTATAGGCTTTGAGAACATAAAAGACTTATTTGCTAACGACCCATTTTTTGCTATTCCTTATGGTAACTGTTCGACGCATACTTCTTGGGAACAATATTATATCAAGGCTGGTTATCTTATGAGAGCTAACAAACTATGCATTCCCGAGTCTTCTCTTCGTTTGCTCCTTTTGCAAGAGGCTCATGGAGGTGGACTCATGGGACACTTTGGACGCGACAAGACATTCGCCACGCTCTCCAAGAACTACATTTGGCCCAAGATGTTCCGCGACGTCTCACGCTTCACCAACCGATACTCTACATGTCGCAAAGCTAAGTCTAAAGCTCAATCTCATGGTCTTTACATGCCTCTTCCTATTCCTTATCAACCTTGGGAAGACATTAGCATGGATTTTGTACTTGGTTTGCCTCGAACTCAAAATGGAAAGGATTCCGTGTTGTTGTTGTGGATAGATTTTCTGAGATGGCACATTTCATTCCTTGCAACAAGATAGACGATGCTTCACATATTGCAAATCTCTTTTGAAGGGAAATCTTGCGAATCCATGGAGTACCAAAGACAATCGTCTCCGATCGCGGCGTCAAGTTCTTGAGTTACTTTTGGAAGACCCTATGCGCCAAGCTCGGAATCAAGCTCTTGTTCTCATCTGCATACCGTCCTCAAACCGACGGCAAAACGGAGGTGACGAACCGCACACTCTCCACTCTACTTCGCGTCTTGATCAAGAAGAACATCAAGGAGTGGGAGGCATGTCTACCCATCACCGAGTACGCCTACAATCGCGCAAGACACTCGACTACCGGTAAGTCCCCTTTCGAGGTCGTCTACGGCTTCAACCCGTTGTCACCATTGGACATTCTACCACTTCCTCTACAAGAGTGCACCAACATGGATGCGACTGCACGGGCAAGCTACATCAAAAGGATGCATGAAGATACAAGACACACAATCGAGCGCCAAGTACAACGACTAGCGACCAAGCTCAATGTCTACAAGCAACCCATGGTCTTCAACATCGGTGATCTAGTGTGGCTACACCTTCGCAAGGACCGCTTCACCAATGAGCGGAAGTCCAAGCTTCTCCCTCGAGCCGATGGACCCTTCAAGGTGCTAGCACGCTACAACCACAACGCCTACAAGATCGACCTACCACGAGACAAGTACAATGTGAGCGACATCTTCAACGTCAAGGACCTCGCGCCGTACCATGGTGATGAAGAATGTGATCCGAGGTCGGATCTTCCACAAGGGGGGAGATGATGCGGAGCATCCTTCGATCATCCCCATGGACCTTCCATCAACTACCCAAGCTCCAAGTGGACCCATGACAGGAGTAAGAGCTCGTGCTATTCAATCCGAGGTGACATCACTCCTATTCGATTTCCCCTTTCCTTCCAGTGAGACATGGCTACTACCTAAGTCCGAGACACTATGCGTGATCAGGTACGACGTTCAAGCCAAGGAACACGGAGCTGAAGAAGAAACGACACGCGTCAACTCTCTGGACAGCCCGGAACTTCCGGCCTCGGCCAGGAACTTCCGACCCCCGGAACTTCCGGCCGGCCCGGAGCTTCCGGCCCCTGACGACATCGACCAGCCCGGGCGTGCCAACATTATGGTTAGCGCGGAACCTGGCGCAGACCTTCCGGCCCCTGGAACTTCCGGTCCGCACGGACCTTCCAGCCCCCGGAAGCCAGCCCAGCTCCACCCGCGCCAACTCTCGGCTTAGGCCGGACCCTGGCCGGACCTTCCGGCCCTGCCTGCGAGTAGCCACCTAGGCCGAGGCCCGTGTACCCTTTCGTCCCGTAAACTATAAATACTCTCCCACCTCCTCCTAGTTAGGGTTAGCATTGGTTTAGCTCATCTTTGGTGTGAGAGCCCTTGCTCATCCACTTGGTACTTCTCCTCGGAGTTCACGACTTCTGCGGAGAAGATCCCCCAAGCGGATTCAAGACCCCCTCTAGGGTGGACCCCCTCAAGACCTCCTCACGAATAAGATCGGTTACTCGTGTATCTTTCCTTTGTTGATTTTGAATCTTGTGCTACCTTATGTGTTCGGTGATCTAGCCCTTGTGTAATCAAAACTTGTCGGTTTAGTATTCCTCTTTTGTGTTTTCCCTTGTGTTCTTCCGCCCGTTCGTCGTGTTTCCCCGTAGGATCCCCTCCAAACGTGAAAGATCTTCGATTAGGGTTCCACCCTACATCAGACTGTATGTGGAGAGGCTGACAGCTGGGTCCACGGCTGCAGCAAGGAAGTGCCTCCTTATTACGCGAAAAATAATTATTCCTCCACCTGACAGCGGGGACCCACCGGACGGGCCACCGTATTTCGCGAAAAACACGTTTCCCCCCAGACTGCTGGGACCCACCAGCTACACCTTCGCACACAAGGAAGTGCGTCCGGGGAAAAAACCCCAAAACGATTCGCTCCCTGACTGCTGGGACCCACCAGCTACATCTTCGCAGGCAAGGAAGTGCCTGACAGTCGGGACCCACCTGGTCGAAGCGTACGTAGCGTTGTCATTCTGGTCGCAAACGTGTACGTACATACTGGTCGTTGTAGAGGCGCGCACGTGTCGTAGTAGAGGCGCGCACGTAGCATGTACACGTACGTACAGCGGCGAGGGTGCAAGAAAGAAAATACGGCCACGTATGTACATATGGGCAGGGTCTCGAACGCCTACTCGCGCATACATGCATGGGTAGGTCGGAACGAAGAAACAACATCGTCGTCGTGTTCATGGGTAGGCAACGGAATGTGCCGTGTTCATGGGGAGGCAACGGAATGCGTCGTGTTCATATGGAGGCAACAGAACGCGTGGGAGCCAACCGGCTGGGTCGGAACAGAATGCATGGTCGTGTTCATCGGGAGGTCTTTGACGGAACAGGCGATGGAAACAAGACCTGGCGTACCGCAGAACGGAGGAAACGGCATTATGTTCGACCAGCCACGTTCAGAACGGGGTCCTGTTGATCGGGAGGGGTGTGGCGTACCGCAAAACGGAGGAAATGGACCTCCTACGGTGGAAACGGGGGTCGTGTTGATCGGGAGGGGTGTGGCGTACCGCAAAACGGATGAAACGGACCTGTGTTGGAGCGCTACGGTCGAAACGGGGGTCCTGTTCATCGGGAGGGGTGTGGCGTACCGCAAAACGGGACTCCATGGGATACTGTTCATCTCCACCGTCAACCTCCTCCAGCCTCCACGGGCTACCGTCGACCTCTTCCAGCCTCCACGGGCT